>PVKZ01001263.1:133944-436812 GCA_004027375.1 Macroglossus sobrinus
AGGAAGGAAGGAAGGAAGGAAGGAAGGAAGGAAGGAAGGAAGGAAGGAAGGAAGGAAGGAAGAGAAAATTTTCTGATTTGATATATCAATAGTTCAGAGAACAACATCCCTAAGATGTCATTGGAAATATTTTAAAGGTATTGTACTATGATTATGGAAATCCAATGTTACGGTTTTACTTTTGTCAGCTTCATCATCCAAATCCGCAAATCATTATCTTAACATCAACAACAAAAGAGCTCACATTTATTGAGCAATAGTTTTATACAGTGTGCTAGCCTAAGCATTTTGTGTACTGTTTAATCCTCCCAACAGTTCAATGAGGAATAAACTGTTGATTGTCACCATTTTACAATCAAGAAAGTTGAGGCACATTATATAGGGACCCACTTAGGTCACACAGCTTCAAGGAATGAGATATAAACCACAATCCATCTGACTCCAGAAGCCAACCATTAATCCACAGTGCCCCACCCTCGCAAAAAGAAAAATAGCAAAGGAAAAGAAACCAGTGTAGAAAACTTAAAGGTAATTCCCAAAATGAGAAAAAAACAAGATTTTTTAAATGAGCTGCTGGACAAGAGCAAATTACACTTAACTAGCTCTTAATCCCAATACCAGTGCTCAACCCTAAGAAGCCTGGCCTCTTTTTAGCACATGGGAATGACTATAAATAGTGCAAGTTGCATATACTGAGTTAGCCTAATTTCCATCTGGGTTGTTCTCCAAATCTTTCTAGCCTCATTTTATAGTAAGAAAAAAAAAATCTGTTTCTAAATTAATTCAGAGCTGTCTTGTATATATAAAAATAACTAATATTTTCCATGGAAGGTTGAGGCAAGATTTTTGGCCTGAATGATGTTTAGTGGGTGGGGAGCAGCAGGCTAAGAGTTTCTCAAACTGTTTTATTTTGTGTAGAAGACCCGATTAGAACTACTCTAAACTATCTTTGGCATTGAAACCCAACTTAGGCTAAACAAGACAGTAGGGTGGGACCCTAGAGCTACTAACATCTAAAGAATACACATACAAACACAACTGTAATTTGAAAAAAGAAACATCTAATTGCTGCCATCTGTGACTAAGTGAAGTCTCCTTAGTCATGGGTATGGGGCAGAATTGAGGAGTAGGGGAACATAGATAAATTATGTAAAAAGAAAAGGGTCAAAAATATTCTTTACAGAAGGGCAGTGAGTGGTTGTTCTCATGTAACTGGGAAGAGCATCCAGACAAGATAAAGAGACAAGTCAACAGTATCAGACAATAGCTGGGCCTTCAACTGAATGGTTATTAAAAACACAGTGGTGGTAATTTTTAAAGTGTTACATAAGACTAATTTTAAAAGATTCCTAAGATTGGAACTATATGAGATAAGTGTTTCTAAATTCTGTAAGTCTTCTTGACTCCAAATGAATTTTCATCATTTTATGATTATTCTCCAAAGTCCTGATTCTACTATTATCCCTTGTGCCAGCCCTCTATTACATCTCTCATCACACAGTATTGCATTTGTCTGCTGTGTTTGTCTTCCTCTTTTGGTTGTGAACCTCTTGTGAGCATGGGCAAAGCCATGTTTATATTTTCATCCCCAGGATATAACATGGCATTTGGCACATAATATGTGCCTAAGAGAATACTGACAAATGAAGTAATGTCATCTTGAAGGGAGATCTTAGGGAAATTCAACAAGTCTATTACTGTTAAACATTTTTTATTAGGAACTTGGATAAGGGTATAGTAGTCTTGGTAATATTTTTAAATGGCACAAGGATAGAAGAATCAGCTAAATATGTTGAATGACAGATGTAGAATTAAAAATTATCTTCACAGGATTGGCCACTGGGCCAAAACTAACAAGATGCAATTTAGCAGAGATAAATATAAAATCCTGTGCTTAGGTTCAAACACTCAAATGCACAAATATAAGCCAAATTTGTTTTAGTTTAGTAGTATTTTATGTGATAAAGAACTTCAGTGATTTCACCGACAGAAATTTCAATATGAGCCAAGTTCGTGATCTAGCTGCTGGAAAAGCTAGTATGATCTTAGCTGCCTTAGCAGAAGGAGTTATTTATAATATACAGTGCATTTAATTAGGAAATAGTTTGCCATGGCCATTAGTGTCAGTGTAACACATAAAACAAGAGAAGTAGATGACCTGTTGGTTGTGGCACATCAGGGCCTTGTATTTCAGCTCTGAGTACCACATTTTAAGAGGGATATTAATGAACTCAAGTGTCTGAAGATGCTTCCAAATGAAAAGAGTTCCAGAAACCAGATCCTATATTGTTATGCTGAACAGGGGTAAAAAAAACTCAGAATTTTTTAAACTGGAGAAAAAAAGGCTTTCCTTGAATATTTAAATGAACAGATGGGGGAAATGCACCCTGTTTTCTGCCTTCCAATCCCTATAGCAAGGGCTGTGTGCTCACCATTTTTATTCACTCATTAAATATCTCTAATGTGCACTATGTGGAAACATGAATCCTGTTCCTACTAAGGAAAAAGTTAAAGAATCATAATTTAGTAACTCAGTTGATTCAGGGTCAAGTGAAATTGTTAATGACCCCAGGATGACTTTATGAACTCTTAGCCCTGTGACCAAATAATCATCCCATTCTCCATTTCAGCCTCTGAGTCCTTGTTTTTTTCTGTATGCTTTGATTATCTTCCTGACAATGTTATCACTTGTCTGCATCCTCACCTGGATTTCTGTGTTTGGTCTATTCGCAGGCTCCCTGTCACTATGTTGGGATAAACATCACTTTGAGGATCTTTCCTTAGGCAGCTGTTGACCCTGGAGACGGTTCCACCTGCCAGGCTTGTAAACATATCTAATCCTCATGTCCCATATGCCCCACAATGGCTTCTCATTGCTTTCCTACACTGATGATCTGTATGACTCAGAAAGTCGAATAAGTCATATGGAGAGAAAACAAGATAGAGAATTTTCTCATTCAGTTACAAGGAAGATGTTGCTAATAATTCAAGCTTTCTTAAAAACAGGATAAGCTGCCTTATGAGAAAAGGTAACCAGGAACCCTTAAGAAGCCTGGGATGGTTGAAGCAATGCCATAAAAGAATTTCTGCATTGTTGGCAAGTTGTGCCTC
The DNA here is from genome assembly GCA_004027375.1 of Macroglossus sobrinus. Lineage (NCBI taxonomy): Eukaryota > Metazoa > Chordata > Mammalia > Chiroptera > Pteropodidae > Macroglossus > Macroglossus sobrinus. The sequence continues at coordinate 137,056 of PVKZ01001263.1, forward strand.
AATTTCCTTTTCTGCAAAATGGGATTCGCATTAGTAACAACATCATAAAGTGCTTAGAAGAGTACCTGGCACACTGTAAGTACTTGATATTACTAATACTATGGGTGGCACTGCAGTTCTCCCATTTACACATAAGGAAATTGAGACTCAAGGAAATGAAGTCAGTTTGCCTCAGATCCCTTGGTTAGTAATGACTTCAGTTTATCTGCCTTCAAAGGTTACATGTTATATTGCTTTTTTCCACTCTGAGACTCTATGATCCTATCAGCCAAAGAGATCAGTATTGACAAGATTGGGTGGGAAACTGATTCTAAAGATTGCCGCATGCATATAGGGAATAGACAGAAGGTACCTATCCCAAATTCTACCACCCATGATTTTACAAGTGGAAAGGGAAACTGAGGTTTAGAGAGGAAAGTGATGTTAACAAGGGCTCCTATCAAGAGTCAACTTTTGTACTTTGTTTTCCCTGCCACCATATTATGGATCTTGTCACTGCTCCATACTACATACCCTGTGTCTCTAACCTACACTGAGTCACTGACCGCCTGGAAAATTCTTCTCATTCTAGTAAACACAAATGTTTTAGAAACAAAGGTAGGAAATGAAACTAGAATTCAGGATGTAATTAGTTCTTGTAAAAAGACACTGCCACCCACAGACACGAAAACAGCATATTTTCTGAAAGTATTTATTTGCTATCACATAGCCACAGTCTAAGAGACTTATCTAACAATTGATATCTCAAGAGTAACCAAAACAAAGAACTTTGGGGAAAGAACTTGAGTCTTAAAAACAAGGCATAGTTAATAAGTTGGCGTTGAAGGGACTGGTTTTGGAAACAGGCAATCTTATTGTTTGAGATCTTGTGTCTGGCACTTACTAGCATTTTACTTGACCTTCCTGAAACTCTGTTTTCTCACTTACAAAAATGGGGATGATCATGTCTACCTTGCAGAGTATGAGGATTGAAATGACATCATTTTAGGTAAAGCCCTTAGTAGAGAACTCGTTACATGAAAAGTGCTCAGTGATGATGGCTGCTAATATAGACCTCCAAAACTGTCATGATAGGAAAACACAGCTCTCACCACTGAAGAGAAGGAAACTTATGTAACCATGTGGACAAGAAAAATGAAGCTCAGAATACTACTGGAGAGGGTAGAGAGAAAAGTTCACGATCTGCATGTATTTCATCAAACCTTGGTCTCAAGCTCTTCTCAGAAAAGAATCTGGAAAGTCTAAAATTATTATTGTTTGTTATCTAATAAGGCATTTCCTTTTTAAAATTCCTACTGTGACTGTCTTACTAATATGCATTATTTCATATAATCCCTTCTAGGATGAAGAACTTGTCTTACACGTCTCTCTACTTCTGGTTTAGTGTCAGTACTCGAGAAGGTTTTATTGAATAAAAGAATAAAAGAATGAACGAATGAATTAATGTCATTCAGTACACCACAAAAAAAAACATAACATATACAAGTCTTCACAGCAAATACTCTCAAGGATTTTTTAATCTAAGGGTCAGCAAACATTTTTGCAAAGGACCATATAATAATTATTCTATATTTTGAGGGACATACAGTCCCTTTTATATAAACTCAGCTTTGCCATTGTAGCAAGAAAGCACCCATAGACAATGGAAAAATAAATGACTGTGACTGTGATTTATAAACACTGAAATTTGAATTTCTTATCATGTCCGTGTGTCATAAAATTTTTTATAATTTTCAACCATTTAAAAATGTAAAGAGCATTCTTAGCTCATGAGACATACAAAAATCAGTCCCAAACTCTAGTACATCAGTGAATATTTCCATGTAAAGCTACTTCCAATTATTTCCAATAGGACTGAATCTAAAGCCATTTGTCAAAAAAATGTTCCAAAATATTTTTTTACATGGGACCAAACTCAAAGTACATATGAGTGGTAACTTTCTTCTAGTTTTTGACCTTCAGTAGTTGACCTAGTATGCCTGCATCTGATATAAATACTTGAGAGTCTTTATTGTGAATACAAGTAGAAAAATGTACTGTTAAGAGACCCACTCCCTTAGGCTTAAACATTTCTTTTTCTAAACAATAAATTATTGAAAAATCAGTGGCAATTCCATAAATATTTGGGTAATCAAGTACCCATCAGGATCTTTCTAAAGGGGCCTAAACTTCGTGTGTGTGTGTGTGTGTGTGTGTGTGTGTGTGTGTGTGTGTGTGTGTTGTTCATTTTAAAATCATGCACAAAATCTAAATGAATTAACTATATATGTTTACAGAGTACAGATAAGCATCCACATTGTTATTTATATTGCATTTCTGTTATCTCTCTCTGCCTCCTATAAAATATCAATGCAAGAAAAAACAGTAACAGGATATCTATGAGATTTAAATCTCTGCTAATCTAGTCAGTTTATACATTAGATATAGAAAGTAAACTGAAACCAAAACTATGAAGACAACCTTTAGGTATTAAAAAAAATGTAGTATGTTCATTTTTATTTTAAAACAACATTATTTATGGTTTGCTGGTGGGGAAAGGCATAATTTTACAAGGCTAATCTTAGTGCCTAAACTTTAGAAGGAAAGAGAGAATTCTATTTAAAATGATGGGGCCCATCTCAACTTCACCACTGACTCACCTGAACTTTGGCAAGTTGGAACCTCCTGAGTCACAGTGTCCTTGCTGTTAACTTCTCGTAAAAATTATTTTGGTTGATTTCTGGTGATTCAGAGAATACTTTAATGCCACATCTGTATATGGACAGCGAAGTTGGATGAGAACCAAGAGAATCAAAGGTTGTGTTTTTGAGACAAGAGACAGTACTGATTATTCCAGATCGCAACCCTTAGGTAATCTTGGAGAGTCAGTCAGTAAGGTTTTTGTTTGCCTGCTCGTTGCTCATTTTTTATACTAATACAAGATGACTATAAATCTATAGATATAGAATATAATAACTAACCCCAAATAACACTAGTCACTTAGTGTTGTAATTATTTTATAGTTGCACTTTTTAGAAACTCAAAAAACTCATAGGATTTTTATTACCTTAGTTCCTAAATTGTCTTTGGTGTACCCTTCGGATTCGCAGCATTTATTCTTTTACCTGGAGTTCCTAACTTTCCAAAGAGGTCTAATATCTTAAAATACTTTACATGATCTATTTGTCTATGAATAAATATCCATTTTATTTTTTACTATTGTAATTATTTGAATTAGTATGTGCTCGTTGTAAAAATTAAACAATAAAGAGGTAAAAAAAAATTTGTATATCCGCTAAGTCACAATTAATCCCATCAAGAGAGACTCCCAACATTACCTATGTGGTATCTAATCTCCCAGACCTGTCTGCCTCTCTACTCATCAAGGTATATACCAACATATATATCCATATATTGATTTTTTACTTCATATTTTTAAATTCAGATTATTTTTTATTCATTACTTTGCAACTTGCTTTATTTCATTTTTTTTTGAAATGTCTTGGACATGCCTATAGCTGAATATATACATATGGATTAATAAAACAAATATTTTAAATAACTCTCTAAATTAGACATTCATATTTTTTCCAGACTTTTTTCCAAAAGAGGAATTTGCCATGAAATAACTTTTCTGCAGAGTTAAATAGGCTCATTCCAGGTAGGTACATGTGAGTGTTGACTTTATCAAGCTCTTTAGTATTTTTTTATTGTGATGAGTGAAGAATTATATTTCATTATTGTTTTATTACATATTTTTTGACTACCAATGAGGTTGATCATACTTTCAAATATCTATTGGACATTTAACTTTATTGTTCTTTTTCTGTTATTTTTTGTCTTTTTGTTAGTCAATGCATAGTAATATTTTAATGTTTGCAATAACAACTGATTACTGTTAAAAATATTTTCTCTAAATTTGTCATTTGACTTTTTTGTGTCGTAGTTCAACATAGAAAGAAATGTAGTTGGTTTCTACAGTCATTCATATTTCTTTAAGGTCTTTGGTGTTCCTTCTTTCTTAATGTTTCTTTTCTTTTTCTTTTTTCACTTTTTTATAACTAGACCTTAAATATATCTAGTATTTATTTTTGTATAACATCAAATAAATATTTAACTTGGTGTTTTTCAACTAAATTCTGCCAATACCATTTATTAAATATATCATTCTTTTCTCACAGAATTAAAATGTCATCTACATAATATATTAAGCTGTATATATGCACTCTCTGTTTGGTTCTCCTGATCTACTCATCTATTTCTGTGCCAAATCATATAGTTTTGATTATAGAAGCTTTATAAGTTTTGATATCTGGTAATGCAAGAATTCCATCACCAATTTGCCCCAAGAATTGTTGGCAACTCTGCAACATATATTCTTCTAAATAAACTTTAAAAATGTTTTGTCCTATTTTAAAAAGCACATGTGGAAATTTTGATTGAATATATGCATATTAATTTTATATATTCATTTTTATTATTTTATTTTTTATTTTTTAATTACAGTTGAAATTTAATATTATTTTATGTTAGTTTCAATATAGAACAGGAGTTAGACATTTATATAATTTATGAAATGATCCCCCCTGATTAGTCTAGTATCCACCTGGAACTATACATAGTTGTTACAATATTATTAACTATATTCCCTAAGCTCCACTTTACATCCCTGTGACTATTTTGGAACCGCCAATTGTACTCCTTAATCCAATCACCCTTTTCACCCAGTCCCTCAAAGCCCCTTCCGTCTGGCAACCATCAGTTTGTTCTCTGTATCTGTGTCTGTTTCTGTGTTTGTTCATTTATTTTATTCTTTAGATTCCCCATATAAGTGGGATCATATGGTATTTGTCTTTTTCTGACTTATTTCACCTCACATAATATCCTCTAGGCCCATCCATATTGTTGTAAATAGTAAGATTTCATTCTTTTTTCATGGTAAAGTAAGATTTCATTCTGTATATGTGCCACATCTTTTTTTATTTAATCCTCTATTGATAGGCACTTGCATTGCTTCCATACCTTGGCTATTATAAATAATGTTGCAATGAACAAAGGATGCATGTATCTTTTCAAATCAGTATTTTGAATTTCTTTAGATAAATACCCCCAAGTGGATGGTTGGGTCACAAAGTAGTTCTATTTTAAAATTTTTGAGTAACCTTTATATTGTTTCCCATAGTGGCTGCACCAATTTACAATCCCACCAGCAGTGCACGAGAGTTACCTTTTCTCCTCATCCTTGCCAACACTTGTTTGTTGATTTATTGATAATAGCCATTCTGATAGGAGTGAGGTGATATCTCATTGTGGTTTCAATTTGCATTTCTCTAACAATTAGGGACATTGAGCATCTTTTCATATCTTTTGGCCATCTGTATGTCTTCTTTGGAGACATGCCTATTCAGGTCCTCAGCTCATTTTTTAATTGTGGTGTTGTGTGTTTGTTTGTTTTGGTGTTGAGTATGAGTTCTTTATAAATTTTGGATATTATCTCCTTATCAGATATATCATTGGTGAATATATTCTCCCATTCAGTAGGTTGTCTTTCCATTTTGTTAATAGTTTCATTTGCTGTATAAAAACATTTTAGTTTGATGAAGTCTCATTTATTTATTTTTCTTTGTTTCCCTTGGCTGACGAGATACATCAGAAAAAAATATATAACTAAGTGCAATGTCAGAGAGTTTACTATCTATGTTTTCTTCTAGGAGTTTTATGGTTTCAGGTCTTACATTTAAGTCTTCAATCCATTCTGAGTTTACTCTTGTACATAATATACAAAGGTGGTCCAATTTCATTTTTTGCATGTATCTATTCAGTTTTCTCAACACCCATTGTCGAATAGACTGCCTTTACCCCATTATATATTCTTGCCTCCTCTGTCATAGTTAAATGATCATATAGGCATAGGTTTATTTCTGGGCTCTGTATTCTCTTTCATTAATCTATGTGTCTGTTTTTATGCCAGTATCATGTTGTTTTGATTACTATAGTCTCGTAGTATAGTTTGATATCAGGTAGCATAATACCTCCAACTTTGTTCTTCTTTCTCAAGATTACCATAGCTTATATATTAATTTTTTGAATGACTGATATTTTCATAATATTAATTCTTTCAATTCAGAAACAGACATATCTCTTCATTTATTTAAAATCTTCGATAACATTTTATAGTTTTATTCACACATATCCTGAAACTCTTTTTTAAAAGCATTTCTTATATTAGTGATTACTAATATAAAAAGAAGCAATTAATTTTTTTATACTAATCCTATATCTACTCCACCAAATTTTATTACCTTTAAGCAGAATAGCTTGGAATACATGCAAATAAAGACATATGTCTCTTTTAATATTTATACCACTTGTTTTCTTATTTCATTGCTTTACCTAGAACCCCCAAAATAATATTTTAACAATAAGGAAAATAGTGAATATCTTAGTCTTAGTATTAATCTTAATAAGAATAACTTTAATATTTTATTGCTTATTGTGTTTTTTGATGAAAAACACAATAAACAATATTTATTACAACTTTATTGTGTTGTAATAATTTTATTACAACTTATTTTATTACAACTTTATTGTGTTGTAATAATTTTCTGTCACTATTTTTTAGCATTTTTATTAGCACTGCAGTTAATTTTTAATTTAATTAGACTTTACTTTTCTGAAACTCTACTGAGAGAATGATACTGCCTTTTTCTCTTTAATTTAATAATGAAATGAATTATGTTGCTGGCCTTTTTAGCTGAACCATCCTTGAATTCTTGAAACAAAACTTTGTTGATATGTAATTCTAGTAATACACCATTGAGTTTTATTTGCCTCTGAAGGTCTAGGTCTATAAATTTTATACTGTCAGAATTAAGTTTGGTATTAAGGTTATGCTAGCTTTGTGAATGGTGTGTGTACTTTCCCTGTATCTTAAATAATTGTATTATGCATGAAATATCTCTTTTTAAATGTTACTTAGGACATAGATGTTAAACCATCTGGACCTTACATGTTTAAAAATACTGAGTGGTCTGTAACAACCTTTTATAACAACATTTCTAATTTCTTCTACAGTAACTGGTCTATTTATGTTTTCTAGGGTAAAATCTGGTATTTATATATTATTTGATAAATTATGTAATAAATAATACAATAAATTTTTAATTTATAACCAGACAGTCTATACAATATTCTTAAAATTCTATTAATCTAAATAACACCTATCTTTATATTTTCTTTATCATACCTAATATTATATCATTTTTGTCTGTTTGTTCTTAAATAAAACTTTCTAGAAAAGTATTTACTATATTTTAAATAATCATACAGCAAATAATAACTGAGGATAAATAATAACTTCCTGAAGATAACAACTTCATCCTTAGGAGCTAGAAAATGTGGTGTAGTCATCAAAAATATTTGTTTCCTCACTGATATAGTAACAAATCAGCCTAGGCAATGAGCACACAATAAATCAATTTGATTTTTCAACAAAATACAATAGCCTTGTATTTAATCTATTTATGTGTGTATGTTTGTTTGTTTCCTTATTTGTTTACTTCATATTACATCTGGATTAATGCTACAGGTGAGACAAAATAAAAGGTATTCTGACTTCCTAAATTAGACTCAGAAAATTATTTTCTTGGTCAGACCTGAAAAATTTTATGCCATGGTTCCAGACTATCTTCTAGGCCCTTTTTATAACACTTCTAATTATACATTTTTGTGTCAGTTAATATTTGCTGTCCATTATCTCAAATGATTCTGCACAATCACTGTTCAAACAATGATTTAACAAATAATTCAAAAACTAAACAGGGCAAAAACATGCTGATCAAAGATGAAATCTCATCTTCATCAGAATGAACAACAGTAGTGAATATCTTGGTAATCTTTCTACATGATGATAATCAAAATAAGGGAGGGCAAAAAATGTTCACAGAATCTTAAGAACAAAGTGATTGTTCTTTAGCCATGATAGCAAATATCCATCAGAACCACTTTTAAATCTGTTTAATTGATCAATGATAATTTGCCTCAATTAATATACTTTTGCAAGCCAACCAATCAATACCAGTCTCACTTTTGAAAGTCATCCAGTAAGAAGCAGACTCATTACAAGAAATATGCCTCTGAATGCCAACCAATCAACAACAATCTCACCTGAGAAATTATGCTGGAACAAATGATGTCAACCCAGTTATGTCCTTCAAAGAAGGCCAATTTCTAAAACCCTACATTAGATTGGCAGTCTACTCTTTCCAGGGAAACTATGTGTGATTAGCACAGTTCTCTCTTATTATAAGAAGTAAATTCAATGTTGTCTTTTTATGTCAGATATTAAGTAGTGATCTCACCAAGCTTTGGCATTCGATAAAAATGTATTTAATACTAACTATTAAGATTTAAAAGCAACAACAACAAAGATGGGAAGACAAGTTTGCTGCTTCTCTGTGAATTCAGAGTAAAATCTACTATTTTCTTTTTTTCTGTGTGTGTGTGTGTGTGTGTGTGTGTGTGTGTGTGTGTGTGTGTGTGTGGTGTGTTCACCACCCATAGTTAGGCTTCTTCCTGTCACCACATATTTGACCCCTTTTATCCCACAATGTAGAAAAATCTACACTATTTTCAAATGTGTTTAATGTCCCTCAATATCCTGAAAACTGTGAAGATAAGCATAAGAAAGATACAGAAATATGTAAAAGAAAAATTACTGACTTGATGCATAGCTGGTTGAAATAATTCTAATTTACTATCTGTACAAATTACTTATTCTTCATGATACCTATGATTCTAATAATGCTGACTCCAGGTTTACCTTTAAATACAATTTGGGACTAAACAGATGAGGAAAAGAGAAGGAGAAAAAAAGGATTTGAAAAGAAAAAAATCAGTAAAGGAAAAAGAATAAAGAGAAGATAAAGTAAGTACTGGCAAATTATTTATGAGAAAGACAAAGCCTCAACAAATCTAAAAACTGCACAAAGTTTTTTTGCATGTACGCTTCTTTCATCTCCCATATCATCACTCCTGGTGTCTGAGATGTTCTCTGTTTGTTCCCCAGAAAATAGGCTGAATAGATCTCCATGGTCTCGTGTTATTTTGTGTCCTATGACTGCCATTATTCTCTGTGTATAAAAGTTATAACAGTTATTTTATATACTTTTTTACTTCAATCTTCTTTGCATATTTTTAAATTAATGATTATGTTAACACAGGCAAAGTTTTCTAATTTTATTTGCTAAGTTACCGCTGAATTCAATACCTGTTTTATGATGAAGCTCTTCAATGTCAGTTGTCATTGTATTTAGTACTAAACTAGCCCTAAAATTTATTTCTTAAATTGAAAAGGAAGTAATTCAAAATTATATGGGCTAGAATTAAATTTTTAAATATATTTGTCTTTTGAGCAGTTAAAATTATACTCCTTATTAAAAACATTTGCTTTCTCAAACTATATTTATTAAGTAAATAAATAAATTTTTAAAGATTTTTCTCTAATTTTTCAGCAAAATAGGCTGTGTGATTTCTTAAAATAGAAAGTTATGGCCTGAATTCCAAATCTTTCAACAGTTCTGCCCCAACTTCTGAAGTTTTCATAAGCCAGAAGTTAAGGACCAAAAAGAATCACAAGCATTGCCTGACATCCCTTTTCCTTTCATTTTCTCCCTTCCATCATTTCTGAAACATTGGCAAAACTGGTCTAACCCCTCCTCTGACAAAACTGAACCACAGAAAATACTGTGTGTGTTGTTTGTTTATTTACACATTTTTATTACTTTTTTGAATGGAGATAGTTTCATTGTAATAGTAATCTAACTAGAACTTGCCATCCCACCAAGTAAATAAGCTGTTAACATAATGATGTTGTTTCAGGAGGAACCAAATCAGAATATTTTTGACAGTTATTTGTTCTATGCTCTCACTGGTTATATAGCTCTAGGCAACCATTGGAGTTCTGCTTGTCTCCGTTTCTCCATTTGTAACAAAGAGATAATTCATCTATGCAATTAGGACCAAATGGCATCAAATACAATTGTATGTAAAAGCACTTTGTACACTTTAAAAGAAAATTTAAACATGAATACCCTTTTCCAGTTTACATATGGCAAGCTTTAGCACAAAGAGTGTAGAGGAAAGAGATTGAAATTAACAATGTAAATAAGACTAATCAAATGCACAGTAGCTTCTCTCCTTGGCAGCCTAAAAAATTAGCTATACAACTACTATTTTGTTAAGACTTTAATGAGAAAGAATTCAGATGGGGGTTCAAGAATTCAAAGACATTTTGCACTAGATCAATTCATTACTCCTGACAGATATGCAATGAGCATTTCAGGAAATACACATTGTATATTTTTGGGTTTCTGATTTAGAGAATTTTAATTCATTTTATAGACTTTTTCCACCAATAGTAATTATTTACTTATTTTTACTTCATTTTACTACTGTTCAAAATTTATTATCATACCAAATGCATCTTTATCAAATTCTTCCTGCAAAATTCCATGTCTATCTCAGCTTCTACTACATGCTTTTACTGTTAAGTCTGTGTCTATGTCAGCACTTCTATTATACATTTGCTTCTTAGGAGTTTAAAACTCATCCATAAAAATTAACGAAGGCCGAAACTTGGCAGACAGCTTAGAAACACATTTTGTTTTTACCAACCTTCATGAAAATCCATATGGCTGTTTCTAAATTCCTGTATATCAGGCTTAAATAAAATAAATCCTGGTCAACATGAGACATTTATTTAGGCTAATTAACTCCAAAAACAGGGTTTTTTTAAATGCAATTATTTCACAACTGGCTCTCGTCTCTCCACCAAGTCCCTCTGCCCAAATCTTGCATGGATGCCTGGTTACTCTGGTGGCTGGCCTGGCCAACACCTGCAGCCCAATACTTCTAATCATGAGATGCATAGTTAATGTTTCAAGTTGTCATAGGACTGTGAAGTTTTCTAGGAGATTCCAACTGAATTGTCACATCAGAGATATCCTTGGCTCCTCCTCTGTCTTACCCAAAGATATGCTCCTTCTGGTCATATCCATAAGCCCAAGAAGGCAGCATGTGAAAAACTTAAATCTCACCCCTGTAGACAGAGCTGTCTCTATTCTGGCAAATCAGGCCATTGCTTTGAACTGTTGAAAAAGAATTCTCTGTGAGTCTCTCAAGTTTCTGCATGTCTTGCAAATGAGGCATCCACTGTTCTTTGTTCCAGACAACCTATTTAAGGGTGTTTGTATAATGAACAGCCTTGAGAGACAGAGATAGGCTCTCCCTCTGGGAGAAAGGACAGGTATGCTTACCTTCCAGCAAAATAAAGATAATGTCTCTCTCCAAAAGAAAGAACAGGCATGCTTAGTGTCCACTATTATGGATTCAGCCTCCTAAACTCTTAAACAGGAGTATTCCTTTCCTGCATGTGCAGATCTCATCTGGCCCTCTTCATATTCACTCTGTGAGAGAAGGGGCCTGCGGAACTTGCATATAAATGCCAATTCTCTGAGTAATAAACTATCCTTCATTTCTGACCCAGGCATCTCATCTCTTCTAACAGCATGCATGAAACTATGGCAGGCTAAATAGCTAGCTTGTAAATAGGTTGAAACTCAGACTCTTGCAAGTAGGGTAAAACTCTAAACACACAAGCTGTCTCTTCTACTAGAATGTAAGCTCCTTGCAAGCTGAGACCATGCTTACTTTACTTATCACTGTATCCATAGCACTTAGATCAGTACCTGGAAAATAAAAGATGTTCAATAAATGTTTGTTGAATAAGTGTGTGGTAGATATCCAAATTCAAAAGGTTGGAAGGTAACAATCCATGGGGGCTCCCTGGTGACAAAAGGTTTGATGAAAAAGAGATGTAAGGTGAGTCCTGATTGTTCCCCCGCATGTAGTCTCCCCAACTACTCTGCTGTGAGAATTTAAAAATATCATTCAGAGACAAAGCCTCTCCATAACATCTGCTTTTTAGATTGCAAGTAGAAACACACTTTATAGATTTACTTCTTTGCTTCTGGTGGATTACAGAATGTAGCCTCAGAGATTCTGTTTCCTCTAAATTAGAGTGTGTGCGTAATTTTTCCTCTTTAATTTTAGCTTCTTAAATGTTTCTGCTCTCCTTCTCCAAATGGAAGAAAACATGCCTGTCAAGAGACAATCAGGTTGTAATATATTAAAATATTGAAATTAATTTTTGTGGCTATTTTCCCAAAAAAATTTTTTAAAGATTCTTCCCACCATGTGTGTGTTTTCTTTTTTTTTTTTTTTTTTTGGTCTGACTTCATGACAATGTATAATTTATTACACTATTTCAGAGAAAGATTTTAAATTCCTCTAAAGCATTTGGGACATTCGTGGCTAATTTGGAGATCCTTTTAAAACTGGAAGAGCCAGTATGCTTATTTTCAAGAGCAGTAGCCAAGTTGAACAGAAGCAAGGGAGGATGGTGTGGTTGATGGAGGCCACAAAAGAGAAGGACAGAAAGTGAGGACCCGCTTGGACCTGCAGCAGAATGTTTATTAGGGAATTTTCTATCTCAGATCTAAAACTTTGCTAGATTTATTTTGTCATCAGATCAAGAAGTTCCTGAGGATTCATGATACAGCAAGAGCAGAACTTGCTCAGGCCTGCAAAACTGATAACCTCTTATTCCCCTTGAAACTGTTTCAAAAGCCTTCTGCTTTTCCCATTACATCTAAAGTCTCAGATGGAAAACCTTAAACACTTACACCTCACTTCCAATCCCCAAAAAAATTAGACTAACACACTAATGACTAGGAAGTCTCTGAGTCCCCTGGGGAGATGAAAACAAAACGTTTTCAAAAATAGGACCCCATCCCAGTCGACAGTAATACTTACCAATCAGTCTCATGTTATAAGCCTTTATCGATTCTAACTTCAGAAGAGCAAGTAGCTAGAGAATTAGTTTTAAAATTTGAAAAAAGTTTGATATAGATTTAATGTTCATGACAGAGAAGGATTAATAGAGCTTGGCCTGAAGAAAGCTCAAGCCCAGGCAGGTGGCAAGCAGGATTCCGCTTGGCAGAGCCAGCACACCTCCACTGGGCCCTGTTTACCCAACTCCTGGCCTCCTCTTCAGTAGACACAGCCAGTTGGAACAAATGGTGCCAAACGGTGTGGTGGTTTTCTAATGAGGCTAAGCAGGGAGAGACTGACCCAAGCAAATTTTTTCTTGTAGCCAAAGCAAAACTAAGTTATGAATTCAGACCTCCAGAGGCGAGAGGCTTATGCACTCACCAGCTGCCACTTTGCCGCCCTTCACACGAAGCCTCATAGTGTGGCCATGCACAAAGTGCTCTTAAAACTGATGCCAGGAGTTCCCTTTAAAATAGCTTTTCATTCTGGGCAGTGAAGCAATCCCTGGGTGTGAAGTCACGTCTGAGATTTACAAGCTATTGCTAACATCAATAAAATGCAGCATTTGTTATTCTCTTTTTAGTGTCCTTTAGGCTTATTGGCACTCATTAAGTGCTTCCTAAAAATATCATTTGGCAAACATTCATGATTTGTTCATAAGGCTTATGCACATTATTGAAAGGGTCATTTTAGAAGGTACATGCATTCGTTGAATCAAGTAGTTTCATTTTAATTAATACACAGGATTTTTTCCCCTCGATCCAAAAGCACAGCTAAAGTTCCAAAGTACTCTTCTGGAGCCTACTGTGCTTCTCGGGGATTCCACACCTTTCTCAAGCCAGTGTGCAGGTTTCCTCAAATAATGTTTAAAATGTAAAAAGCAGGCCACTTTAGAATTCTTTAGCAGTACGGTCATCAATTAATTTGCCAGTTAGATGTGCTTGCTTACATTCTCATCTGGGTGTCATGAGACTCCAAAGCTGCCTTCTCATGGTATAAGTAGAAAAAGAGAATTGACTAAACCTATTGTTTGCATCAGCTAAAGAGTATCCTGTGACCATCTTGTTTAACTGGGGCTAAAAGTATACTAAAGAACATTGGTTATTACAATCTTGGGAATTCACAGAGAAGACATCAGTAGAGGGAATGAATTCCTCATTGCTGAGCTCTCTTTCCAGCCCTATCCCAATTGAGGCAGCAGATAGACAGTGAAAGTAAGAATAAACAGTGAGTGAGAGTAAAAATGAAAACAAAAACAAACAACAACAAAAAAAAAACAAAGGAGAGAAAACAGAGTGTTTGGTTGAAGAACTATTTGCAGAAGACTGCATTGGCTGACTTTTCCACTCCATGTATAGCAGGGTCATATGCACCCAAGCTAAGGAAGAAAATTATGCTAAGGAATTGAAGTCTCTGCCTTAAAGGAATTAAAGCTTCCAAGTAAGGGACTAGGCCACATAGTAGGGCCCTCATTATAAGTCTTGTGGAGGGTGGGGAGTGGAGAATTCTGCTTCCCTGACCCTAGAGTAATATCTAAGAGTCAATAAGCTGTTCATGCTACATAGAGCTCAGTCAACTCTTCTTCAGGACACAGGTGGGTAAAGTCAGATGCACAATGAAGCACTTATCCATATGAATCAACCTCATTCTTCATTCATAAAAATAAATAGAAAACCAAGGTCATCAGATATTTGAGGATGATCATCAACACCAAAGAGAAGGATCAAGCTGAACAAATAGAACTGACTTCAGAGGAAACAAAATTAATTCAGATTCAATCAAGAGAATTTTTAATTCATATTGTCAGAGATATTAAGGACGATTTTGATAACACATAAAAGAAAAGTTTAAGAGGGAATAATGAGAAGAAAGAACTCTTGGAAAATAATAATCTGCTAGCCAAAATAAATTTTCAGTAGAAAGTTGGAAGAAAAAGTGAAGGTAATCTACAAGTAAAGAAAAGAGATATAATTATTACAAATATGAGAGGAAAATGACAAAATATAATTAGTCAAGGATACCTAATTTCCACTTAATAAAGAGTTTCAGAAACAGAGAAAGAGTAAAACCAAGAGAAGGAAGTAATAAAAAAAACTAGAATAAAATTTGTTAGAACTGAAAACAGATAAATGTATTCAAGTTAAAACCTATCACCAGTTGCACAACAGGATAAATCAAATAACACTCACACCTTGATACATACCCATAAAACTTCAGAATAGTGACACAAACAAAATAACCAAAATATACCTAAAATGAACAAAGAAGTTACCTAAAAGGAAGTAAAAATCAGATTAATATCACATTGTTCATCAGCCAAACAATGTTGGAAACTACTGGAAGAATGCCTTCAAAGATAAAACAGGAAATCATTTTCAACTTAGAATTCTATACCTAGCCAAGTTTTCATTCAAAATTTGAAAAAATTATAAAGACATTTTGGTACATAGAGATAAATCAGGAAATTTATCTCCTTTTCTGTAAAAAAAAAATTACTTGAATATGCACTACAATTAAATTAACAAGGAAACCTGAAATAAACACTAGGTACAAGAGGATCCAGAATGATGTCTCTGTAGAAGGCCTAGAACACATATTGGGACATCTAACAAATAGCATAATTAAGAAACTGAATTATCTTAGGGTTAAAGGTTTTTTTGAGGCACAAGTTCTTTCTGGAAAAAATAAGGATGATTAGAAACTCAAAGAAATAAAAAAATTATACAAGAACGTTATGGTCAAGTAAGAAGCATATTAAAATGTCATGGTTTTGGACAATAGGCATCTGAGAAAAGAGCTTATTAGACTTTCATGCTTGGAACATCTTCCAAACAATACTCATTTAAGTATGTAAGATCTTATTTCTTTTTTTATGAATTTTTACACATAGAAGCCCTCTTTATAGTGATGGTAAGGAATTCAAATGCTACAATACTTGGTCAAGTCCAGTACTGTTATAGTTAGCAGGACAGGGACATATAAGCACACCAAAATGTTCTTCTTACACAGCTGGAAGGAAAAGGAAGTGTCTAACATTTATCAGAGACATTTTAATAAGTAGAAAGTGATTAAATACTAACTTAACTAGAAAGTAAATAACTAGAGATTTAAGTATAATATTTATTATAGCAATAACAATCAGAAAAGACAAACCCTGAAATGTTCCAAAATGATTTTGTCTGAGGTGATGATTCTCTAAATATGGCCCAAGAATCATGTGAATCCACAGACTCTTTTAGGGGATCCACAAGATCAACACTATTTTTATAATAATATAAAGATGTTATTTGCCTTTTTCAGTCTCAGTGTGTCATCACTGCACAGTGGAGTTTTCTAGAGGCTACATGATGTATAATATCACAATAGATTGAGCACTGAAGCAAAGATGAAAGTCCTCCTATCTTGTTTTAATCTAGACATTAAAGAGATTTACAAAAATACAAAATGATGACACTCTTCTCATTACCATGGAAAATCTTTTTCAATATTTTTCACTAAATTGTGTTTTTTAAATGTTAACATGCAATGGGTTTATTATTATGGCTTTTAAATAGACAAATAATTACAATTTTCTCAGTTTAAATTTCTAGTATGATAAATATTAATAAGTTACCAAAAACTCTATGGCATCTTCGATAACTTCTAAGAGTCTGAAAGAGTCCTTCCTAAGATCAAAAAGGCTTCTCTGAGGGATAATACAAGGAAAAGGAAAATAATTTCCCACGTGCACACGTACATCTCTATACTCTTTTTTAACTATTTTCATGCATGTATATTACTATTTTTATTGAGATATAATTGACATATAACATTGTATTAGTTTCAGGTGCACACTATAATTTATATACATATACATTATGAAATTGTCTCCATGGTAAATCTAGTTACTTTTTAATAGCAATTTTTAAGTGCATACACAAATAAGACAGTGGTGTTTAGATAAGGGAGGCACAAAAATAGCAGCTACATACCAAAGATGACTGAAAAAAAACTAAAATTTTCAGGAAGTCAAAGCAATTTTTCCATCAAAGATTATTAACATTGAGATAAATCAATAGAATTTACCTATGGAAAGTCTTTCAATGAAACCAAATAAATGATTTCCTTGTAGACCATAGGTATATTTCTGGGCAGAGGAGAGGACTTGTTTACTCTATGGATTCCTTAGAGATTACAAGATACAGTGTACCTCAGAGTGTGAACCTGATACCCCTCATGTTCAATAACATCTATTAAATATCTCTTTCTGAATTTCACAGCATACTGAGAGATGCCACATAAACACATATGCAGACAATAATGCTGTGTGTAATGCTAGTTTTTGTTCATAAAGCTTAAATTTCCTCACAAATATCACCTTAGTCCAATTTCTTATCCAAAAGTTATCCTCATCCAGAGCCAAAATATATATTTCTCTCATAATTCATATTCATCCTCTCTTTCTCATAATTTCTATCTCTCTTTCTCACCCTCATCCAGATTTATATACAGTCTTTTAGAGACTCTTAAAAACAAATTATGATTCTTTTGAAAATGTCACAATTTCCTAAATAAAGTCTATTATATTTTTCATTGCCAAAGTCAGGAAAGTCAATTAAATTTCAATTTTATTTTTGGCTTTAAGATGTCAGAAAGTGTAGCCAAGATTATATTTCAGCAATCTAAATTAATTTAGATTTAAACAGTTGTGCAAAAGAAAAGTAAAGAAGACAATAATAATGACTTTAGTATATTATCTTTGTAATTCACATCAGGTTACAATTGTTTTGTTTTTATATCACTAATGAGCATTGTTTGTGCCATGATTAATGTTTATACCGATTTGTCTTGCTTTTTTAAAAGACTGTAGACAAAAGGCAACAGTGACAACAGGCATATTGAGAAATTATATAACCAAGGACTTTGTATCATGAGAAATGCCTACTCTATTTCCAAAGATATAAAAGGGATACATGGAAAGTTTGCTCTTCAGCTAATATTTGATATGAAGATATCTTAGAACTGGGCATGACTACTTAGAGGCTTGAAATAAGTAGTTTTTATTGAAAATCTATTATGTGCTAGTTACTGTGCTAAGCACTTTATATTCATATCTCACTAGTTCTCATAATTACCCTACATTAGACAAGAAATATTATGTCCCAAATTATATAAAAACAAATTGAGGTTTAGAGGTTACTAACCTGCCTAAGGCTTCATAACTAGTATATAGCAAAGCCAGAACTCAAACCTGGATCTGTTTGATTCCACAACCCATGTCTTAACCATTTTGCTAAACATGAAGAGCCTGTGAATGGCATCCTACAAATATGAGAAGAATGAATTTTCAATTATTTATGAGCTGTCACTTAGAATGGGTACTTTACTCTGAACCCAGTACATACAACATATGTCATTTTAAGGAATATTTATTGAGTGTCTTGTATAGCCAAGACACTACACTAGAAGGTGCTAAATATCTATAAAGAAGAACAGGTAAGGCAGTTGATATGAAAGGAGTTTGCAGGCTAGTGAGAGAGAAAGCCATCCTAACACGAGGTAGAATTAAATAAATGAAGAAAGAAGCATGAGCTCTCAGAAGGAAGAGAGAGACTTCATAGTAGATGTCTAAGCAGGATCTCAAAGGGTGAATGGTATTTCTTAATATGAAGAATCAAGGGAAGGCACATAGAATGAAAGCAGAGCATGATTTAAAGGCACAGAGGAGAGAGGTACGGGGATGTTCAAGTGTACAAATGTTCTAATGGGGCTAAAAAGATATTTGGGGGCCAGATTTCAGGAGAATTTCTATGCCTTCATAAAGAAATTAGAAAATTTTTTTGGAAAAATAATGGGGTGGGAGGTGGAGTTTGCAAGAAAGAGAAATGAAATGATGACATCAGAAGCCAAAATGGAAAATAATAAAAAGTCTGACTTGCCCAATGACTGAGAAAAAAGTAAAGAGGAGAGTAAGAGTAGAATAAGAAGACAGCTAGTGAGATGTGGGATAAGAAGACAATAACCCCTTAGATAACTAAAAACTAAAATGACAAAAGGAGGAGACAAATGATATAACAGATTTGGTTATATTGTTATATAACGAAACTATTTGAGATGGAATAATCTTGAGGTGCCTAAAGGAAAATCCATGCAAAGATACTTAACTGTTGGAAATTTGAGCCTGGAAAATGAAAGAAAGATTAAATGAAAGATGAAATGAAAAATGAAATGAAAGAATGTTAGAGGCTTATGTTACGAAATTATCACCAACAACAGTATAGGGGGAGTTACTTGGTAGAATTTAAGTGAAATGACAGAAGGTAGAATTCTAATGAACACCAATTTTAAGGGGAAGACCAAAGAAAAAGGACTGATTAAGGAAACAGGGCAGTAGATAAACATCAGAAAACTATATTTATAATAGAAGGCAAAAGGGAGGAGTATTTTCAAGAAGTCATGTGGGATCAGTGCCATATGCTTTTGGGAGATTAACTAAAATGAGACGTAGAAGAGACTTAGAGCCAAGACATCCCCTGGAATGTTCATGCAGTTTCTTGTGTTCATTTTCATTTACAGGCACCACTTTTTTCTTCCTTATTGCCTGTAGGTATCACCTGAAGAGAGGTACAGTTTCACTGTCCGATAAACATGTGTTCATGTGGTAATGATGATGATGTTGACTGTCTGCATAGGAAGCATTAAATCCAGGATCTGCTTCTGATTTAGATCTTAGGAGTTTAGGAAGAGATTCATTTTTCTCCCAGTTGGGCCTTTGTTCCTATATAGACAACATTGGGTGTCTATTATAAGTAATTTGCAATTTCTCACCGGCTCTTAGCATATGTTAAAGCCAGAAGTAGATTCTTTGTGCTTCTAACTTGAAAAATATTTCCTTCTTTTAGTAGAACTGTATGACACTACTTTACTCTAAATTCATTCATTCATTCACTAACCAGCATTTATCAAGCCCTTGAAGTATATAAGGCTGGAGGGTGCAGTCATAAGCTGGACAAAGCTCCTGTCCATATGGAATTTACATTATAGTGGCAGAGACCAACAATACATGAGTGAATGAATACAGATGTGCAATCTCAGACTCTATGTCATAAGTTCTCTAGTGGAAACGGTAAAGCAGATAGTGTGGTCTGTAAGGCAAGGCCTCTTTGAGAAGACATGTGGGCTGAGGCTAGAATAAACAGAAATCTCATTCTGAGATTTGAAGAAGTATTTCTGGCAGAAGAAAAGCAAATGCAAAGTCTCTGAGGCTTAGTACGAGATCCTGGCATATTCAAAGAATAGCAAGTTTATTTCCTTTGGATATATACCCAGAAATCGAATTTCTGGATCATATGATAAATCTATTTTTAAATTTTGAGAAACCTCCATACTGTTTTTCATAGTGTCTACACCAACTTACATTCCCACCAACAGTGCACAAGCGTTCCCTTTTCTCTGCATCTTCACCAACACTTGTTATCTCGTCTCCTTTTTTTAATTTTTTTTACTTTCAATTACAGTTGCCATTCAATATTATATTAGTTTCAGTTGTACAACATAGTGATTAGACATTTATATAACTTAGAAAGTGATCACCCTGATAAGTTTTACCTTCTTGATGATGACCATTCTAACAGGTATGAGGCAATATCTCATTGTTTTTGTGATTTGCATTTTCCTTATGATTAGTGATGTTGAGTACATTTTCATGCACCTGCTGCTCTTCTTTTGCTTTGTGTTGTTTTGTTTTTGCTGTTGAGTCAAAAGAGTTCCTTACATATTATAGATATTAACCTTTAATTAGCTATATGTTTTGTAAATATTTTCTTAAATCCATATGTGACTGTAATTAATAATACTGTATTGTAGAGTTTCAATTTGCTTAAAGAATAGATCTTAAGTGTTCTCAGCACACATGCAAGAAAAGTATGAAAAATTCCACAGGAATATCAAACTTTCCTCAAAAAAATGATAACTATGTGAGGTAAGGGATGTGTTAATTAACTTGACTATGTCAGTTGTTTCACAATGTATACATACATTAAATCATCACATTGGACACCTTAAAAATTATATTGTATAATCAAAATATATACAATTTTTGTCAAAGAACCGATTCTTTTGCAATCTCAAAGAGAAGATGAAAATACGTGATGGACTCAGAACTTATTAGATCACAAAGCACACTGTTGGTACCACTTCCGCAAGCTTTGGTTTCCTGTACTTCGCTAACTCCTCTTTCATCAAGATGTCAAATTCCACAGATTTTCATCCTCAGTAGAAATTCTGAAAAACAGGGATTCTTAGTGACCTCGCATGTCCAATTCATCTCAATAAAGTAAGAGTGTAATACATAATCCTGTCCTTTGGGCCCCACAGGTACAGGATAGGTAATTTGCTTCAATGTTAAAGTCTGGTGAAGAACGATTACTCTTTTCCTTTGAAAGAGGAAAGCACTAGGAAGCACTTTGCCCCTAGTGCCTGACAAAAGATGCTATAAGAAGGAGAGGCAATGTTTATTTATTGCCTTTTTAGACCTTCATCCTCCTTTTGCACAGCCTTGATGCCTAACTTCTTCCAGTATTGTGTACTTGGTCATAGATACTTAGCTACACACACTGTATATTCTTGACTGTCCAGAGAATGATTAACTATTGACCACTCAGGCTTCCACCATGGTTTCATTCGAGAAACTGCTGGCAGGTGGGAATGAATAATTTAGCACATGTGATTAAGGCATGATTTACTAGTGAGAAAACCCCAGATAATATTCTAATTTTGAACAAAGATAATGTGTGGTTTACCCTTCTTCGGATATACGTAACATCACTTACAAATAACTGTAAGGAAGACTATCAACTATTAAAAAAAAAAAACCCGGAAGTAAATCTTAAGGATGGTCATTAAGGATTAAAATTCACATTTCCTGGTTCTCCCATTTCCATCCAAAGAGAAAAGCATAAATATACTCTTCAAGAGTAAAAAGTAATAACATTTCTTGTGCAGCAGTCAGATATAAATTCTGGATAGACAAATGAATCATTTAAGTAGGAAAAGGCAGCATTCCATACTGCTAAGAGTTAGTTGCCAGCACTATTCCCTTATTGAATATCATCTATCTATCTATCATCTATCTATATACCTATTTATCTATTCCATACTCATGACATAGATCTATAGATGTAAATGAATGTCATGAAAAGCTATTTTTGATATAATTAAAAGTTGTCTTTTCCCTTTGGAAAAAATACAAATATAATGTGAATATTATATTTAAATACTTAAATACTTAAAATGTAATAGTAAAATACTTAAAACATAAAAATAAAAAACATATTAAAATGCTTAAAATATAAATACAGAAAGAGATTGATTTTAGAAAGGACCTATGATGGAAATGGTAATCTCTCTTCCTGGATGCAGGATTCTAGGATTCACCTGGTACTAGACATGCCATGCAGTTCAACTCTTGGCACTTTTCTAGACAAGGGTCTGCTCACTAGAAGACCACAGAGGCCGTTCAGGGACTTGACAATATGCAGTATGGCAAAACAATCCATGAACCATACAAGAAAAGGAAAACCAGATACAACAAATTCTATCATTTATTATGGCCATGCATTGGGATCTCCTGCCATATAGTATTAAAATTTTTTATTAATATTTGCATTTCCATAGGTTCCTAGAGAGGAACCAGACAGAACTTCTATTTCCTCTCTTTTCCTTCAAGAATGAAATGGGCATGGAATACATTTGTCATTCCATTTTCCATCAGCAGCAATAAGTTGGACCAGTTTAGTGTGCCATACAATGCAACAATTAGCTATAGCTAGAGCAAAATAATGTGCTTTGGTCACCTTCTTATGTTTGATATTATGACCCACTTTATTGCTCTAAGGCAAAATTTATTCTTTTCAGTTTTGAAAGAAGGAAAGCCCTTCAGATTAAATTTTAAAAAAAGGAGAGTCTTTCTTCTAAATTTGTTCTTCCAAGTTTAAAGTCTCCAGAAATCTGGTAGATATTCTTTGCCCCTAGTGCTATATCTCACTAGAACAAATCTTAAAATATCTAATTTGGGATAGTTTAAGTTCTTTCAAGCTTTGAATTACAACATTTCACAGGAGGGAGTAGAGTCATCTACAAGAGAAGGCCAACACACATCAGGCCTGTTTTTACAAACTAGAGCTCTGGGAAAATAAGAAGAAATAAGGAGTGTTGACAAGGAATTTATTTTTCAGACATGTAAAACCTAAGTGCCTGATTCTCAGCAAAAACAGTACATGAAGAACTAACTGTATAATTACTCTGCTCAAACAAGCAAACAATTAGAAATATGTTTCATGATCTCTAAAAGTAAATATCTCAACATAGAAAATAAGCTACTAGAAAGTAACCCATTAAAAATATATCTCAATGAAGTTTTTGGCCTGTACATTTTTATGTCTTATTGAATTAAAGCTAAGAAAGAATATAGAAAGTTTTCAACAAATTCTGTACTTGGGACATAGTAAAATAAAAAGATAAATCACGTTTTTTAAGTCAGAAATATTCTTATCTCTTTTTAAATGGTCAATAATTAAGCAATATTTCAAAGAATGAGTTCAATCTAATGGTCCTTTAAAAACTGAAGATTTGCTGGGGATATATATATATTTCATCATTAATGTTGTACTGTTTGGTTAGGTATTTTTATATAATTTTTAATGCATGTTATTAATATACTAAAATGACCAACTGTTCCAGTCTGCAGAAAACTGTCCTGTGTCCCAGGAAACACATCAGTCCTGGGCAAACAGGGATGATTATTTATCTACAGCTAAAATCTATATCATAGAATCTTTATATGTTCTCAACAATAACTTTTATAAGGCTGCATCAAAAAACTAGGTTAAACAAGTATGTGGGGCCTGCATCTCTCTCACGGTAAATATAAAGACTATCTATAACTGAATAACAGACTAATTTAGATAGACATGAGTTTAAGGTAAACTTAAAGAGTAAGACAGATAATGCAGACTAAGGGAAACAAATGAATTTCCACAGTAACATTCTTTCCATCAGTATTCATAAACTGTACTTTAAACTGAGAAAATGCTAGTCCTAGATTCTTTAGCATAGGAATCACTAGTCTTAATAATATGGAAAGCAATAAAAGCATGGAAATTTCCATAGGAATATCAAGTTTTCCTCAACCATATTGATTTATTGAAATGCTTAACAATGGACTTCTAAAATATATTCTTACCACAGACGAGTCCCTCAAGGGAATTACTTAGAGATCAAGGTTATCCATTTTAAGTGAATTTGACAATAATAAACTGTTTAGTAGTTTTATGGTTAACATAGACAATAATTTCCAGAGAATTTTTGGACCCCCAGCTAAGAAGCATAGCCAATTTTTTGAGAAGCCTAAATAATGTGCAATTCCTTTAGTACCTGATGCCAGTGAATCTATTATTTCTCAGTTTAAAGCCTTTGTTGTATCTGCTTTTCATTTAAGCTCAGGAGAAAACATTTTGTTTCTGGAATTGTTCCTTGGAAAAGGGAGTAAGTCATTCAGTCCATTACCAAAACCTAAGGGCTTTATTCTTTTCTCTTGCTGTAGCACCATATATTGCTGCCTGAAAATATCCCACACATGTGGCCCTGTCACTTGGCAATAAAAACATCTGATCCAACAGTGACGAAAGATCTATGTTTGAAAGAAAGCAATCTAAAATAATTTCACTGCTAACACTTAAAGAGGGTCCAAATACATTCGACAACACATCCAATATATGAAGTACATTCGCAAGGAGAATACTCAGTACCACAGGACACATTTCATCCAAGTACTTTTCAAAATGAGAAGCTTATGCCAATGAAAGTAATGAACCCTTTCTTATATAGAACCAAAGGGAAATCAGAGGTTGACATGAAGGACACTTACTCAAACACTAATCTGTTTTTGATTTTAATGTGTTGCTCATTCTAAGGCAAACAGACAAGGCAAAATTCAAAAAGGAAAAAATACTTCCAAACTTGAATTGTTTTTCCCAGATAGATCATCTAAAAGGTTACTTACTCATCATGTGGTTTTTAAGTAACTTTTCCTGGTCCTTCTGGGGTTCTTTATATTATTCTTTCAGATACTTGCTAAATGTATCTCCATGGGACTATCTGGTATGCCCAGAAAACAAAATGGCTCTGGGAGCTAAGTGAGGATAAGTACATAAGTTTTATTGTGTTTCAGTTTTCTTCGTGTTCCAAGAGGAAGGGGTATATGATCTATATATAACACAAAGTCTGTACCAAAGCCTAACAATTGTGAGAAAATATGTTTTAAATACAGTCTACTGAATACTAAGTATTTCATCCAGTAGTAGTACTAATATCTTACGTTACAGTTTTACAGAATGTCCATATTTAATAAAATAAAATATTATTATTTCATTTGATCATCACAAAATCCTTTGAAATAAATGGAGTAATATCATTACCCTTATTTTACAAATGAGGAAATTAAGGTTCATAGATCCCATACTAGGGACACTTTTGATACCTAACTCAACATTCATCCCACTACACCATACTACCTCTTTAAGTAGAATAGCAAGTATTTTCTTAGTGCCTATTATGTACTATGTATTGTGCCAGGGAACTGTGAATACAGTAGTAAATGAGAAAACCTCAAATCCTGTCCTAAAAAGAATTTTAAGAAAAATTATCATTTAATAACTTACACAAAGTAAGTTATATTATAAGCAAGTCTCTTGAATGGGGAAAAAAATATACTGACTATACTGGAAAATATAACACCAGAAAATAAATATTAGAGCAGTTTCTTCATAAGTATAATCGAAAATATATTTACCAGTCTCCATAAAGAATATGGCCCTATAGAAAGTAGCATATTTTTACACAGACATGATATAATGTCGTTAAATGAAGTCGGTCAGATTGTCAGTGTCAGCATCATAGAGAGCTATCAAAAACACATATGACACTTTTAGAGATGTACAATGTATACTGGCTCCAAGTAGTCTTACACTGGAAAATTTGCTCAACTGTTTTCTAAATTTCTTTCACCATGGAAATCTTTATTCAATATAATACCTGTTAACTTTAAGATATGCTAATTTGGAATTAGAATAACAAGGTTTGAATCCAAGCTCTACCAGTGTATTAATTAAGGTAACGTATGTTTGCAACATATTAATCCCAACATTTTAATGGTTTAATGCAATATGAATTTATTTCTCACTCACGTAAAGTCAATTAGGAGACTAAGCAGAAAAAGAAGGGCAGTTCTCCATGGAGTCATTCATAAATCAAAATTAACAGATGTTCAGCTACCTTCAACAGGTGGCTCCCAGGGTTGCCCTAGACATTGATATCCAGTTGGCCAACCGGGGAAAAGAAGAAGAGAAAAGCAAGTGTTTTCTGTGGTTCAGTTTATATAGCATTGTCCAGAGCTGTGTCTCATGACAAAATTAAATATAAGGACGGTTGCAAAATGTAGACCAACTGTGCCCAGGATGAAAAGGAAATTAATTCTTTCAACAACTAGCCATCACATGTCACATCCAATCTCTATTTGGGTAACATAGAAGAAATTATTTCACTTCCACAATCACCTCTGTAAAATGAAGATACTCTATTCATTGCATCCAAAACTCCATCATTTTTTAAGCTGCCGTGTTATTTTATACGTCACTAAACAAAAAAAGAAAAATACTGACAATTAAACTTGATACACATACACCACCAATTGCAAGAGACATCCTAACTTAGAGATATTAAAATATGAGGGGAGGGGAAGACTGCGGGATGAAGAATTGATGAGATATAGTAATAGTACCTGCCTTTTTGAATTACTGAAAAATTAAATAAAGCAATGTGCTAAATAATGTGTCACATTGCAGAATCACCACAGGGCTCCAAGTCATAAGTCAACTAAAAAAAATAGTCACATACCAACCAAAACCATACAAAACCTACATAAAAACAAATATTGGTTTGGAAATACAGAGCAGGTATTGAGTCATTCTTGGAAATGACAAGCAGTCATGATAGGTCAAACCCTGGGTGCCATCCACGCTCTTTCCAATCTTTCTTATGATCATCACTCCCTACTGAAACACAAAGACTCAGAGAGAAGAATGGAAACCACAGAGCAGCAGATAGCAGTTCTTTTTCTTACAACGTTTGTTCCAGGAATGTTCCCTCGTATTGATACAGATCTTTCAAAGTCATAATTAGAATGATGATGAGCACCTTTGCCTGAATATGCAATGAAGATACTATTTATACTTTGAGGCAGAACAATGTAATGGTTCAGAGAGATTGCTTCTCAAGTGAAATTACCAAATTTACATTGCAGTTCTTTCAAATTACCTAACTCCTCTAATCCTCTGCTATCCCCATGCAGGGAATGAGGGTAATGATGGCACCCATTTCTCGCTGTTAAGTGAGATAACCTGTGAAAAATCCTTAGCACTGCACATGGTTTATAGTATTTAATAAACATAGCAGTTATTTGGACCTGTGCTTCCTGCCCTACTCTCTTGTGCCTTAAGCTCCTTGATTGTGAGTCATTACACATCAGGAACACATAGACTTGCAAGGAGCCACAGAAAACCACACCCTCTCCACATTCTTCCCCACTCCTTCTTCCTGAACCCAGCAACTAGAACAATACTTTTTTTCTCTGTGATACTGAATTCCCCATTACTTTACCCTTATAACCTTTGCCGAGGACTGCTGAGAAAGAGAGCCTATGTTCCTGTTTGTTGTTTCACCAGCACCCTAAAAATCACAACAATATTGTCCCATTCCTTGAACCAACATAAAGACCTTGAAAATAACCATGAAGTAAAAAAAAAAAAAAAAAAAAAAAAAAAAAAAAAAAAAAAAAAAAAAAAAAAAAAAAAAAAAAAAAAAAAAAAAAAAAACAGAAATTACAGATCAATCACTAGAAGTTTTGTTTTGGTTGATCTGTTTATTTTTCATTTTAAAACCATTACTGATACCATTTATCAATGAAGAATACAGCAAGATATAGATATAGATGCATATATAATGTCATGCAAGGTTCTAAGTAGTCACTCAACCTAAAAAGATAGTCATTCACAAACTAAAAGCATGCATATACATGCACATTTTATATTTGTGGAGTAATAATATACAATCTACTGATCAGTAGATGAAATGTAGAAGGAACACATGGCAATGTAGTTCTGGTGAGCAATATCATCAAGAGACACATTATTTCACAGAATATAGTTTAGCAAGATTGGGTCAGGGTTCCCCAGGTAAATAAATTCCATCCCATTACTGCAGATGATATGAACTATAAGTAGTTTAACTAATTTATCAGTGCTTTCATTAGTTTCTAACCTCACAAATGAACTAGTCCACCTCTTATCAAAGGTGTGAATCTGGCTTTAGGTAAAGGTAACTATCACCAGAAATCAGGTGATCAATACTAATTCATATTCCTTTTAATGAATTATGGTTTGATCTTATCTGGCACAATCAACATAATGCTCCCAAATAGACTAGTGAACTACCTGGATATCTTTTCTTCATAGGGTAAATTCACAAATTAGTTGCTGCCAGTATTTCATTACCAGTGAACCTACCACAGAAGAACTATTTTTTTTAAAACAGTACTGTTCAATTACAAACATTCTATCTCGATTTTTCTGATGATTAAAGGGGATTTTAATTATACAATCAATGAGAAAATAGATAGAAACCATCTGGACATTCCTCTGCTTTCTGCCAAAGAATTTTCTTTTGTTTTACATATCAATGACTTAAGCTGACAAAGGAATTTCAGTGCCAGTCATTTGTCCTTGGCAGGGCTGGATCTTTTTTATGTTATGAAAGATCTTTTAAATTTACTGATTGAGAGTCAAATTATCCCACATGGTCAGTGAATTAACCTCAACATTTTCCTACACATAAAACTAAGAACAAAGGGTATTTTTTAATTACTTGATCTTTAAAGCATACAAACTTTAAATCATTTTGGTTTTCAATGTTTTTACTAATCAGGGTGGTCAAAACTCAAAAACACTTTTTCTTTTTTAAATACTAATAAAAAAAGTTTAACCAGTAAAGTACTGAAAAAATATTATTGATTTTAAATGAAATAAAAAGAATGAAGAGGAAGAAGATGGCATTAAATAAACAAAGAAAGCCTTTCAAAAGTTATTTTGCTATAATGCTGAGTTGCCAGTTTGTATGAACTAAACATTTAAGGAACTTGAGAAGAAAAGGATCCTTGAGAGAGCCTGCCCAAGAATCTAGCTCTAAGTGTGAAGAGCAAGAGTGAACTATGCAAGAAAGAAAATCACATATTAGATCAGAAACCAATCTTCATTTCTACCATATGTTCGAGAACAAAAGAAAAACTGGCATATTGGTTGTGGACCTTTGCCAAGGACGTTACTATATTTCTCTGTTGAGCACCGTAACTCTGACCTTGAAAGGTAAGTTGTTTCTTAAATCCATTCTTTGTAAGAAAATGAACAAAATAGAAAATAGCTCCTTCCTTCCACGAAAACAAAGAAGCAATAAGATTTTTTAACATTCTACAGAGGCATCTCTATGATAAGCGGGATTGGTTGATTTGATAAATGGGTATAGAAAACCAGTAGCTTCCAGGACTTGGAAATTTAGTGGCCACGGAGTAGTAAAAAATTATATTACCATTTATAGCAGGAGAAAAGTCACTGGTGTGAAAGTTCAATTCACAGCAATATATTTTAGAAAGAATTTATACAACTGACACAAAATTTTCCAAAACTATCTTAAAGATTTCACTGGAAGTAAGGAAAGAACCAGAAATTGGAATAAAATACATTAAATTGTCAATAGTTCTATAAAAAAGGAATTTGACAAAAAAATTCCTTTGACAATTATTATTATTATTATTAATTATAGTGGACATTCAATATTATTTTACATTAGTTTCAGGTATATAGCATAGTGGTCAAATATTTATATCACTTACAAAACAATCCCCCCAATAAATCTAGTACCCAAATGGCAGTATACATAGTTATTACAATATTATTGACTGTATTCCCTATGCTCTACTTCACATCCTCATGACTGTTTTGTAATTACCAATTTGTACTACTTAATCTCTTCACCTTTTTCACCCAGCCCCGCAAATCCCCTCCCATCTGGCAACCATCAGTTTGTTCTCTGTATCTGTGAGTCTGTTTCTGTTTAATTTGTTCATTTATTTTGATTTTTAGATTTCACAAATAAGTGAGTTCATATGGTATTTCTTTTTCTCTGTCATGTCTTATTTTACCTAGCATAATACTCTCTAGGTCCACTGATATTGTTGCAAATAGTAAGAGTTTGTTCTTTTTTATGGCCAAGTAATATTCCATTGTATATATGTATCACGTCTTCTTTATCCAATCCTCTATTGATGGGCACTTAGGTTGCGTCCATATCTAGGCTATTGTAAATAATGCTGCAATAAACAAAAGAATGCAAGTATCTTTTCAAATTAGTGTTTTGGATTTCTTCAGATAAATAACCAGAAGTGGAATTGCTGGGTCATAAGGTAGTTCGATTTTTAATTTCTTGAGAAATCTCCATACTGTTTTTCACAGTGGCTGCACCAATTTATAATCCCACCGACAGTGCACGAGGGTTCTCTTTTTTCCATATCCTTGCAAACACTTGTTTGTTGATTTATTAATGATAGCCATTCTGTCATGTGTGAGGTAATATCTCACTGTGGTTTCAATTTGCATTTTTCTGATGATTAGTTACATCGAGCATCTTTTCATATGTTTATTAGTCATCTGTATGTCCTCTTTGGAAAATATCTTTTTAAAAGAGACAAAAAACTGTTTTGGGCTAAGAACACTGTGAAAACTTACAGGGGGAAAAAAGAAGAAAACTTATCCTTAGCAGATACTAAACTGATATACCTTTACCATTCTCATTTAAAAAAAAAAAAAACTTCCCAATTTACTATAGTCATGTAAACTTCTTTGATTATGTTATTGCTTTCAAGAGGTGATTCTTCAAGTCATTATTGAAAGTTAAAGGAAGACAGAAATTTTAATGACTTACCATATGGGGTCTGAAAAACTGATCCCAATCTAGAGTTTTGCTTTTATTATAGAAGCATTTTTTATGAAAATTCAAAATTAAATTAGGGAGCTCCTGAAGAATATAATGAAATTACTTTGTCTTCACTTTAATATGTATAGATCCTTGAAGATTACCAGATTTTAAGTTGTATAGCTAGGTCCCTGCAAATTAAATATGATGTATTAAAAGGAATGATGTAAGTACCGTTAAGTAAAATAAACACATTTCCAAAATGTTATGTGGTAAAGCATAGTTTAGATATATCTGCTGAAGGAAGATGAGAAATAATATTGGAAATCGTAGATAGAATGGAGACAATGAGGACAAGGAAGAGATACAGCAATGTAGTGGGAGAAGTGTGGCCTTTGGTCATAAAATCCTTTGTGTTGGAAACCTAGCCACCTTGAGCAAGTTACTCTATTACGTTCAGTTTCCTCCTACTTCTTAGAACTGTTTTGAGAGTTAAATAATATATATGTGCTATACCTACCTCCGTGCCAAGCATACAATACTCAGAAAAGGTGAATGTTGTATCCCTTAAATTGAAGGACTGAGATAGGAGAAGAAAACAATGAAGAAAAGGGATAGTGAAGGATGCAAGTGGTTGATTACCTGGAACAGAGATATAGTGGATGCTGTGGTGTACATCCCAGAGCCCACATCCCACAGCACCACCAGCGTCATTGCTGGTAGCTGGCAGCAGAACCCCTTTCAGAAAATGGCCCCTGGCTGAAGGGTGGTGTCTCTCTCAAAATCTTGGTCAGTCCCCAGAAGCAGTTTCATTCAATGTCTGGAGGAGGTATACAAAGGTTCAGTTGAGGACATTTGTGAAGTGCTATACCAGCTTCAGAGTGCCAGGCAGGCTCTGACTGTTTTTCTAATTACAAATCCCACTTACAGTTTCTTGTGCTCTGAGCTGTTGGGTTTTTCTTCAAGGCTGTTTCTCAAACCCATAATCACAGGTATTTAACATACAATTTTCTCTCTCTCTCTCTCTCTCTCTCTCGACTTTTTATTGAGTATTGCCTTGATTTCTCCTGGATAAAGTGAAGCCTTTGCCTGAATTGATCACCCCTATTTACTGAAAACCAGAGAATTTATATGTTTTACCAAGTTCAATATCATGAATCACATTATGAAAAAGCAAAGCTAATTTAATTGAAGAAAATGAGATCTTGCATTCTTTGATGATTCAATTAAGAGTTCATTTTCTCACTTTCTCTACCAAACCAAAACTTTGCCACTGAGGCCTTTATCCAAGCCACTTTAACATCATTAGGCATTTTGCATATGCAGGAAGATTAGCCTCTATTTGTAACATAAGGAGTGCAGGAATACTGTTGGCCCTAATTACCTCCATCTGGAAGAAAGCCAGGGTTTCTCTGCTAGTTGGATGTTGCAGCAAAAAGCTAGTGCTAAACCCTTATAAGGTTGGCGGGCTTCAACAGATGCACAGTCTTAGCGGCATGGAAGTGGTGATGGATTCATCATGCAGACAAGAAATTCTTGTAACGATAACATCCACATCCTCCCTTGTGACTCCTCTACTTCACAGCCCAAAGTTAAAAGCAGGTTTCTCCTGGTGGTTCAAGTTTACAGGGGCAATACTGGAGATCCTTAAACTAGCAGTTTAGTGATAAGAAGTGGCACTAGGCCACTGTCCCTCTTGAGACAATTCTTGAGAAAATCCTTGTGAATTTTGTCTTACAAGATGAAAATCTTGAGTTTTCTCAACTAAAACATCTTGCAAAGGATAGTAATCTGGCTGTGATATTAGCTCTCAACTGAGCAGGAAGACTATCTGAGAGGTACTGCCATTTTGGTTACAGTCTCTTTTCTATTGGTCATTACTCTTCCCCAACCCTTCTTTTTCAGTTTAACCCACAAAGACACCATGAGTCCAGCATCAGAAAGGGATATACTGTGAGTTATTGGTTCTGCCATGTTGAAAAATTTGCATTGATAAAGCTACATGCTTTCAACCTGTCACCCATATAACCAACACCATGAATCTACAGCATAGTCCACTCGCATTGATGGTTAAGTGTGTGTTCACAGACTAGATTCTATTAACTAGAGAGAAGATAACTGTCCCAAATGAGGAAGAAGTGCATGGTTTTGGACTTGTTAATATGGTTTTATAACTATATGATCTAGCCAGCAAAAAATATTTTTTCTATGGTTAAGAAATTTTTTTAGCATCTACTATATGTATGGCATTGTGGGTTTTCTTTTTAAATATGAGCTTGATGGTTTCAGGTTCTTTCTTTACTTTCTCCATCCTAGATTTACTGCTTCAGAAAGAATGTAGAATAAGGTCAGTAAAATTCTTCTTTAAAAGGTCAGACAGTAACTTGTTTAGGCCTTGAGTGTGTTACAGGCTCTATTGCTACTACTCGCTCTGCATTTGTAGAATGAAAGCAGTCATTAACAGTATGTAAACAAATAAGCATGACTGAGCTCCAATAACACTTTATTAACAAAACAGGTAAGGGGCTAGATTTGACCATAGTCTGATGATCCTGATCTAAACCAAAAGGTTAATGAAGGAAGGAAACTATCTTTTTTTGTATCTGTAACACCTAGCACACAGTTGATATTCAAATCTGTAAACTAAATGAATAAAATAAATTTTAAAGGACCAAGAAACTGTTCTGGATCAGTCATAATATCAAATGTATAGTATTTCACACTCATTAGTGTGGTACAAAGTAACTTAGTAGAGAAGCATTTGTTGAATAATTGAAACAACTTTATTTCATACCAAAAATCAATATTGGTCTCTTATTCTTGACGTATCCACTAGATTATCTTTGGAGAATTTATACTGGGTTCAAAACCTCATTAAATGATGCATTAAACTTAGGCTGTAGCTCTGCATATATGTGCTCCTTTAAAAATGCTCCAAGAAGAAACAGGGGTATTAAAGAGCAGTTTCTTTTTTGTGTGTTCCCACTCACATGTTGCTTTAATTTTTCAGTTTCATCAAGGCAGGTAGGCTGCCATCTGGTTAATTCTTGACAGCTCTTAGTGGTTTTAGCTGAAATTTTGGCAGTTGATTTTTTTTTTTTAATGAACGCAGCCAATGTTTTGACAAAACTCAACTCTCTATCCCTAGAGAAATTACTGAGTTTTTAGAATTTGTTTTCAGACCAACTTTCCCCAGAAAGGATTCATATCTTCCTTTCTCTTTCAGGAATTCTCTCTTTTTGCAGTCAACGGTCACAGCTGATTGCTTACTGACTATAAAGGGAGTTTTTAAATTTCAGTACAAAATAAGCAGCATGACTTTACAGATAAGCTTTATGAAAAAATAAAAATAATAGTCTTAAATGCATTTTCACAATATTCTCAAACATATGATGCCCAGATGGCAAAATAAAGGAAATCAAAATTATAATCATCTGAAATAAGTAATTTTTCCTCTGATTAAACAGAAAAATGTCAGTTTTAAAGGTTTATACTCACAATTTATCATAACAGAAGCCTATACAATTTTTTAACCCACTTAACTTTTTGGAGTTTTTTTTCAGCTTTTTTGAAGTATAATTAACAAATAAAAGTTGTATATATTTAAGGTTAACAACATGATGGTTTGCTATACTTAGATATTCTAAAATGATTATCACTATCAACCTAATTAATGTATCCATCACCTCACAAATTAACCCTCTTTTTTGTGGTGAGGACACTTAAGATCTTAGCAAAATTCAAGTATATAATACATTATTATTAACTACAATTACATGATGTACATTAGCTCCCCATAACTTATTGCTCTTATAAATGGAAGCTCATGCCTTTTGGCCAACATTTCTTCATTTCCTCCACCACTACCACCCTCAGCTCCTGCAACTACCATTCAACTCTCTGTCTCTATGAGTTTGACATTTTTAGATTCCACAAAGAGGCCTATATAGTTTCTTAACAACAACAAAAAAAAATCTTGATATTCAGAGGAGAAAAAAATGCACCTGACTTTCATTCCTTTCTCTTATCTACCTTTTTGAAAAGTATTATTATATCTTTTTTTCCTTCAAAAAAAATTTATCTAAGGGGTTTCAAAATTAGCACTGGAAAAACTAGCAGTGCCCTATAAAAAATATATTAAAATAAATTTTAAATTTTTTTTAAATTTGTAACTACCATATCCTATACTTGATGTGCCAGGCCATTGAAATCACCTACTCAGCTTTTAAAGCATACAGATGACTGGGCCCCACTACAGGGTCAGGCTGAGGAATCAGGTTTTGATGGGGTACTCTCCAGGTGGCCCTAAGAGCATTTCAGATTGAGAACCCCTGTATCAGAAGACTTTTTCCTAGCAAGATTCTGAGTCTGGTCAACACTTTAATGATAATTTGAAAGGCCCCAGGTTGCTTTTCTCAGCCCTGGGTAGACTTTCTTTTCACCCTTTTGATCTTCTCCAAAAATTAGGTGCCAGTCACAAAATTCTTTTTATTCTTGCTGTAAGCTCAGCATCCATCTTAACAACCACAGACACTCTTTCACTTTGTAACTGTTCCAATCTTTGAAAACAGAGGCTGATATTCACACACAGAAGTGTACTTTTCACAAAGCCACAAAATAAAGTTACTGTTTTCTAGTTCTGATTGAAGCAAAACCATGTGTCAGTTTAAATATCTCTTTCCTTGATTACACACATCAGTATGAGAAAATATTTACAAAACCTAAGTATGGAATTCAATGCAACAATGTGAAATTGCACCACACTTGTGAAATTCAGAGGAGCACTAATGATTAAAAGAAAGCAAAACAACAGCAGCAAATACTCACTGAGTGTCCATATGTGTCAATGAGGAAAGGAACAAAATTTTTGTTTTATAAAAAAAAAAAATGAGGTTTTAGTGAATGATTTCATTGCCAGGATTAACAAATTCATTCACTAAATTTATCAGCAAGTACCCAAATTCCCCCAAAGAAATAATTTCTTAGCAAAATAGTAATTTAGATGTGGTAATGGTTGATTTTTCTTTTCTATATTGCTGAATTCTAGATTGAATATAGCTGACCTTAAGTATTTGTGATAGTTTATAAGGTTTCCAAAAATGATAAATTTTTCTATTATAAGTTTAGCACGTGTTCTTGTTTTCCACAGGTTCTTATGCTTGCAGCTTATGGGAGAGTTTATATACTAAGAGAGATCAGTTAGAAAATTAATGCAACTTTTCTGAAGCAAGATAGCTCATCCTTCAACAGGTGCATTCTCAAAGTGATGGCAAGGTTTAGTGAGAGAGAATGAAAGTTCTCCAGGCCTACTGAGGTCTGGCTCAGAACTGGACACAGCTTCGCTCCTGCGCACTCTACCAGCCAAAGCAAGCTGAGTCCAGCTCAGACTTAAGGAGTAGCAGTGAACTAGATTCTATCTCTTAATGTGAAGAATTTCAAAGTCACAATACAATGGGTATGGATACAAGGAGGGGTGGAGAATTGAGGTCATTTCTGCAATCAAAGTTTCATAGATCAGAATTCTTTTTTTCTTAATACAACCTGTTTCTATTTCCTCACCTCAGAAAAAGAGAATCAGAGAGACATAAAATTTTAAAATTGAAAGGGAATTGAGTGATTACACTCTCAAATCTTTTCACTTACTGGAATGGAACCTGAAGAACCAGGAGGTTTATTGACTTGTATTCCCATAGCTATAAAGCTAAAATAAAAAGATAGATTTTCCACATTCTAAAACTGAGTCCCTTTCATAATACTATGCACTGATTTCCCAGAGTGTTCAGCCTCTTTTAATATAATATATAGTAGTAACTTTTTGCTTAGGATGCATTTTTTTCAGAACAATATCTGAAAATTTATTGTATTTTAATCTGAACAATGAAATATTCATTTGCAGAAATTATTATAAACACAAAGCAATTTTTACAAATGATTCTATGTATCATTAACCATCAATATTTAGCAAGAAATCTAAAGATAATAGTGATTAAATACAATGACTATATGCTATTGAAGGAAAATTATATAAATGGATTTATTGTTACTTTTAAATTTGACTCAGTGTCACTGAATTATAATTTCTTAAAAGAGTAGAAAATAAACCATTCTAATCATTTATTTAAGGTTTCCAGAAATACTTTCTGAACCATAAAAGGTGCTTTCATGCTATTTGATTTTTCCAGTTTATTTTGCTTTACTAGTAATTAAAGAACTCTTAATAAAGATTGAAATGTAAGTTAATAGATGATGACTTCTCATGCAAAAATTATATTACTTAAAAGGTTAATAATTGAAAAGAAAGAATAGTAAGCCACAAGATTAAAGTGATTGCAAACATTTAAAATGCAACAAATCTTTTTTTAAATAATATATTTGAGTAAAATAATTACTGGACAAAACATTTTAAATGGATATTATATATTTTAGTCATCCTGCATTCAAAATGAGTCATGAAACCATAAAATTAGAATGCATGACTCAGCAATCCCATTTCATAGATAAGAAGTTGATCCATTCCCAAAAAGTTTAAGTAAATAACTTACCCAATAATATACAATCCACTTCAGAATCAAGACTTACAATCTAGCCATGCTCTATTTTAGCGTTTTTTTCTAAAAAAGAAAAAGAAAGCACTAAAAGAAAGAATAAAGTAAAATACTGTGAGTTAACAGTTTAATGCCAGGTTTCTTTAATATGCAATTGCCTCGTTCACCTCTAATTTATGAGTCCATCTCTAGAAAATGCGATAGCTGTGTTTTGTTTTAAAACACTTATTTTTCCAGATTTTCATGTGGCAAAATTTTGATGTATTTTAAAATTTTAATTATTATATTGATCTCACTTCAGATATTTTTCTTCTTGATAACAAATCACAATTCATTTCAGTAGTCTTTTAGGAAGAGAGTAATACATAAAGGTAAAAATTAAATTCCTTACTTATTAGTAAGCAAAAGACAGGAAGCACCTTGGGAGCAGAGGCCAAGTCTTAACATTAGTAAATTTCTAGGCTGTTGAAATGAAAAGATACATATGAATGGTGCCTGATTTAAAAGAATTTATGGTAGAGTTAGAGAGAGACAGATACACAAGCAACTAAGAGCAACAGAGGGTTGTAGTTACCATAAAAAAAAATGTCTTTACAAGGTTAAAAGAGGGTTTAGTCATTTCTACTTTGGGGATATGTGGTAAAGCTGTTAGGAAAAGTTTTTTAAAGTCAAAACTGGAGCTGAAAATTCTTCAATAAAGTTCAGGTTATTTAAAACAACGAGAGCAACAACTAGCAATCAAGTCAGATGACCTTACCATCCAAACTACTATTCTGTTTCAAGAAGATAAGAGGTCTTTCATAAAAGATGGCTTCCCTCAAAACAATTTCCAATTGCTTTATATGATCTCCACAATTTTATAAACATAGGTGCTTATAAATTGAAAAAAATGTAATCAGCCCTATATTTAGTATTACGGTGGGTACAAAAATTTATGAGACACATCACCAGGCTGTAAGGGACATATAATATTATTATAGAGAAAATATCTGTACACACAGAAATAGGATGGTGTATTAATTAGAAAAATACTAGCAGCTATAGCAAATACACCCCAAAATTCTGGTGGCCCAACAAAATAAAAGTTTATTCTGTGTTCATGTAAAAGTCCATTGTGCATGCTTCTGGTTTGAGGTGGCTTTCCTCCATTTGACATTTGTTAAAAGTTTAGCTAAAGTACTCCATAATATTGCTGCTGTGACATCCATTTTGTATGACTAAGTGGTCTGCCATGGACTTGAACTGAATTTAGACTCTCCCTAGAGCTCATGTCCTAGATGACAGTCCACAGAGCTACAACTAAATGTTACTTCCTGATATGATTCTCAAAACTGCCTTGTGAAAATTATTCTCCCCCACTCTTTTGGTTTAAACTGACTGATCTGGTCTTAGCTCCAAAACTTCAAAGCACTTTACCCACAAACCCTAATAAAGGCATATACCTCAAGTCATGCAGCTTTCTCGGCCTTCACTCTGCCTTGATCTCCCCAAAAGACAATTGAGGGCTCCACATACCTCCTCTAGGACTTTTGAGCAATAAACTTCTCTAGTTCAATTCTCTGTCATTTTTTGTTGAATTGGGCTCACCATCTGACACCCTGGGGATCTATTTAATAAATGTTAATTTAACTCAGTTACAACAAAGATGTAGGGATACAGTCTCCACCTTGCTTCTCTGCCACTTGCTGGAAGTCTGCAGTCCTCTGATGTCAGCTGACTAATGGGGAAAGACAAAGCAGAGAAAGCATGCTACTTCTTAACCCTCGTAGACCAGAAGTGAAGTAACTCACATCAAGGAGGGAACTAATTATATAGTCCCATCTACACCTGGGAGGACTGGTGGGCACCTAAGTGCTTCCCAGCAACAACTCAACATATGGAGGGTGGAGCAAAACTCTCTGTTAGACATTTGACTATTCCTGCCACAGTTTTAGGGGGAGGGGGAGTCTAAGGTGAATTGTCTTTTTTTCCTATCATATTAAAAAAAAACTGATTGCAGATCTAATTGATGATTCTGAGTGTTAGAAAAACTTGCTCTTCACTAATATTTCTCTTTAAATCTTAGATTTCCTACAAATATGTGCATGCATTTGAAACCAGAGTCCCTCCTAGCCATTAATGCAAGTAAATTACACATACGTTTTGTTTCTTAGAACTACTTCATAGTTGAAACCATCTTGTGTGAAACTGTTTTGGCACATGACCAGTTGACACTTTGGGGAATTATCCATTCATTTAACAAATGTTCATGGAACATCTACCATGTTCCAAGATACACACTTACTCAAGAAACAAAAATACAAGAGAAGATCTCCCAGGTCTTAGAGGGAGAAGCTGAATTCTATAATTACTCTAAATTCAGATTCTAGAGAGAAACTAATACAATATATATTAAAACAATCCATTGCAGGATTTTAGATTCGAGACCCAAAACCACTATCCATCCAACAAGGCCAAGCATAAGCTGAAGGGAGAAGAGTGGCAGAGGGTAAGGCTGGTCCTCAGAATGAAAGAGACAGGCTTCTAAATTTTTCCAGATGTAGATTTAACAAAATTCTATGATTGGAACAATGGCTCAAATGTATCCAAGATAGAAAACTGGGCGAATGATGGTGCTCTTAATGGAGCTAGAGTGGTCTCGCAAAAGACAGACTTTTGAAAGAGAAAATAAGTTTCACTGGAGAATTTGAGATAACTGTAGATATCTCTATAAAATTTACCTAGATGTAAAGGAAGTTATCTACCTATAAGCAAGTAAGTGTAGTCTAAATTCAGGTTTTACTCTATTTTTCAAACTTGCTTCCTTAAATTGGTGTTTGGGGGGTAGGGGAAAGGAAATCTAGAAAGGAAAAAAGAAAAGACAAATGAAGGTAAATAATATCATTGTCTTTATGATATTAGATTTGGCAAAATGCAATCCTCTTTTTCAAAGGTTCTAACTTCATTTTACAATTTGCAAATCAAGCCAATGTTTTATAACAAGATCACCTGGCCTGGTCTTAGTTCAAATGTTGAAGCTTCACCACACATTTTGAAATACTTAGCAAAAGGTATACTGTCTTTTAGAAACCACTTACTCTTTAAAACTAAACCAAACCAAATAAAGGGTGCCAGTTTAAAACAAACCTGGATTCATTACGGTGAAAAACATAAAATGTGGTAGTCCTGCTCTATTTTATCTACTGTAATATACACTCTGATTTCAATTATGCATTGTTTTCACTTAGTCAAACACACATACCAGGATAAAAATTCAGGTAAGGAGGGAAAGCCCTATATTAGTACATTTTTTAATGAGCTTAATTTAAACTTCTCGTAATTTAGACAATCAAGTTTACATTGTTTTATTTTGAAACCATTGACAGTAGTAAACACCTGTGCAGTGCTTACAACCCATTTAGGCACTGTTCTAAAGCTTTACACATATTAACTCATGGAAACATCATGACAGCCCATGAGGGAAGGATCCTACTAATCGGCATGCTAAAGACAAAGAAACTGAGGCACAGAAAGGTTAAGCAATTTGCAAAGAGTTCCCCAGACAGCTAGCAAGGGGTGGAGTTGGCATTGAAAACCTGGCTTTGGAACCTGTCCTCACTTTTCTTGTGCTATATCGCCTGTCCATTTTACAAATGATATTTCTCTTTTGCTGTCCTTTGTACCTGCAGATTTGCTCTGAGATTCCCTAGGGTGCCATGCACAAAACTCTTTATTCACAGGATATGTTAATCCAAACCACCCTTGCCAACTAATCCAGGTGCCAATCAGGAGCCTCCATGACCTCTTTCCTTTTCCAATGATCTAATTTAAAAATAGCGACTGCTAAGAGTTAATAGAACTCATCTGCTGGGGAGGAAGCAGCAAAGATGATGGAAAGTAAGGAAGACTCCACCTCACAGCTGCTTCCTTCCTTCTTTCCTGTAGTGCTAAGAAGTCAATGATGGCCTATCAGAGAAAGGTAAAGAGGACCAATAAAGAAGGCCCATACAGGCACCATGCTAGCAGTTTCACACTAACAATACATAATTATCCTTTTCACAGAGGGAAATCTGCCTCAGGGAGGATAAATAAGTGGCTCAAGATAATGGGGTCAGCATTGAAACCCAGCTCTGTTTAACTCCAAAGTCCAGGCACGCTCTTTCCAAATTGAAGAACCAAGTTCTTAAGGGAGAGGACAGTTTCCTGATGCTATCTGTACATCTCACTGCTAACTTTTCTTCTGTAAAAATGACATAATGAGTAATTTTCAACATTGTTTCCTGTTTGGTATTACTACTAAATACTACTAATATTTACTGTTCATTGTTGTAATTCATAGCATGCAATATATTGAGAGGTGGCTTTATGAAGTAATCTCTAGGAAACATAAAGTAAGCAAAAAGATAGTGATATAGCAAT
Source organism: Macroglossus sobrinus (assembly GCA_004027375.1). Classification (NCBI taxonomy): domain Eukaryota; kingdom Metazoa; phylum Chordata; class Mammalia; order Chiroptera; family Pteropodidae; genus Macroglossus; species Macroglossus sobrinus. The sequence continues at coordinate 178,926 of PVKZ01001263.1, forward strand.
AATAGCCATGTTTTACTAACTGCCTATATCGACCTAGAATTCTTTTTTTTATTATTACTGTCTCAATGTGAACATATACATTTGATTGACAGATATTTTCATTTAAAATGGTCACTTAAAATTTGAAATAACTATTATTGTCTCTCAGATTAATATATAATAGGAGAGTTGGACACATTTTGTAAGAAATAACAAGCAAATGAAAGTATCAATTTTAAAATTTAATGAAAGGTCTACGTAGGGTTGTTGTGAAAATAAATGGAATAATATGTTGAAAGAGCATTTAACATGATGCCTGGCAGGTTTTAAATGACCAATAAGTGGTAAGAATTTTTATTAGAAAAACATAATAAAATTCAAATATTAAAAAATTTAAAGCCATACTGACTGCCAAATTTATCGCTTCTTAAAATATTTTCATAGTATTTTAAGCAATTTAAATTGTTTTAACTATTTCATGTAAATAGCAAACTAACAATACTTTTTTGTTTGTTTTTATGCACAAATATATAAATTATATTTTTATGCACAAATATATAAAATATATAAAGTATGCACAAATATATAAAGTATTGCCTATATCTATAAAATAAGTGTTTTTTATTTGTCATTGATACATTAATTTACCCAGATCCAAAAGTGATAGCAGATAATTCCAACTGATCTTCTCTGAAAAGTATGGCCTCACTTTCTGCATTTTTAAAAAATAGTTTGCAGAGAGTCCAAAAACATCTTCCTATTGTTTTTTCCTATTCTCCAAAGATATGAATACATAGAAAATACTGATTTAAAAAGTAAAATTCTGAACATTATTTGTAAGCAAACTGATCCTTATAAAACAATCATTAGAACTATAAGCATTACGGTGACCACACACATGCACCAAAACCATAGTGGTTTGTGGGTTGTTGAAAACTCTTGAAGCAAAGAGAAGAGAATAAGATTCTGTTGCATTTGTGACCTCTAGAGGCCAACATGAATGTGATATATTTTATTCATTCAATGATGCCTCAAAGTACAATCTTCAAGAGTTTAAGATTTATAGGCTTTAGAAAATAGAGCAAATTCAAGAGAAGAGAGGTTCCATTTTAGGTGGATATGTTGCCTTGAACAAACAACCACAAACCACAAATTGAAGTTTAAATAATGATTTGAGAAAGCCTCAGATTCTTGGAGAACCTTCATGGAAAATGAAAACCTTGCCTACTTCACAGTGGAGCTGTCCAGACTAATTGCTTACTGTGAGTAATCATTATATTGAGGATGAACGCAGTAAAATGCATCCACTGAAACTTGGAGTCAAATTTTGATTCTGATGTTTGCTAGTTATGTGTTCTGGAAAAATCATTAACCTCTCTGAGTTTCAATGCCCTCATTTCAAAGTTAGGTGTCATAATAAAATCTACCTTACAGTGTTATTTATATAGTAGGTGAAAAAACATATACTCAAAATGTATCTTGAAATCTGTCTAGTACTAAACCAGTAAAATTTTTACTATGATTATTACATCATTAGTTGTTCAAATGCTTCCTTTTATCTCTAAATGATAATATTTTTGCACACCACAGTAATAAACCAAAACAAAATATTGGTCAAATAAGGACTCCTTTAAGTGGAAAAAAATTTTTGAAGCAGAACTTATTGCACCCTCTCCCTGTGTTGTGTTATTATGCAATGGTCCTAATAACTCTGAGTAGAATCAAGCATCAAGTAGATCAGCAGTTAGTTAGCTGCCCAATTAGATGTATTTCCTTTTGTCTTAAAGATGGTAATTAGGGTATAACTTCTAAGACATTAGGGCATTTTTGCACTTTTCAACATGTTTAGAGATGGTACCCACCTATCTTCCCACACACTCTGCTATCGTGTTCAGAAGCCAAACCTTTCAAACTGGCTCCTTTTATAACTGGAGTGAAAGTTATATTGTTGCATATTTGTATGCAATTATGCATATAGTCCATCTATCATATAGCAAAAGTTGAATAGAAGATGGCTAAAGCGTTGCTCCCTCATCCTTTCTTTATTACCATACAGCAGAGGTCTAATATGGATACCTCTACTGTGAACCATCTTCCATCCCACAGAACATTACAAGAGTAATTCGCTTGACTATTGTAATCATGTAGTCTCTAACCTCAGTGCCATTCCCAGATCCTTACTTGTCAGCACTCTGTCATGCCTCACAATGATTTTTGTTAAATCTTCACTATTCGCCTCAAACCTACTCTACTAAAATCGCTTCTTAGTCTCTATAACTAAGTCTGCTTTTATTTTACAGAAAAGAACTCTCTAAACTTCCCACAATCTACTTACAAGTGCATCGATATCCACAACCATTATTCCATCCTTTCCTCCTACCTAAATGAATTAGGTTCTCTTTTGCCTGATCTCCACACTGTGCCTCAGATTTATATTCAGTCACAATTAAGTTCAACTTACTTAAGTTCAACTGCAAGTGAAGGAAAACACAAAATAATAGTGGCTTAAACAACTTAGAAATTTATTTCTCATTTGCAAAAATTAAGACCCTACATAAGCAAAGCAGGCCTCCACAGTCATCAGAGACATGACTCCTTTTGACATGTATTTTCATTATTCTCAACATATGGCTCCCACCACATGGTTCAAGATAACTCCATTGTTCAAGATAGCTCCAGCCAATGTGTATGCATTCCAGTCAATACACAGGGCATTAACTTTCCTCTCACTGGACAGAACCTAATAACAAGACCCAGCTAGCTGCGAAGGAAGCTGGGAAATGTGTTCTTGATATAGAGCCAGCTAAAAATCCAGGGGAGCAGAGAGAAGAATAATGGATTTTGAGTGAGAAATAACAGTCTCTACCACAGTCTTGTCCTGTCTTTTCATGCTCTTCATTATGTTCATGTTTTCTTTCCCTTATATCTTTTAATTTCTCCTCTTTAGTGAATCTTTCCCTTGGCTATTCGAACATCTTCTTAAACTCTGTGTCTCTAACTATGCTTTTGCTTCTCTCCTCTTCACCACCAAACTTTTTGAAGATTTTACTCATTATCTTTACCTCCTTGTAGCATTATCTTCTCAGCTCACTGCAATCTGACTTCTGCTCCTGTTGTGCATTTAATTGTATCCCCCCAAAAAAATATGTTGAAATCCTTCCCCCAACCCCAGTACCTGTGAATGTGACCTTATTTGGAAACAGGGCCTTTGCAGATACAGGATTAGGATGGGTCCTCAATCCAATAATTCATATTCTTATAAGAAGGCCATGTGAAAACACAGCGACACTGTGACACACCTAGAGAACACCATGTGAGGATAAAAGCATGGATTGGAGTGAGGCGTTAACAAGCCAAGGAACACCAAGAATTGCTGGCAGCAACCAAAATCTAGAAAGAGGCAAGGAAGAATTCTCTCTGGAGTCTGCATGGCCCAACTGATGCCTTGATTTCAGACTTCTTGCCTTTGTTTCATACCCTAAATATTTTACCTACTTCAAATTTAATGTGTTAATGAGTCAAAATATATTTAACTTTCCCCATCCCAAATCCCCAGTGAAATGAGTAGAAAAATATAACATTTTTAAATCTATTTCATTCATGAATTCAGCAAACATTAAGTGTCTATGATGTATCAACCACTGTTCCAGTACTGGAGATAAAGAGATGAACAAGGGAGACTAAGTACCTGACCTCATGGAGCTTTCATCTTTCTGAGAGTGCGATAATAAATAACCAAAGAAATACATGTGACAGTTACAAGTGTGATAATACATGGCATAAAGGAAATAAATAGGATAATGAAATAGAGCAGAGGTAAGCAATTTTTTTTTCTGTAAATGTCCATATTGTAAATATTTTAGGCTTTGCAAGCTATATGGTCTCTGTTGCAAATACTCAACTCTGCAGCATAAAACAAATAGTGTGACTGTGTTCCAATAAAATTTTATTTACAAAAACAGGCATTGGGTCAGATGTAGCATGTGGGCCATAGTTTGCCAATGTTTGAGAGAAAAATTGAGGCAGATCACTTTAGCTTTAAGGACCAACAAGGACCTCTCTGCAAAGGTGTCCTTTGAACTGAGATCTGAAGGGGAGAAAAAGCCACACCTTAATCCTTCAACCTTTCAACTAGCAATGACAACAACAACAAATGTTTTATTTTTCTGTTGTTAGGATCTGAAAGATTTGAATGACAATCCATATAATCTAAAAAATTCTTGACACCAGATGCTAGGGAAACATCAACACTTTCATCACTAGTGTGGGAATTTGCAAAGAGAGAAAGATCACTCAACACCTTGTTAAAGTTTTAAAGAGGGTTAGGGATCTGAAGCACTAGATAAAAATTTCTCTTTAAACAGACTTACTGAAAGAAATGGGAGAAGGCATTACAAAATCTTTTATCTGTATTTCAAGCAAGTGTTAAAAATATCTACATATCTGAATGAAGAATAATATGAAGTATATAAACATTGTTTTATTCAGAATCATTATTACCACAGAGGCATCAAATTTGATAATAGGTTGCTATAGAAAAATTGAATCAGAGAATTTTTTTAAGATGCAAAACATAACAGATATGGAGAACCAATTCTACTTATAACAGGAACTCTATGTAAAAATAGAACATATAAAGAGAAAGCAAAAATCATTTAAAATTGTGGAATAAGTTTTCCTTTAGCTGAGATTTGTTTCTTCAATTCAAATGAATTAATGACGTCTAAGTCAAATTTATGTGGAAACAAGGCTAGATATTTAGTGATTAAATTTCTAGATCTGAAGTATTTAGGAAAAGAAAACTATATATAACCAGACCAGAACAAGGCATGGGAGGTGAGGAGAAGAGAGAAAATGCATAAAAAGAAAAATGTTTAGAAACAGACATCTTATAACACTAAATGCTTTGGATGTTTTTAAAGTCAAAAATTAAGATACAAAGATTCTGAATTTATTCACATTATCATTCACATCTAACAACAAAAAGATCTTATTAAAAAGTATATCACTTCTGGAAATAATTACTCTAAGAAGTACTCCAGTTAACTGAGACTCAAATTAAAGTATTTTAAGGATTGAACAACTGTGACAGGTCTTCAAATATAGCATTTGAAGCACATTACTGACCTCCCCACTCTTCAGTAATATGGCTTTGCTGCTCCTCAGTGAAGAGGTAGAACCTATCTCTTCACCCTCATGCATCTGGGTGTGGACCTGGGACTGCTTTGACCAACAGACTTCTGCCAACATGACACTATCCTAGTTCCGACACAGCCGTTAACTGACCTTGTAACTTTGGCTGCTTCCTTTCTCTTGGAGCCTTAAGCTGCATGTAGAAAGAACCAGCAGTTCTGCTAAAGTGAGGAGCCACATGGAAGACCATGAAGCTCCTCAGACATCTAGCCCAGTTGAGCCTTCAAATGACTCCAGTCTCAGCCCCTGTCTAACACAAGCAAGAACCACCCAAATAAGCCCAGTCAACCAAAAATCTATGAAAGATAACAGGAAATTGGCATTTCTTAAAACTCTAAATTTTGGAGTAGTTTGTTATGTAGCAATAGATCTTGAATCAATAATTAACATAGTAAAACAATGTATTACCTAATTATTATTAATATTACTATAAAACTGTCTAATGTAAAGTCTTAAAAGTTATAATACTACAGCTTGCTAAAAATTAATAATATTCTCAATCTAAAATCCCAAATTCTTTTAACAAAAACGGAAAACTGAAAAGAGATAGAAGAAGAAATCGAAAGTGTAATGAATTTCTCAACTTATATGGAGAATGAAAATAGTTACTATTTCATTCTTGAACTTGATAAATTAGTATGTAATTTATTTTCAAAGGAAAATAGTTTTATTGTGTTTTTATTTAAAAATCCGTGAATACTAGTTTAAAATATTTACATGATACAGAAAGGTATGAAGAAAATAAACATAATTTGCAGTCTCATTTTCCAGCGATTCTAGTAATATCCACTTGGTGCATAATCTTAATTTGCATAGTTATATTAACTAAGATCCTGTTTAACACAATAGAAGATGGCATATTTAAAAAGAATTCCACAAATACTCCACTTCTATTTTTAAAATTTCCCAACTTGGTAGTATCTTTCTAAAGCATAGTCATTCCCATAATTGCTACACCTCTCAAAAGTAAATGATGTTTTCACTCTTCACCAATTGAACGAGATCCTTATAAAATCAGATGGCAAACTATGAGAGTTTAGCAAACTCTCAAACTATGATAAATTACATTTAGTATGGTTTAAATGTAGCTCGAGTCTAGAATACTTTTATTGAGTATAATATTGCATACTAAATAGACCATATTATTCCAATAAGATGATCTTTTTTCATAATGTTATAGGAAGGTGCCTTGACTCACTGACATTCTAACTGGCCATGACCTTAAATTTAAGAACTAGTCATTAAAATCCCAAGAGTCTGTCACAGAATACCAGTCCAATCAGGTGCTCTAAGAATAAAAGATGTCAGCGTTCAATAAGTTTAGAAAATTCTATCAAAACAATGTTGAAAAGATTATTTTCATTCATGTGTCCTTGCTCACCTGTGCAAGATTTCCACTGGGGAATATACCCAGCCTCAGAAATGCTATGGCAATGGGTTTGTGCATATGCAATGTCCCTAAATACAACCAAACTGATCTTCAGAATGACCGCATAGAGCTTATACTTCATCCAGCAGTGATTAAGAGTTCATGATTCTCACAGTATTGGCAACACTTGATATTATCCAACTTTTTAATTGTTGTCATTTTCATGTATAAAGTTTGAATTTGCAATTAATCCAATTTGAGCTTCTTTTCATATGCTTTTTAATTATTTTAGTTTTCCCCCTTCTGTGAATTGTTGCTTTATATTCTTTGCTCATTCTTCTATTACATTACCTGGATTGTTATTGTTGGTTTATAGTATTCTTTATATTTTAATCTTTTATTGGTTGTTCACATCCCAAGTATCTTTGCCCATTCTATCTGTAGTGTCTTACACAAAACAGAAATCGTTCAATTTGATGTCATCAATTACACCATTTTCTTCCTTAAGGTCTATGCTTTTTTTTCCACCTCATGTAAGAAATACATACCTTCTTTGTACAGACATTCTCTAACATTATTTTATAATAATTTTATAGTTTTGTCTTTTACTTTTAGAGCTCTGTTCCAATGGGAATTTTTTTTATTACTCTATGGTATGAGTTTCGGTCCTATTTTTCCTCCAAATATTTTGCAAATTTTCATAATTCTGTTTATTAAATAATCTACCATTTTCTCAATGATCAACCATCAATCTACCAAGTTCTTATATACACATGGATTTGTCTTAGATTCTACTCTATTCTATGTTTATTTGGTATTTCTAGCATCAGTATCATGCTGAATTACTATAACTCGATAATATATAGTTATATCGGATAAAATATTTCCCAACATCACTCTTCTTTTTAAGAATTATTCCCACTATTTGTGGATTTGTACATCCTCAATTCATTTCTGTTGGTTGTTTTTTTTCAGGTAACTCTATTATACATATATGGAATAAAGTAGGCTGCCCAATCCATCTTTTGTTAGTAATAGATTTTTTTTTAATTTTTATTTCTCAGTTAGAGTTGACATATTCCATATTATTTTATATTAGTTTCAGGTGTACAGCATAGTGGGGTTTTTAAGTGTTAGTTTTAATTTTTGTTTTTTATAATTGAGGTATAATTGTCATAAAATATTATATTAATTTCAGGTGTATAATATGACTCAATATTTTTTAAATAAAATAGATGTATATTTTATTTTAACTACATTATACTTATGCTTTAATTTGGGACAACTTTGCATCTTTACAATGTTGAATCTTCCACCCACAAGTATGGTATATCTTTCTCTCTAGTCAGGTTTATTATTATGTCCTTTAGTAAAATATTCTCCATAATAACTTTTGTGTTTTTAAGTCAGTTCCTAGATACTGATTTCCTTTTGGTTATTGTAAACATGTAATTATCTACCACATTTTCTAACTGACTATTGGTGTAAAAGAATTCTATTGATTTTTACTTATTGATTTGTGCTCAAGCAACTATACCAAACTCTCTTTTCAGCTTTAATAGCTGGTCTGTTGATTCTCTTGAGTTTCCTATGTAAATAATTAAATCATCTACACATATTGACCATTTTGCCTCTTCTTTTATAATCTTATCCCTTATTCCTTTTACTTCTCGTATATCATTGGCCAGGACATCCAGTCCTTCGTTGAGCAGAAAAGGTCATAGCAGGCATCCTTGTTTGTTACTGACCTTAAAGGGAAAACTTCTAAAGTTACTCCATTAAGTATGATGTTTGAACATTTTTGCCGGATATGCCACTTAGGCAATACAATGGCATGTTTATTAATAAAGAAATCGAAAACCTCATTTTGAGAAACAGAATTTCTTGCCAATATAACACTAAGCTCCAAACTACACTAAAAGTTTGAACACATTTTCCAAACTTAGAACTTAGTTTTAATTGTGCTCTTACCTCCCACATTTGCTCATTTCCCTTTGCCAAATTGTGACCAGGGAAGAGAGTGTAACAGTATTAGTAGCCATCTGTAAATAATTTATAATTTGAACTATAGATACTCAATGTTCTGTACCATTGTATATGAGGTGTATAAATAATAGAACTGGTTTTTACTATCATATATTAAGTTTTTACATTCATATTTTCATGAAAGACCAGTATTTGAATCCTATCTCTACACGGGAACTAACTAGCTATGTGATTGTAGGCACGTTACTTAATCTCACTAAATTTACTTTCTCTTTCTGTAAAATGTGAATTATATACATGTCAGCTCATAGGATTATTGTAATAGGAATATAAATAATACTTAACTCATAAGATCTTTGTGAAAATTGTATGTTTTAGTGATTATAACTCCCACAATGAATCCTGACATAAAGTTATTATTATTTCACAAACGATTTACTTGAATCTCACAAAAACTCTACGAGGCAAGCAGAGGCGATATGAACATGTATTTTTTACTAATTCAACAAATGAAGAAAGTGAAATTAAATTTACAGACAGGTCTAAGATTCGGTGGATGCACAATGACACATGATTATCAAGTGTCAAAATTTTTAACTTCCATACCGATTCACCGTCCAAGTCTCCTAGTTTTACTAACCCTCCCATTCTTCAGCTTCTCTCCTGGAACCCATGTATCGCGCCATGATCCAACAACAAAAAGGCAAATAGCTGGTTAGCAGAAAGGTTCAAAGACAGAATGATTTGTATTCATGAGTTCCAGATTATTAAATATTTTTAATATCACCTTTGTTTATTGTAAATGTCCAACCTAAGATTCAAACCCAGGTCTTGTGACACCAAGTTCTAATTTACATAATGGACTAAACAAGGAGGAAAACAATAGACCATCGTTTCATTGTGTAGGCTTCTCATAAGTAAAAACTGTAACAGAATCCAAAAGGAAGGGAAAGTCAATAGTGCCTTCCTATTGATAGAAATAAATTAAAGAAATAATGTTTTAAAGTTCAACATTAAAAATTAATAAAAATATTATATGCCATATTTATTATGATTCTTTTTATATCTTGTTACAAAATTGAAAATTTTACTTTTAATCACCTTAAAATAATCAAAATTACAGAAGAGAAAAAATCACTCATAATTCTACTCCCTAGTACAACCACAATGAATATCTTTGGTAAAAATGAAGATTTTATAATAAAATGTGAAGTTACTATTGCTTTAATTGTTACTGCTATAGCAAAGCCTTAGAAACATCCTACAAAGGTAGTCAGAATCATGGTACCAACCACTTGTTTTAATTGTATATTTTGAAAAGTGTTGCACTTCTGGCATGAAATTTAAACAAAATTCTAAAATAGAAAAAAAAATTAAGAGAAATTCTAAAATAGAAAAAAAATTTAAATCACTATGCTTAAAATATTTGATATTAAAAAGTTTTGAAATATAAATGACCTGTAAAGAAAGTGCTACAGCAAATTCAGAGACCCCTAGTTACTATAAGACAATAGGCAACACTGGCTAAACTCTTCTGGATTTCATGTCGATTTCACTAGAAACTATAAACTTTGTAGTATAGAAGTGATATTTAAAACTAAGTTGTTGTCTTAATAAACAAAAATTCTTATTATTTCATTTTAAAGAGTTTATAACAGGTAAATAAACAAAGATGAACAAATGCTCACAGGCAGTCTTGAGCTTAACACCATTTTGGGTTCCAAAAATCTATGAGCTTGGAACTTACAAACTGGGAATTCATATATCTTTTCCTATTGTAATAATTTTCATTTTATTTTCTAGTTTCTTGCATATGTACCATCCCCTACTTGAAACTGTAAATACTTTAAAATCAAAATCCACATCGAATTCCTTATATCTTCTCATGAGACCTAGCATACTCTACTATGATGACAGGCATCAGCTATAAAGCAAATGAACATTTGAATTAATTAATAAACAAACTAGCAAAAGAAATTAATTAATGATAATGAGCTTTCTAGGCCAGCCCAGCTTTATTCCCTTATTAAATTCAATAAATATTTATTGATTATCTACTCTGAGACAAGTACTTTAATCTTATAAATGTACAAGACCTACGATGGAATACCAAATAATATAATCAGAATTCGCTATAGGTTTGATTTTTTTAAATACATTTGAGTTGCCATATCTTGGAGTGAAAAAAACATCTTTGTGAATTCCTTATTTGATATTAATATTTCCATTAAAAAAATCAACTCTACATATCTCCAGAGCTACTCTTCAGAAAACATACATCACACACACACACACACACACACACACACACACACACACACACCCTGAAAACTAAGGATAAAAGATACCAAACCAAAAGGCATCTACTGATTAATCATCTCTAAGTTCAATGCTGATTAATTTACTGCTCGGATCTTTATTCATTTGGCCATAACCTCACTCTCCTCAATAAATAAAAGATAGTTTTCCATTATATTTTAAAATAGGGAGAGAAGCTCTTTCAGGGAATTTAATGTCCTCTTTCACCTGCTTCCAAAAACCAGTTGAAAATAGCAAGCATTTGTCTACCAACCCACCCAGGAACTAGAACTAAGACCACAACACCACACGGTCAGTCATCTGAAATGCTGTTGACAAACCTTTCATTATTACAGGTTACACTGCCATCATTAACAAGTCATCAGTCAATCTGCTGAGAGTCATTTTCTATATAATTTCCTCTCTGAAGGCATGAGGGTCACATAGCACCATTGTGTTAAATAGCTCTGGGAAATCTGAAAAATATTTAAGATGGAGACTATGAAATGGTGTATAATTTCCCACTTTCAGTTTTATACTATCAGACTAGTACACATGGTATTCTCATCATTAGAATAAGAAGTTCCAGAAACGTATCATAAGTAATACAAGGTTCTATGGTTGCAATTTGCTTACAGTCACATCAAAAAGAAATTTCATGGTAGCTACCTAGTTCCAGGAGTCATTTATTCTTATTCAAAAACCAAAGCCAACAATGACATGAGCAGAGCTGACAATCACTCTTGGGAGAAATTCAGAACAACTGGGATATCTCTTGGCTTACTACTAGTGGATATTTGGGTGGAAATCAGCCTAGATCTGGTTTACCCAAGTGCATTTTTTTTCCAGCTAAAGCCTAATTTTTAAGGTGATATTTAAAGAGAAACTTCCTACTCTCTCTAAAGTTATCAAGGGATATCTAAACACATGGCCTGTACGTTTGTGTGGAATTACAAGATGTTTTAAAAACTTTTATTTGGTGTTGTATAGATTTGAGATATTTTGTGGAGGTTTCTAGTTTTATAATCTGTTTCTTGTGAAGCTTATCATGGTAAATTTTCTGATGAGAGAAGCTGTTTCATGACTAACAAAGACCAAGAATCAAATTGAAGTTCAAAGTAAGCAGTCATCATAAACAAATATTGATTAATAGATCTTTAGTCATTTCAAAATTATCACAGATACAATTTGTTGACCACTTTTGTAATAGCCACCAGTTCACTATTTGTAGTCCTGGATATATTATTAATGCAATTGTTCTTAAACATCTCAAGAATCATAAAAATGACCTTTATGTTAAAATAAATTAAATGCAAAATAAATATTTAGCATTGTCATATGCTACACAGAACTTCAAGATGGCTTTCAGGGTAGCAATGCTTCTGGTCTTCCATTTACTTCACACACAGATTGCTCCTTCTCAGTCTCTTTTTTTGGTTTCTCAACTTCCCAATCTCTTAACCCTTAATTATAGTATTATAGCACTCAATTTTCAGATTTTTCTATATATATTGATCGCTTCAACTTTCAGGGCTTTAAAGACCATCAGAATGTTAAGCAGCATGCCAAATTTATATCATTAGTTCTAAACTCCAAATTCATATATGCAACTGCTTATATAACATGTACATTTGGACATCTAATATAATCTCAAACTTTACATGTCCAAAATTAAGTGTCTGATATTCTAACTGCCCCATCTTGCAACCTGTTCATAGTCTTCCCTATCAGTTAATAGCAACTTGTAATTGTTTAGGTCAAAAACTTCCTCACATTCTATATTCAATCAATCAGAAAATTTTGTTGGCTTCAAAATATAGTCAATAGAAAACTACTTGGCAATGAAAAAGGGCATGCACATGCATACACATATTTCAAAATATTATTTTGGACTAAAATGAGAGACTCAAAGTACGAGAGGTACTCCCCTCTTTAAAATGAGAGATTCAAAGTGTTAGATAGATGTTATAATGTTAATTAGTACTAAACTAAGACTTTCTTTTGAACTACTAAGAAAATACGAAAAAAAATTCAAAAGCAATTATTTACCCACTGATTTACTGCTCATAAAAGCCTACAATCATGTCAGACTGAGGAATTATTTTTCTATCCCTTCGAGGTACCTGTCCCTTACCTAGGAAAACAATACATTACTCTCTGTTGTACCTGGATGTGCTATTACTCCAATAACAAGTTAATGCACTTACCAACAACTCCCCAAGCGAGGTGTCTGCAAAAGGAAGCTTCTCCTAACCCTCCCATTTACTGTAAACAATAAAGGAAAGAGTCTGGTGGAGGGAAGAGACAAGCTGGCTTGCAAAATCAATAACAAGAGATGGTAAATGGATGTAATAGAGGTTCAGGCTTCTTTTAAAATAAATGGAATTAAGAATTAAGGTATAAAAAAGTCCTATTTAATGAATTTAAAAGAAAAAATATATAAGATCTGTGGGAGGTTTCTATAGATTTCATAAATTATAAATATATAAAAAATCTATACTTTTATCTCCATAAAGTATCCCAATTAATAATTTCACACGTACCACATCTTTAATTACTGTAAATATAAAATAATGCTAAAAATGTTAACAAAAAGAATGTAATTTATTTTAAAAACTTACGTTTGGCCTGAGAACGTCCTTCCTCCAGTCTGACCCAGTTGCATGGCTAAAAAAAAGATTGACTACTCCCCATCCTGCCATCGGAGCACCTCACATCTCCACCCACTGATGTGGACTACCAGGAGTTCCACTGTCACTCTGCTTTTCTCTACCTAATGAATATAGCGAGTATGTTCCTGAACCTATTAATAGAATTAAGTCTGTTATTCAAAAAACTTTGTATTTCTTGTTCATAATTTGTCTTGTTGAATTTCAGCAATAAATATTAATCAACTTCATCAAGTGGCATTTTAAGTACCCATATGTGTTGAGGACTTTGTAAAAAAAAAAATTTTAAGGATTTTTTTAGAAATTGTACTAATATCAACCTGGGCAAAGAAAGAACAAGCAAACACTAGCCAATCCTACAGTGTTTTTTCTAATAGTTAAGCAGTTATAATTACTCAAGAGCAGGATCGGAAGAATGAATGAATCAATAATAATTTAACTAAATTTAGAACATAGGAAGTTACGGGAAATAAATGAGCCAATGGGCAGTTGGGTCCACTTAGCCTAATTAGAAAGTATAATATTTGGAGTGTTAACCACAGGATGCACCGTGGGTGAAAAGGAGAAGGTTTAATGAGGCTGAGGAAGTCCATACTGAGATTTGAAAGACCACTCCATGTGGGAGCGGCCCTGAGACAAAGGAAGAACCCCAACATGGCCACTAGGAGTCTATGACACAGAGTTGTAGCAGTAGTCAGAAGACTCTCTTTTTGAGGCCATAAAACATGGTACAGCCTTAAACATAGTGAAGTCAGTTTGCTGTGTCTTGAAGGATTGTTTGCAAAGTGTCCTCTAGTGTCCAAACACTTTCACTGCATGTTAAAAACAAACCTTTCTCCCGTCATAAGATCAAGGATCAGTTCTCTTTTACCACAACCTGATACTTGGTAGTCAACCTAGCGTTATTATTTCTCGAGTTTCCATATGGTTTTCCACTTAGTCTTTTTTTATAATGAGGTATAATTGACATATAATATTATATTAATTTCAGGTATAGAACGTTAATGATTCAATATTGGTATACATTGCAAAAATGACCACCACAATAAGTCAATGTCCATTTTTCACTTAATTTTTAAATCAGTAGACAAAGCAAACAATGTAATTGAAAGCATCTTGATTTAGCAGCTCAAAGGAGGTGATAGGGCAACTAAGAGTGTGGTCTAGGGATCAGTCTATGAGAGTTGCATGTCACTTATTGATTTTATGATCATGAACAAATAATTAACCTTTTTGCTTTTCAGCTGATATATCCGTAAAGTAGGGATAATGATTTTATTACCTCACAGGATAATCATAATAATACTATGAGGTAATAAGTATTATTAACCAAACATGGAGCCACCCTAACACAAAAATTTTTTTAAAGCCATTTTCAGTGTGTGCTTCCTAATATTAGTTGCAGCCATTGCCATTCCACTGATACACTGACTACTGTAAATGAGTATTTTAAATTACATTGCATAGTCTTACCATGCACTGAATTTTAGTGTACTAAAAATTGTTTTATTATTTAGATAATCATACATCTCACTAGTTATGCAGATGAGAAAATTGAGGCCCAAAGAGATTAAATACCTCACCCCAGGTCAAACAGTTGACAGAGCTGGGAATATCTAAAACTCAATGTGCCTGACTCCCAGTCTAGTGCTCTCTTTAAAAAATATATATATATTTTAGTTTAGTTTAGTTTCAACTATACAGTGCATTGGTTAGAATTTATATAGCTTATGAAACGATCTCCCTAATTGCTCTTTCTCTCCTCCAGCTCTCTGTCTAGCCATTACATTAATGCTAACTGCATTCCCTATGCTGTGCTCTCCATCCCCATGACCATCTATCAACTACTAATTTGTACTCCTTTAACCCTTCACTCATTTCTCCCTATCACCCAACCCCCCATCCCCTTTGGCCATCACCAGATTGTCCTCTATATGTGTGAGTCTGTTTTTGATTAGTTTGTTCTTTTTGTTCCCTAGATTCCGTATATAAGTGAAATCATATGGTATTTATCTTTCTCTGTCTGACTTATCTCATTCAGCATAATGACCTCTAGGTTCATCCATGTTGTTGCAAATAGTAGGATTTCATTTTTTTAATGGCCAAGTAATGTTCCATTGTATATATGAACCATAACTTCTTTATCCAGTTGTCTGTTGATGGGCATTTAAGTTGTTTCCATAGCTTGGCTATTTATAAATTGTGCTGCCGTGAACAAAGGGGTGCATTATTGTTTTGGTTTTCTTTGGATAAATACCCAGAAGTGCAATTGCTGGATCAAAAGGTAGATCCATTTTTAATTTTTCGAGAAAGCTTCAGGCTATTTTCCACAGTGGCTGTACAAATTTGCAATCTCACCAACAGTATATGAGAGTTCTCTTTTCTTCACATCCTTACCAACACTTGTTGATTTTTGATTTATTGATGATAGCCATTCTAACAAGTGTGAGGTAATATCTCATTGTGGCTTTAATTTGCATTTCTCTGATAATTAGTGACCTTGAGCATCTTTTCATATGTCTATTTACCATCTGTATTTCCTCTTTGGAGAAATATCTGTTCAGATCTTCTGCCCATTTTTTAATTGGATTTTTTGTTTTGTTGTTGTTGAGTTGTATAAAGTCTTTATATATTTTATATAAATATTAACCTCTTATCAGATGTATCATAAGCAAATGTCTTCTCCTAATTAGTCAATTATCTTTTTGTTTTGTTGATGGTTTCCTTTGCTGTACAAAAACTTTTTAGTTTGATATAGTCCCATTTATTTTTTTCTTTTGTTTCCCTTGCCTGAGGAGATATATCTGAAAAGAAATTACTGTTAGCAATATCAGACAGTTTACTGCCTAGGTTTTCTTATAGAAGTTTTATGGTTTCGGGTCTTACATTTAAGTCTTTAACCCATTTTGTATCTATTCTTGTATATGATGTTAGAAGGTGGTCCAGTTTCTCTTTTTTGCATATATCTGTCCAATTTTCCCAGCAGCATTCATTGAAGAAACTGTCTTTACTCCATTGTATATTCTTACCTACTTTGTCATATATTAAGTGAGTGTATAGATGTGGATTTATTTCTGGACTCTCTATGTTGTTTCATTGATCAATGTATCTGTTCTTATGCCAGCACCATATTGTTTTGACTACTGTATGTAGCCTTGTAGTATAGTATGATATTAAGTAGTGTGATACCTCCAACTTTGTTCTTTCTCAAGATTGCCATGGCTATTCAGGATCTCTTATGATTCCATTTAAATTTTAGGATTATTTGTTCTAGTTCTCTGAAAAATGCCATTGGTGTTTTGTTAGGGATTACATTGAATCTATAGACTGTTTTGGGTAGTATGGCCATTTTAATGATGATTCTTACTACTACTCGTGAGCATAGTATATGCTTCCATTTATTTGAATCTTTTTCGATTTATCTTTTCAATGACAATTTTCTGAGAACAGGCCTTTAACCTCCGTAGTTAATTTGATTCCTAGGTATTTTATTGTTTTTGATGCAAATATAAATGGAATTATTATCTTAATTTCTCTTACTGAAATTCATTATTGGTGTTTAAAAATGTAACTGACTTCTGAATATTAATTTTGTATGCTGCCAGTTTACTGAATTCATTGATCAGTTCTAACAGTTTTTTTTATGGAATCTTTAGATTCTCTATATATAGTATTATGTCACCTGCAAATAATGACAGTTTTACTTCTTCCTTTCCAATTCAGATACCCTTTATTTTTCTTTCTTGTCTATTTACTGTGGCTATGACTTCCAATACAATGTTACACAGAAATGGTGAAACTGGTCATCTTTGTCTTGTTCCTGATCTTAAGGAAAACACTTTAGCCTTTCTCCATTGAGTATGATGCTAGCTGTAAATTTGTCATATATATACTTTATTATGGTGAAGTATGTTCTCTCTATTCCCATTGTGCTGAGAATTTTTATCATAAATGGATGCTGGGTTTTGTAAAATGCTTTTTTCCACATCTATTAATATGATCATATGGTTTTTATCTTTCAATTTGTTTATGTAGTGTATCATATTAATTGATTTGTGGATTTTGTACCAACCTTATACCCCAGGAATAAATCCAACTTATCACGGTGTATGATACTTTTAATATATTGTTGAATTTGGTTTGCTAATATTTTGTTGAGGATTTCTGCATCAATGTTCATAAGATACATTGGACTTTATTTTCTTTTTTTTGTAACATCTTTGTCTGCTTTTGGAATCAAAGTAATGGTGGCCTCATAAAAGGAGCTAGGGAGCCTTCCCTCTTCTTGAATTGTTTGGAATAGTTTGAGAAAAATAGGTATCAATTCTTCTTTGAATGTTTGGTAAAATTCGCCTATGAAGCCATCTGGCCCAGGACTTTTGTTTTGGGGGAGGTTTTTAACTACTAATTCAATTTCATTTGTGGTAATCAGTCGGTTCAAATTTTCTATTTCTTCTTGATTCAGTCTCGGGAGATTGTATGTTTCTAGGAATGTATCCATTTCTTCCAGATTGTCCAATTCATTGGCGTATACTTACTCATAGTATTTCCTTACGATCCTTATTTCTGTAGAGTTTGTAGCTATGTCTCCACTGTCATTTCTGATTTTATTTATTTGAATCCTCTCTCTTTTTTCCTTGATAAGTCTGGTTAAGGGTTTGTCTATTTTGTTTATCCTTTCAAAGAACCGGCTCTTGGTTTCATTAATCTTTTGTATTGTTTTCCTAGACTCTATTTTGTTTATTTCCCCTCTGTCCAATGCCCTTTTAATATGAAATTCATTTCATTCCTCTTCTTGATCCATAAAAATCAACACAAATCATACTTCAAATCAGAGGGAGCAGAGAAACTAAGTGTTTCTTCAACACATTTTCCAGATGTGACAATTAACTACTTTTTGAAGGCAAGTAATGAACTAACAAAGATTATAATGAAAAGATATTGGAAGAACCATTGTTAAAACAAAGGATCAATCAGTTCAGTATATGCTTGAAACATCACTGATAAGACTTTGAGAAACAGAAAAATAAGGCAAATGAAGGAACCATTTTAATATGTTTATACCCTGATCAACCAATGATACTATATCTACCTACATCTTTGCCCTCAGTTCAGCCCTGTAATTAGGCTCACAAGTCCTGTTACTCGTTATTTATTTAGAACATAGCTATCACTCTGCCTTCCTTCCAATTTATATCCTCCTGTCTCTTCTTGAGTCTGGGGAATCAGGACTAGAAAGATGATTTCTACATTTGCTATTGTGAAGGTTATTGGTGACTTCCACGTTGCCAAATCCAAGGTTAGTTCTCAGTTCTTGAGACTTCTTATAGTCATTTAACATAGTTGACCACCCCCTTCTTAAAATAGCTTCTTATTTGGGCTTTCATGACTTCAACCTCCTGGTCCTCTTACCTTGCTGATCTCTCCTACTTGCTCCTTTTCCTCCTCCTGATTCCTAAATACTGGAATGTCTCAGGACTCAGTTCTCACACTGTTTCTTTTCTTTATACTCCTTCTCTAAGGGATATTATCAGTCACTTAACATTAATAGATGACTTTTATATTTGTCTCCAATCCTGGCTTCTTCCCTAAACTTAAGGTTTTATGCCCAACTGCCTCCTTGACATCAATATTTATATATCCGAAGCACTTCTCAAAAATAACAAGAATAAAACTGAATTCTTGATTACCTTCTCCAGAGATCTTCATCTAAGTAAATTGCACCACCATTTACTCTATGACTCAGACCCCAAATCTAGAGTCTCCTTCTCTTTCTTTCACATCCCATATTCAAACCACTAGCAAATTAAATTGGGTTTACCTTCAGAATATATTCCAAATCCAATCACTTCTCACCAAGTCCACAACTACCACTCTTTACCTAAACTTCATAAACTACCACAACTAACTACTACAACTGCCTTATAACAAATACTCTGCTTCTGCTCCAGTCTGTTACAGCCAAAAACATGCTAGATCATGTCATTTCCACATTTAAACTCTCCAGTGACTTTTTATCACATGCAAAATAAAATTTCATACCTTATCTTGGTTTACATGCTCTTCATAATATGACCCTTGTCTTTATCTCCAAACCCATTTCCTTGTTTTCTTACTGTACACTGGCCACCTTGCTGCTACTTAGCCACACTTGCTCTAAACTTAGGACTTTTCCTATGCAATTTCCTCTGCTCCTCCAAGTATTCCAATGGGTGGCTCTCTCACTCACATAGCTTAGATGTCACCTGTCAGAGAAGCGTTTCCTATTTTATCTCAAATAGAATCCCTATTATACTATCTTCTTATACTGTTTCATTTTTTCTCAAAGCATTTATTATTACATTACATTGTACTACAAATTCATTTGTTAACTTTTTTATCTTTTGTCTCTTACAGTGGAATATAAGGTTTATGATGGCAAAAACTTTGTTTTGTTTATTGTTTCCCCAGCTCTAGTACCTAGCACATACTAGGTAGTCAATAAATATTAGTTAAAGAAATAAATTAGTGCCTCCATGTTTTACATCTTAAGTTTTGTGTGATTCCCAATGTTTTCCACTTGGGAAATATAAATCACTCACTAATTAACTGTTCTTAGATACCTTATCACAATTTGTAGTTCTACTTTTACTTCAAAGGCTGTAAGACATTATTACTCAATTGCTGAATATTAAATTGGTCTAATGATGGAAACTGCCTCTCGGCCATCTCCAATGTGCCACAGTGCCTGAAATTCCATAACAAGCCTATATAAAATTATTTCCCTGTCTATAGCCATGCCATCCTAAGTGAGCCCAATCTCTTCTGATCTCAAAAACTAAGCAGGGTCGGGCCTGGTTAATACTTGGATGGGAGACCACCTAGAAATACCAGGTGCTGTAGGCATTTAAAAAAAAAAATTATTTCAGTCCTCACAGGTTATAGTCACCAAACTTGAGATCACCTTATGGGGTAGGGATGGAGAGAACTATTGGAGGCACTAGGTAAAACCATTTGCTTTCAAGAAATGTGGCCACGATGCCAGAAGATAGGTAACCCTCCAAGCTGTCAATATTGATCAGCTTGTCTAGCTATCTATCTTCTGGTAAGTATTGCACATAAAAGATACTAAAAAAAATGAATTATTGCAGGTCCAAGCCTCAGAACCATCTAGTCGAGTACCATGAGTGTCCCACTGTAAATTAGGGTTAAATTAAGTTCCATGAGCTTTATAAAATGCTCAATCCAACCATCAAAGGCATGTTTTCAAATGGAACCATCCTTGCAGGGTCACAGAAAACAACTCACACTCCACACCATTGGGTTTCATAATGTAGAATCTTACATGCAACACTCATGGTTCCACTTACATTTCCTTCCAGGAATCACTACCTTAGCAGAACATTTCCTGGCTGCAATCACATTTAATACAAGGCATAAAAGACTCATGTTAGAATCGGTTCTCTATAAAACATATGAAATGAGAATTATTTTAAATACTACATATTGTAAACTTGGGAGTAATGAAAAAATGTGATAATTTATTCCCACTTCTCTTTTTTTGGAACTGTTTATTTAAAGTTTTTACTTGTACCGGATACTGGTTCCTTCATTTAATTCTTACAACAGCAACAACCCAGTAAGCTAGATATTATATAACTGGGAAAACAGGCTTAGAGATATCAAGAGGACCGCCCTCCAAGACTCCATATTTTCCAGTCTTCTCAATCTCAACAAATGTCACCATGGCTGCCTTCCCTCCTCCCCTCAGTTGATCAAACAAACAAACAAACAACAACAACAACAGCAACAAAAAAAAAAACCCTATGTATTATCTTTGAAGTTTACACATGTCTTTATCTCCACTATCCCTACCAGCCAAAAAAAAACATCATTTTTTTACCCAGATTACTGCAAGAGCCTTCCAACTCATCTCCCTGTTTCCACACTTGGCTCACTCCATACACAAACCCAGTAGCCAAAGCAATCTTTGTAAAGCATAAACAATAAAATAAACTGGCTTGAATCCCTCAATCATTTCCCATAATACTTAAAATAAAATCAAAGTTGTTTTACCCTATAGATAAAACCCTGCATGATCTGTCAAGAACTCTAACTTCAAGTTCTTCTCTCCTCTCTCCAGCCATAAGGATCTATTTCTATTCCTGGAACACTCCAAGCTTATTCCTACTTTAAAGTTCTTGTTCTGGAAATATCTTCACACAGATCTTCACATGAAAAGTTCATTATCATTCATATTACAGTTGGAATTTTGCCTCTTCCAATGGGTCTTTTCTTATGACAACCAAAAGCAGCCCATTCTCATCTCCATATTACACTACCCAGTTTTATTTTATGATGGTACCAATTACTACCTGCTATTTCCTTTTTTGTTGTTCATTTTTATGTTTACTTCTTTCCATGCCCCACTCCCTAAAATTCTATTAGATACCCTGCCTGTCATATTTAGAATTACAACTCCAGCACCTAAAACAGAGCCTGAGACATTATAAATACTCAATACATGCTAGTTGAGCATTGCCTAAACTTACACGGTTAGTTTCAGAGCCAATATTAATATTCAGATGCCCATCCACAAATTTTTTACTACATTCTAACTTCTACATGAGTTTAACTTAGAATACAATAATTTTAATAAGTTACTACTTACTACATACACTGACCTCTATCTACCATCTCCTTTAAATTAAAATTGAATTTATCTTTCAAGGCCTGTTTTACTTTCCCTATGGTACTATTTTATCCCTAATCAAGTTTAATTACTCTTTTCTCAGTATTTCTCAGTATTTCTCAATAACATCTTTATTTTATTTCATTTTTGAAACTTAGCTTACCTTGTTTTTTATCTGACTCTCCACCTAGAGTCTAAGTTGTCTGAAGATAAGGATCACGTTTAATTTTTTCTGTTTTGCCCAGTGCCTATCAGACTGCCTTAAACATAGAAGTTTTTCAATAAACTCTTGCTGAATTAAATTATTTCTCTCCATACAAAGATCTTGTTGATTTCCAGAGATATGGGGCAGTCATAATACAATAAAAATCACTCAATGAGGCAGAACAACCTGTATATTGACAATAATGATACTTCCAGGAAATACATTGGAGCGACTAAGGTTCAAAATATTCCACACATTCTAGAATGAATTCCATGGAGGAATAAATTGTATCTCACTGACTCAGAACCTATAAATATTTTTCAAGTAGTATCTGCACAGGATGTTGAATTCCAAACAACTTTTGAAAACCACTAATCACTCACATTCTTCCCCAAATGTCACACAGTGTAAAACTGATGGATCTTTTTGTGACCTGATGACATTTGTCTCCATTCCCAAAGACATTATAATGGAAATGTGGTCTTCTATCTTCCTGCTACAGTTGGTATAAATCCACTAGATACTTTTAAAAAATATTTTGGGAACACACAGTCATGCAAACCAATGTCTGCCTATCCCAGCAGGGGATAGTAAAAGACTTCACAAACACCAGATGGGATTTAACAGCTTTAGTAAAACATAAAATGCTCCAAGAGTGCTAAGTCACTTCACGAACAGCTCAAAGCAAATATATTTGATTTCCATATTTTTCTTTCTTAAAAGATTCTAAAATTTTCTAATAAAAGTTTTATCACAGTCTTCTGACATTTAATTCCTCTTAAAAGTAAATTATAATTATTTACCCTATGGATACTGTGCATATTATTATTTGTGGACATATTGACAACTTTCTAATTTTACAACAAGACTGGAACATATGGAGTTCTAATAAGTATTCGCCTGATTTCAACATGTTAAATCCCGGCTTCACCAGAAATACAAAGAGTCCAATTTGACTTTTTCTTTTTCTCATCTCTAACTTTAATCTTGTAACTATGCAGGTGTTGATATTCTAATAAATATTTTATAAAATAGTAATTGGTAATTATTTCATAAAATATGACCTAGAAACACATTAATTTCTTGGACTCAACAGGGAATATAAGATTGTGATCATAAAACAGTAAATTTCCTATTCGAAGTGAAGAGAATCACTAAAAACCCTCCCCCCTAAAACAAAATTACTTATGCAGTTGGATTTCATTGTGTGTTTTACTCAAATAATGAGCAGCTGGGTTGGGGTTAAAAAAAAGATAGGATGTCCACAAACGTTCTTTACTATTGTTTTGCTTAGATTAACATTGGAACATAGTTCACTTTGCTTAACCAATTCTCAGTAAACGGTTGCACCCTAAAAGAAAGCAGTTGAAAGTCAACCCAAGATTTAATTTTAACTGCATTTAATACATTAAGTATATAATCCACAAACAAACAATAGTCAACTCAAGAAAAAAAATGTATTCACGTGGCCCACACCATAGGGTACAGCCATGTCTGTGAACAGAGATGCTCTTTTCCACCCTCTGAACCACCCCACTTATCCCAGATAAGGAAACAATTCAGAGAAATAACAGGCTTATAAAATAAATCAGAGCAGCAGGAGTCAAATACCTGTTAGCTCACTTGATGACAGTCCCCAAACCAAAGAAGTGAAGATCATGGCTTTGCTCAAATGTGGGGTCAAGAAAAAGTCACTTATTTATAGACAGTATCTTTAATCTCAGAGAGTGACTGTCACAAAAGCAAATTTAATTATGTCACTCTCTGTCTTAAAATTCTTCAATGGCTCCCTTTCGACACAAGAAAGTTCAAACTTTCTCAAATGCCATCCAGATCCCTTTAGGAGGCAGGCTTTCTTATTTCTCCAGTTTGTTTCTCAACATCCCCCCTCCCTGCCTTCACAGGTGTGTAGTAACATGTAATTCCCCGAGAACACGCTGATTCTTCGATGTAGCACACCCTCCTCCTACTTTCTCCTGACTTGTTCCCATCCATACCCCAGGTCCACACTTAAAGGCCAGCTCCTCCAAAACGTCGTAAGTCCCTAAAGTCCTAGGAGAACAGAAAATCCTCCTGCAAGCTTCTCCCTATGCCTTCCATCCAAATCCCGTGGATCTCACTGTGTGCAAACTGCAGGGTGGTTTATCTGTTTCTGCTACTAGCCTGTATTCTTTAATCATCATGAAAACTAATGAAGCCATATTATGCCATCATATAGATTTAGCAACCAAGACTTAGAGATCACTTAATTAGTGGCAGAAGAACTAAAACCCTATCTATACCTTCCTTTAACCATTACACTATTCAGCCATCCATTAACCCAAACATTATGAACTATTACATAAAATGAGATTATACAGAGAGGAGATATTTAGCATAAGTTCTGTAATGCATATACGTGCTCAATATTAGCCATCATCATTAGTAGTAGTAGCATGATTACTGTTTAGTCAGCTTAATCTCATTCAAGACAAAACTTCAGGAATCCTGCCACACCTGAGATCCTTGTAAACAATGAGCTCAGTTATAGGCGGTAGTTTTCTCAAACTACTTCCCCTCCTTTCCTACCTCAGAAATCTTTAAGGCTAACCTGTGTTATGCTTCTAAAACAGACAAAATGAGATTGCTCTCAAACAAAATCCCTTTTCACTTTTATCCACCAGCAATTATTCCTTGGTTACTGAGGGCTGAAGAGTCTAAAAGACTATGTGTCTCACATCTTTGGTGTTGTTATTCTATCACTGTTTTAGCATGATATCCATCTTGATCCTTCTGGCTTGACTTAAGCCCATTATATGTGAGAGCAAGGTGGAGTGGATTTTTACAAAACTCTTTATTGCTGGAGGGATGTGAAACTAAACCTTGTCCCAATGACAGCAGCATCTATTTAAAGACAATCTGATTTTGTAGGAACTTAGAAGGAAAACAATGAAAACAGGAACTGTCTGCTATTAAATATGTTTCCTGTAACCCAAGCTCAGTAAATTGAGTCTCTTGGTTTTGCTGTTGTTCCACCTCTGGGAGTCCTGTTTAAATCAACAGGGTTTTGTGAGTACAGATCAATGGCAGGATTTTTGGTTTCACAGAGAAACAAAGCTTTCCAGGAGAAAGAATCAGCCAATGTACAGCGAGTACAGTGTCTTAGTTGCAAATACACTTCAGCGCTCTGAAGAATTGTGTTAGTTCATTGAACCTGGGATTCATTCCTCCACACTGAAAACTAAGTGCACAATTTAACATACTTGGCATTTTCTTTCTAAGGGTAATCCAAACTTTGAAATGCCTCTTGCATTACAGGTCCAAAGAGCCCTCATGAAAAAATAAAATAAAATCTTTGGTTGTCACCTTATTCGCAGTAGCAGATTAAAGTTGCAGTTTATAACTGGCAATTTCCTGAGTTAATTTAACATATTTATTCATAAAAAAAAAAGTCTCAAGTTATAAATGACTATACAACTTTTTCAATCAGCTCTTATATTGGAGATTCAGTTCCTTGATTTAGAATTCAGAGTTTCATTGTAAATTTATGGTAAAAGAGTAGAGAGCTAAAACTTGGAGAACAACACTAGACATGCCTTCAAAAAGAGCTCCTAGGTACAGAACCTCTAGGTCTCACATCATACACACAGGGCTGGATATGTGAGAAGGCAGAAAGCAAGAAGAGAAGAATTGAGCAGGTAATAGAATGGTAGTTGGAGAGAAGGGTGGAACAGAGGAAGAATCTAGAGGTATCGTCCTCATCTGTGAACATCTATGTAAAAATTAAGAAGTGCCTTCATTCCATATCTGACATCAACACTATTAAGTTCTAGAGATAAAGCAGGAACTCCTCAGCCAACAAGGAATGAACCTCAAAGCCCTAGGTGCTCTCCACCTCCTCTGTCTTCATTGTTTAAGAGAATCTGTCACACAGAGCTCCAAAATCTGCTAGAAGGTTTTGGAATATTCGTAGACCTGGAGGCTCTGGAAGCCTCAGAAGGGACCACAGTCCTCCCTCAATGTTGCCTCCTGCATCCATTTCAGAATGGGGAAAATGCCATCCCATCTGCATTCTACTCTCCAAGCTTCCAGGTACAAAATGCTCCTGGCTTTCATAAACACAGGCCTAGCATCCTCACAGTTGAGCTCAAGAATCTTTACACATTTAGGGGCCATGCATTGCTCTCTGAGTGTCATTATTTTCTCTTTTGTGTCTGCTCTACCAAGAACTTAAGACTCATGCTATCTCTCCCTAAATTCCTAAATAAATAATCTATATTTATTAAACTATGAAAGGAAAAAATGAATTGGCCATGTTAATGGTTCAAACACAGTGATTAATGTACAGTCTCCTGAGTTTTCTGAGGAGAATGAGAGTAAAAAATTTTTAAATAAAAATAAAGAATTTCAGAATGCCTAAAGGGGAACTACATAAATAAATAATCTTTTGTATCTAATTCAGCACTTGTTAACGTGGACTCCTATGGCCCTCCATGCACGAGTACCCTGGAAATTTTGGGTATATACACATATAAACATTTCATGTAGACAGGGCCCATGGCTTTTATAAGATTATTTACTTATTTAATTACTTATTTATTTATTTATTTTTGTTAGTTGCAGTTTGGTAAAGATATCTTTATTTACAAGGCCTTTGGGGAATCCATTCTTTTTTTAATCTTTCTTTTTTTTTATCATTTTTATCTTTATTTATTTTTTTATGGTGACATTGGTTAATGAAATCCAGTGAGTTTCAAGTGTACAACTTAACAGTAAAGCATATATATATATATATATATATATATTGTATTGTGTGTTCACCTCCTATAGTTAGATTTCTTTCTGTCACCACATATTTGACCCCATTTACCCCATCTTAAGATTTTAAAAAGGATAAATGGTTCCCAAAAAAGTTTTAGGGGAATTAAATTAATG
Source organism: Macroglossus sobrinus (assembly GCA_004027375.1). Taxonomy (NCBI): domain Eukaryota; kingdom Metazoa; phylum Chordata; class Mammalia; order Chiroptera; family Pteropodidae; genus Macroglossus; species Macroglossus sobrinus. Next base: position 206,210 of record PVKZ01001263.1, read on the forward strand.
AGAAGTTCAAGGGTTTTTATTCTATTTTTCAGCCCTTTAATACCAAAAAATTTTTTCCAAGGTCGAGAACTTTGTGTCTGAAGAAAGAGATATAAGAGATATAGACGTAAGATTCTGACATATAGACATCAGTACAATAGCAGCCATCTTGATTGTCTATTGTTTTCTACATCCTACTTTTTAAAGGATTCCCTATTTAACAAAGTACCCATCCTCTTCCAGGAGCTCTCTCCATACCTACAGACTTATTCATAGTCCCACTGCCAGGTTCAGAGAGCTATTATAATGTGGACTCCTAATAATATCCAATATTTACTGAGAGCTCTCTATATATGTACTGTGTGAAGCACTTTTTCTCATTCAGTCTCCAAAACAATCCCATTAGATTACTACTATTATTATTTCCATTTTCTCATGAGACTTATAAAATTAAGTCCTTGCCCAAGGGTTTGCAATGAAAAGTGGTAGACCAAGGATCTAAACCCAGATAGTCGGACGCTGGAATCAGCACTCTGAATCAATGTGATAAACTTCCCCAGAAAGAATTTTACAGCAACTTCACATGGAAGAAGTTAGAGATTAAAATAGTACTTTGATTTTTTTTAATCTGACCTAATATTTTTGAACTGAGTGGGAACTTGGACATCATCCTATCATCCGTCTTTACATGGCAAAAACTAGAGATTTCACAGTAGTACTGGAGAAGAAATAATAGATCAAGCAACAATAAAAAAGCAAACGGAGGCAATGTAAAAGTACTTTAAAAAATAGAAGAATAATTGATAAGGAAATTTTTTAAATTTAAGTTCCTTTTCTCTTAAGTACTACATTTTAAATCTATCCAAAAGGACATATGTATAAGAATATAAAATGGTACACCCACTTTGGAAAACAATTTGGCAGTTCCTCAAAATGTTAAACATAGATATGACCCAGCAATTCCACCCTTAAGTATATAGCCAAGAGAACTGAAAACACATGTCCACATAAAAACTTATACACTAATATTCTTAGCAGCTATTCATAATGCCAAAAAAGTAGAAACAACAACCCAAATGTCCATCAACTAATGAATAGATAAACAAGATGTGGTGTATCTATTAAAAATGGAATATTACTCAGCAGTAAAAAGTCATGGCATATTGAAACAATATGGAGGAAGCTCAAAAACAGTATGTGACATGAAATAAGGCAGTCACATATTGACCTTATATTGCGTGATCCCATTTATACAAAATGTCCAAAATAGATAAATCCATAGAGACAAGAAGAAGATTAGTGGTTGCCAGAGGCTAGGAGCAAGGGAGAGTGGAGTGAGGAATGAGGAGTTATAGCTAATAAATGGAAGGCTTGTGCGGGAGGCAGTGATAGAAATGCTCTGAAATTACGTTATGAAATTAGACTATGGCAACTCCATAAATTTACTAAAACTGATTGAATTATAAATTTTAAATAGGCAAATTTTATGGCATGTAAATTATACCTAAACATGGCTGTTTAAAGTTTTTACAAAAGAGCATGTGTGCTTCCTACCTTTTACCTCAAGGAGTGTGGCAGCAGTGGTGAAGGTGTTTGTTTTAGCCCTGACTTTCAGCAATACTTGCACTCTCTTCCTCTGGCTTCCACTAAAAGCATCACTCACCACCAGCAGAGGGAGCTCAAACGACAGCTTTACTCACTGTATTTCAAGTCATACATACATCCTGTGAGGACAGAAAGAGTATCTACAGAAAAGAGTTTCTTCAGAAAAACAATATTTCTTTAGAGAAAATAAAAAATAATTGAGTTTTATCCTTACTTATTCCTACCAAATGGACCGAAAAATTGATACAAATATTCATCTTTTTAAAACAAACCCACACTGATGTACTTATCATATCTCAGCCTCTCTGTTGCATGACAACAGTACACTCTCTGGCCCCATTTCATGGCAGAATCTATGTTCACTCTAGTCTCTACAAACAACAATCCTAGAGCTACATCCTCAAAAAGGAGCAACAACTATTTAAAAAAAAAAAAAGCATAGCTAAGTAAACAGTAATGCTGCTTTTCCCTCTCTGGGATTATGCAGAGCCAATCTTAATAGATAAAAATAAATAAATAAACACTGACATGTTTCCCAGAGAAAACATGTCTAATTAAAAAACGTATATATGCTTCCTAAAGTTGCAGGCCCCTGTTGCACCAGCTGTTAGAGTCACAATGGTGCATCAAATGAGAGTAATCAATTTTACACAGATGAGGAAAGATATAATATTTCAAGCCAAGCTTTGGAATTAACCAAATTTTTATGCATGTTGTAGTGGAAAGAGCATGGAATGTAATTTCAGAGGATGCAGGGTCAATCTTTACTCCACCACTTACAAGCTCTGTGACTTTGGGCAATTTACTCGACTTCTCCAAACCTCTGATTGCTTGTGAGTAAAATATAAATGACAACAATATCCACCCCAGAGAGTTTTTGAACATGAAATGAGTGTGTTTAATGTTTAATGGCTTCCCATATTGTTATTCCAAAAATTAAATCAAGTTTCTTAAAATAAACTTCTATAAAAAAATTAAAATCATTCTAGAAAATTACATTCTCTTTAATAACATTTACCATGATTGACTGTGTTAATCAAGTCAATAAATTGAAAGATTTGGGTTAATTTTCTACATCAAAAAAAAGAGCAAATAGTTATTAAAGCAACTAGTTATAAATTTTCCATTTTGTAGAAGTGCTAGATATTGATAAAATAAAGACACTCTCTGGTCCCATACGACATCAATGGAATGAAGAAAATGAAAGAATAATACTTATTTTCTAAGAAATGAGACTATTAATTTCCAAATGGAACAATTATACTCTGGAAACAAAATAATTGTTCAGCTTAAGAGTATTACAAAAGTACTTCCAACACCAACTTTATCACTTACTTGTTATAGGACTTTAGAAAAGCCTCTTAAACTTTGTAAACTTCAATTTCCTCACTTATAAAATGAAGATAATAGCATCTAATTCATTGGTTTATTGTGAAAGTCAGATAAAATCAGGGCATAAAACACTTTTGCACACTGCCGGGCACAAACAGGTGCTGAATACAGGTCTGTCGCTTTTTGTCTCAATATCAGAAAGTATGTTTTAAGTCTTTGCATAAAGAATATTTTCAAACAGATTAGATTATTTCTGTTTCTATTTCAAACAGAATAATCGAATCTACTCCAAGTATACTCTGTTCCCATCACTCTGCCAAAATTGTTCTTGTTTAGTAATGACAAGAATGATGCTAAACCCAAGCACACTTCACTCTCCTCATCTTAAGTCTGTCAGGAACAAATCTCACTGTTGATCATCCATTCTCACTTGAAACGTTTTCTTCCCATGGCTTCCAGAACGCCACTCTCTCCTGATTTTCCTCCTCCCTCTCTGGCCACTCCTTCCTAAGTAATCTTTGCTGGAAATGTTTCAGTGTTCCATCCGCTACAGTCAAATGTTTATAGGGTAGTCTTCAGAGTATTTCAGGCTCAGTCCTTGGATCTCTTTCCTGTCTGCTCTCTATTCCTTAATGATCTCAAAAAGTCTTATGCCTTATTAGATTTCATTAACCAATGTCACCATAAAAAATTAATTAATTAATTAATTTAAAAAAATAATGTCTTATGCCTTTTAATAACTCCTATATTCTGACAATTATTGAATTGAAGTTTTCAGCCTGGAGTTCTCTGAGCACCAGACATACATATTCAACTACAGAGTCAGTGTTTCCATTCATACATGTACTATGCTCCCCAAATTAACATGTTCAATTCTACTTCCAACTCTTTTTTTGCCCCCCAAATCTTGTCTTCCCATCTCAATTAATAGCAACTTCGATCCTTTCAGTTTTACTCAGGTCAAAAACCTTGAATTCCAGTCTTGGCTTTCTGGTTTTGCTTTCTCTAGTCTTTGCTTCGCCCTCACTTTTTAAATAAACTTTCCTTTTGACTCTTAAAAAAAAATCTTAAATTCTTTCTTGATTCCTTCCTCCTTCTAACAAACCCCACATCCAATCCAACGGCAAATTCTGTCAGCTTTATTTTCAGAACATATCCAGAATCCAACCTCTAAACTGGCTACTTGTCAACCCTTTCCACTACCACTAACCTGAGAAGCCATATCTTGAAATTACAATAGCCTTGTCTTTTCACCTACCTCTCTTCATAATTCATCTCCTCCCTACCTAGCAGAAAGAGTCATTCTCTTAAATGAAAATTAGACCAAGCTGCTCCTCTGCTCAAACCTCCTAGTTTTCCCTATCTCACTCAAAGTAAAATCCTAAGTCCTCTCCCCTGCTTAATGCACTCTAGGTGCCCTAGCCTCCTTTCTGTCCCTCAAACATGGGAGACCTGCTTCTGTCCTCTCAGGGGCCTTCTCATTTGCTACTTCTTCTGCCTGGGAAGCTCTTCGCAGATGCCTGCATGGCCCATTCCTGGTTTCCTCAGTCTTCACTTCACAGTCACCTCTCAGTGAACTCTTCCCAGGCCATTCTACTCAAAATTTCATTCACCTTCCCTGCCCTCACACTTTTTACCTCCCCATCTCTGCTTTACTTTAGCTAATTACCACATGGCATTCTATGTATTTTAGTTATCTATTTGTTAATTGTCTGCTTCTCTAAAATGTAAACTCTCTCTGGAATGTAAAGGGAAAGAATTTTTGTCTGTTTTGTTGGCTCACTGTGCCCCAGAACCAAGAACAGCATCTTGCCCTAGCAGGCACTCAATAACAAAGTGAAAATAATGAAGGGATAGTTTTCCTACGCCAAGAATAGATGTTAATTAACTTCCTAAATATAATTAAAGCCTTAAGGCTTTTGGCACCTAGTAGATCAATTTTAAATTTTAAAAACTTGCTTGGGAAACAAAATATATTATAGTGTACATAATAGTTGGGTCCTAAGCATCCAATACTCTGTGTGTGTATGTGTATATACATATACATACATAAACATATATAACCCACTAAGCAAACACATTCCTTTTATAGTGCCTCACTAAGTTTACTTTATACATCAAGCTGAAATTTAAAGCCCAGTAATATATTGCTCTTTTTCTTTCAAGGATTTCCATTCTTGCTTCTCTTTAGGGATATGTGAGATATGCATTATGCAAAGCAGCACTTTTTTTGGAGTTATAGTTAATATATACAAGAATTTAAATTAGAAATCAAGGGAAAGCTCCTTTCTTTCATAAGAGTTGTCAATAGAATAAAAACAATCAATTTCTTCACCCTTGAACTTAAAACCTAGGTAAAATAGCCGATAGGAAAATAAATTATAGGACATGTGAAATTCCATCAAAATTTTTTTATTAACCAGAGTTTTTGAGGGTTTTGGTGTTTGGTTTTTGTTTTTACTATCCTCTAGTACCTCAAGAAATTCTGATTCTTACAAAAAGCTGTCTTGTAGACCTGGTCAGTAAATTAGCATAAGAACTATGCTCTATTAGCCAGAGGTGGTAACTAAATATTATTATTAGAATAAATGTTTTCTTTTCCTATTCTAAATTTACCACCTAATCAATTACTCATTTTAATACTCTTCTGCATAGACCTTTTGACTTCTTTTTGTTTCTTTTGTCCTACCCACATCATGTAAAATAAACAAAAATTTTACATTTTAGATGCCTTTTAGTGAAAAAAAGTTGCCTATTTCAACAGTTTCTAAGAAAAAAACAAATTTTAGAAATTATATGTTTTTTCCATTTACACCTCAGAATAAACTAAGTTGTTTATTTTTTGAAATGGTCTCTCCTTTTAGATTTTTCTCCATTTCCAAAGTCTGTGCTATTTTCCTTTCTTTCTTTGTAACTAATACACCTTTTCCTCTGAAAAAGACTTGCCAGATTTTTGCCACATGTTCTGTCCTGGGCTGAGTACAGGCTCTCAGTGCGAAGGCTGAAAAGCATTTGGAAATGAATTAAAAAGCAAGTTGTCAAATGTTTTCAATTTCATGGAAAAATACAAACTCTTCTGACGTTTCATATATAGACAAACCCACAGTACAAACCAACTTAGAAGTCAACATTAGCGTGATTAATAATTTGACTGTCCACAGTGACTTGGCACTGGAATAGTTACTCAAGAGATTTTTAACACTGTAGAAAACATTAATCTTGTGCTTAAAAGATTTCAGCTTAATAAGTACCTTTATAAAGGAAGCTCAGCTGCTTAATATATCCACCTGTCCCCATGATGGAGATTGCATACACACCATTCACAGCACTCAAATCAGCCTTGAAATTAAGGTGTTAGGACCTCATATATTAATACGATTAGTTGTTCCATTTCCTTTGTTCGCTTGCCACTAGAATAAACATGCAATCAACAAGCCACTATCACAATTATACAGCTTCACAAGCAAAGGAAAAATAAGAGAGAGAAAATGCCTAAAGAAAAAAGCAGATGAAAAGTAAAACTGTACTCCCACTGATTGAAAGGATAATAATTTTATTAATGTTTGGAATTGCTTTTACTTCATCTATGAAAAGAGAGATTGCTAAACAAATTAATGGCATGAATTCTAAGAAATGGAGTTTACTTCTGCTTGCCATTTTATTTTCTCATTGGTAAATTTTATTTCCCAAAAAGAGCTTTGATGGCACTCGGATCAGTTTGTAAAAAATATATTTGTGTGTCTGTTTTTAATCAAAGTCTGTCACTCCCACTAGACAAGAAGCTCCAGGAGGTTGGGGGCCATTTTCATTTTACTCACCATTACATCTTTAGTGCCAAACACAGTACCAAGCTTAGAGTAAGTTCTCACTAAATATTTATTCGACGAGTAAATAAATGCCCCTTTTATAGTGCCCTCTGTACCTAGCTTAGCTTAAATCTGTAATAGTGGTTAATAATTCTTATTGACTTGTATTAAGAGGATAGTCTTTAAGGAAGTCATTTTGGAATTACAAATTTACTAATCAAACCACTGAAATAATAATTTTAAGACATCTGTAACTATTCCTTTAGGCATGTGCTTAATTGGACACAATTTTGTGAAATCCAAATCATTGGTCATTCTGTCACCTTTTCCCTTCAAGAAGCCCCCAGCCTTGCTTCCAGAGTAAGCTTTCTAAGGCATAGTTCCTTTCCTACGCACCCATCTACCAACCATCTGAACTTTAATTCAATGTTCTCCTAACCTTCAATTTTAGTTTACTCCTCACAAGAACATCTTAAAAGTCCAAATGTCAACCAAACTGAATTAATCACAATTTCCCAAAAAGTTTCTCAACTTTTCTGCCATCATCTCTTTGCTCATACTGTCCCCTGTGCTTCAATGTATTTTTCCAATGTCAAATTACTACCCATCCTTTAAGATCCATGTCAGATGCAACCTGCTCTATAAAACCTTCTGTGATTCCACCAGCAAGACATATTCTCTCCATATACCCGCCTCCAAACTCCTACAGCCATTTGAATTTCTCCAAAAGAATTTCCCATATGCTACACTCTGGTATGGTTATGTATTTAAACTTTGAATCGTCCTTGCCAAAATGAGAGGTTACATAGGATATAGGACAGAGTCAAATTTGTTTCACATTTAGGGAATTTTTTTCAAGTTTTCTGAGCTTCAATTTCCTCATCTACAGGATGGACAGAAAAAACTATTATGAATACATTAAAACTGGCATTTACAAAGATGTTTAATGATGAGGAATAATATTTTTCTCATCATGAGTGGAAAATTATTACAACTTTTATATATTTGTTTTATTCCATATTTGTTTATTTTCTAATATTTCTACAACTGACTTGTATTCTTCTTGTAACTGACTCATAAAACAAACACTTATAGAATGCTTTCAGAAACTATATTATGGACTGATGATACAAAAAGTATTAAGAAAAAAAAACAGTTTATAAAAGCAATTCTTTTTAATTACTAGAGAAATGCATGAAGCTCGGGACCATCAAAAAAAAGAAAAAGGAATGGAGAGAGACATTTTTACCTTCAAAATACATCAAATTTCAGCCATCATGTGACTGGAAAGTGTTGAGGAGAAAATAGAACTTTAGAAATCACTTTCCAAAAATATTTGCTTGAAGATTGGTTAGGTTACTGACATAGTTCCTGAGTATGGGGTTAGAACCCTGCAGCCTGGTCTACCACTAGGAGAGAGCCACACAGAGAGGCCATTGCGTCCAGCCTGTGATCAAGAATTTATGTCTGGCTCAAATCAAAGAATCCACATCAAGAAAGATTTGAAGCTACAAAGGTACATGTTATAGTCAGCACCCTTCATGATTTTGGAAACTTCTCAACTGCAAATTCAACATGTCCAAAGTTAAATTTACTATCTTCTTTTCAAAGCCTGCTCCCTTTTCAGGGCTTAACAGCATGGCTTTGAAGTCCAGTAGACCACATATTCAATGTCAGCTTTGCCAATAAGTGGAAAAGTGGATTTTAGAAAAGTTATTTAATTTCTTTGAGTCTCATTTTCCTTATTTGTGAAAAGAAGATAATTATATTTACCCCACAGGTTGTTGAGAGGAATAAATGTTTTTTTAAAATATGTTTAAGTCTCCTAGCACAGTAGTTGGCACACATAAGAACTCAAAAAGAGTAACAATTTCTTACAGTTAAATAATCACTGTCCACCTAGTATTCCAGACCGTGAGCAGAGATTTTTCACCATTTTTGAACATGTGATGTATGCATAGCCTTATTTTCTGACTTTGAGTAGCTGTAATGTCCCCACTTATACATGCAATGATGAAGTCTACATCAATGTGATTGCATGATCTCCCCTGATAAAGACTTCTTTGCTTTGCTTGCTTACAATAAATTTCCTTCTCATAAAATCATCTCAAAGTTGTCTTTTGGCTGCCAATTACTGAGCATTTGGATCCCAGTTCAGAAACAATACATATTTATCACTACGTTCTCTGCTCTTGGCATCTATGGGATGTGTGATAGATGCCTTTGAATAAATACATTCTAATTAAAACTCAGAATTGAGTCTTTACTAAAACTGGAAACTGAGGCCTGCTAAATGTAACAGACTTTCATTTGCAAATGTTCCCAACCTAGTTGATCTCAGAATTTTATGACACATTCTACTTTCATGTGAAACTATAGTAAATGTTCAAAGTACCCACATCATTAGCAAACAAAAAACAAGTGAAACATTGCCTGTTTCAGTTCTCCTATCTCTGTAGCATTGAATAGACTTTCTTATGGAAGAAAAAAAAAAAAACTCTTTTAAAAAGAATGGAAAGTCTCCTTATTGCTACCAAAAAAAAAAAAAAAAAGTGCTTATTGCAAAAGCCCTGGAACCTATTAGCTCTCATTCTACTAACAGTTCTGTAAACTTAGTACAATTATCTCACCTTGCAAATGAAGAAACTAGGCCTCAGAGATGAAGTTGGTCCAAATCCCACAGCTTGTAAATGACAGAGCAGAGATTTGAACCCCTTTCTGTGAGAACCCATCTGTATTGTACTGCTATGCCATGTTGCCCTTCTCATAGGTAACTAGCCAATAACCCTCATACTATTCCACCCACTCCCAGCAATCCTGCTGGGAGTGGGAAAAAGAGAGAGAATGTGAAGAAAGAAGAGTGAAGTTTGGTAAGAAAATGAAGAGGATTGTCTCTTAGAAAATATATTTAGAATGTATTTTTTGGAGCTGCAGTGAGATTTCTTTCTGCCAAGTACCAATCTAAAATCTATGCAAAAGGAAAAAAAAATCTATGAAACTTAAAATCAAAATGTGAGTTCTTGTTAAAGAAAAATTAAAACAAACAGACTCATTTTATTAATCCACAGACCTAACAACACTCAACAAAAGGGTTCTGTAAATTTTAATTGCAGCAATCTGGACAATGTTTTATTATGACTCATTGACTTAAGCCACAATGTTTGTGCAATATATTTTGCCCTGATTTACGAGATTCTAATTGAAGTGAAATGCTACTATACATACTTGAGTAAAATATACCAGACTTACCAAAATAAAGCATTTGGGGAAATAATGTGTTCTCTATTTGTTTATTTTATTTTATAAATCCTTTATAACCGAGAAATAAAATTCATAACTTTGTTCTTCTAGGTGAGCTGTACAATTCCTTCTCCTTACTTTTACTATTTCTTCTCAATACTTCTGGTTTTTCTTTTCCAAAATATGCTTATCAATTGTTATTTATTCTCTAGTGTTTGACAGAGTTAACTTCTAACACATAGGATGTTTTTTACTAGCCATTTCACAAACAAGTGCCCAGAGTTAGAGACAGGAAATTCTGCTCAGTACTCTGTAAAGGAGAACATGGCCAGTGATGGCCACTTAACTCTCTTGAGCTGACCATATCCTTTCTCCTCTGTGTGGGTCTTGCTCTTGTTGGTACTTCCACCCTTTCCTCATCCAATGAGTTTCGATGCTCTTTTTTTTTTTTTTTGGTCTTTCTTTTTCTTCTAAATATTGTTTTTCAGATAAATATTCCAAGGTTTATTGATATTTATAAGTCCATGATCCCTTTGCCAAAAACATTAAGGTCACAAATGTTCAGAAAGCAGAATTTTGGAGAATTGTACAGACATACTGAGAATGCTATCCCATATATTATATAAAACCCTCAGTGGAATCTGGGAAAGTATCTTACAATCAAACACATCAACATTTCTGCAGCAAATTGAGTGAATATTAACATGAAATGAGAGAAAAACTATAAACAGGCTCACATTCATTCAGTTCTGATTGTACCACCAAATTTATTTCAAAAAAAACTTTCCCTTTTCAAGCTCTTAGGATTGTGAATTTGTATATATATACTCTAGAGACAGGCCTGGGGAAAACAGCTCTGCAACAAGGAACCTGTTGGCCCCTCATCATTTTGGAGCAACGAGCCTGCTCTAAGCTCTGACATTGAAATATGAGCATGTGGACACAGTACGTGATTAAAATTTCTAAAAGTATAGTTCTAAAGAGACCAGAAAAAGATCCACCACGTTGGGCCTATGGAAGAGTTTGTCTGGATACTAAGGCGATATTTGGCAGAATAATATAAAGCACGTGAATAAGCAGAATAATATAAAGCATGTAAATAAGCATTTCAAATATTTTCTTATTTTTTGTTCATTAACTTTATTCCTATTTGGGAAAAAAAAACTACCCATAACTTACATGTAAGTCTGACTAGACACATATTCTCAGCAAGCAAGCTGCATACCAGTAGAACCATATTCATTATCATACATGAAATAAGACAAAGGAATCAAAATTAACTAAAGATTTGATAATATCATATGCCACTATCCTTTCTTTTAGCATGTTGTGAACATATGGATATATTTAAAGGTTTCCTTTATGTTGGATAATATCAAAGACAGATCCAATTGATTTTCTATAATAGGCTATTTCAAAGTAATAAATTAGCTGAACTAATGCTTTCTTGCAAAATAAATAATTCTGAAAGAAAATAGATCTCTATTCTTAAATCCTCCTCCCTTCTTAATTAATTAGACTTTGTTGGTGAAAGGAAGTTAAGAAATTCAGCATAAGCCTGATTATATCATGAATGTAAAATGAGCAGGGCAAATAATGGGCTCTATACTCTTTTAAACAAGTTAAATAAGTCTATAATAGCCCACCAGTTGTGTAAACACTATTTCACTATACTTGTAAAAGAAATATTGACTTACCTGTTAACTAAAATTATCCTGGCAAGCTTCAACTAAGCTTATTAGTAATTCTTGTGGTATACATAAATGTTTTTAGGTCTGGACTTCTATCAAAGATTAAAGAATTAAGAAATCATCCATTTAGCAAGCCCAGAAAGTAGACACATACCAGACTGCACTTGACAAGAATCGATTTTAGGAAGTTGCAATCTAAGAGTACAAGAAGTAAAAAGTGATTTCAATCCTGGCATGAGATATTTCATTACACAACAGCTTGTTAACACTGAGATACTTTCCAAAATCAAAATGAGAACACCTCACCCAGATGAGATACTAAATGAATCTACTTTAGCCTATTAACTTTACTATCACATGTAGGGGTACTGTTTTTCTCTAACATCTCACCCATGTATATTCATGTGAGTGACTGGTTGCTGAGAGAAACTAGAAATGATAGATAGAGATAGATAGAGATAGAGATAGAGATAGAGATAGAGATAGAGATAGAGATAGAGATAGAGATAGAGATAGAGATAGAGATAGAGATATAAAACTGGAGGGAAGGCTTAATATATGTATACTTGTCCCCATTGTTCATATTTTGAAAAACCACCATTCTCTTCTCCAACTGGTTCTACTGAAGTCCAAAAAAAACCACTTCTCTTTACAAAAATATGTGAATTTCTTTCTCAATAAAATGATAGTAAGCCCAAGATCCTATTGAGTTTATGTCTGGCTAGAATATGGCTAGAATTGTCAAGGAATTTAGAAAAGGTACAGAATTTAAAGTCAGAATCTCAGGTAGATTATTGATTCCTTCAATAATCTATAATAGATTCCATCAATAATAGAATATTGATTCCATCACTGACTTGCTGCTGGTCACCATTAAGAAAACCACTTGCATTTCTTATCCTTAAATTTGGGGTAAGAACAGTACCTACCACATAATATTGTTATGAGGACCCAGCAAGAGCAGGTGAATGTATAAAGGGCTGCGTCAATGCCAATGCAAAACCGAGACCACTACTCAGTGGCTTTACTAGAACTTTCTCTTTTTTTATGTGCAAAGAATCATGTTTGCTGTGTTTTCCTCTTTATTTTCTAAGATAAAGTAAGTAACATACATTCATTATGGTAATAAAATCACCATTAGCTGAACTGTTCTTATTTTCAACCCAGATGATTTTCTATTGTTTAAGGTCCTACAAGAACTTGAGCATTCATCAGGTCACTCTTAAGTGTTCATGGTTCCTGTGCTTTCAGGTTTTCACTGAGCATTCTTAATTGCAAGTGACCACAGCTAAATCCTCACTCAATACCTCAAGCAGCAAAACAAAACAAAGCTGATTGGCTCACCCAATTGGGAAGTGATGGAGTAGAATAGATGCAGTTGTTTAAAAGATGACCTGAAGGTTTTGCTTCTCTCCTTGCTAATGTTCAGTGTCTAGTGAACTTTCTCTACAAGGCAGAATGGCAGGCCTTCTGAGCTCCAAATGTCCTTGTTCTTAGAGGTCATGAAGCCAGAAGAGAAGACATTCTCACCCCAGGCTCCATGACAATCTCCCAGATTCAGATTGTTCTGCTTGTGTCATATAGGTACCTACCTACCCAGGGGTTGGGAGGCAGAGCCACAGGAATGATAGCCCTACCTAAAATTACCTAAGGTTTAAGAAGTAGTTCCCTAAAGGAAAAGTGTAATGTGCTTTTGTCAAAAGGAGAGAAAAGAAACGTTGGGCACGCAAAAAAAAAAAAAGTAACAGATATTCATCACACCTGGCTTCATCCAGCATAGCTGTTTTCTCCCATTTTATTGAATCATAAAACCCTCTGCTCTACATAAATTGATAAACGAACTTCAATTCTAAAAAGAAAAAGCAGGGGCACCAACACAGGTTGAAAATCTACTCTGCTATATGCAGGCCGAGTTCCAGACATTTTAGCATTTAGAGCCATGTGAATGAATAGTATCCCCCTTTACAGAGAAGGTAACTGAGACACAGATAGGCTCATTCTGTGCCTCTAATTAAACAACCTGAAACTGGCGGAACCTAGATTCAAATGTAGTTCTGCCTGATTCATTCTACAACCAAAGTGTTACGCTCTTTTTAGCAACTCTGAAGTCAAAGGAAGTGTTGCCAAAAATCTTTAGGTAGATGGTGGACACAACCTTCCCTGTGTTGATAAATCCATCGTTAAGTAAATATTTCTTATGTTCCCACTACCATGTGCCCATAGTGTGAGTCCTGCAGGTAAAGACGAGGCAAGTGGCTTAGTCCCTGCCTCCAAAGTCATCAATAAAGTTTGCAAAACAAAATAAATATGCAATCAGAAAAACTTTAGTGCTAAACTATGTGGTGTTTATAACATACCCTGCAGTGAGATTAATCATCCTTGAGATTCTTGCTCAGAGCCTGTCATCTCCTTTAGACTGCAAGCTCCATGAGGAGAGCTAACTTGCCTCTCAACACTGCTGCAGCATGTTTGCAGTTGTTCTACAAATGTTTGCTGCTTGATGAATAATGCAGACTATGATTGTGGGAGGTTTCACAGAAAAAATAAGTCTTGTGTTGCACTTACAGAATAAGTAATCTGGGGGTAATTATTTTAAAAAGGAAGGAAAATAGGTAATTAGTAGATGTTCTATAAGTGTGGAACGGATGTCTGGGAGAAGCAAGAATAATATGAGAATACGCAAAGAAATGGTAGGGAAAAGTGAAGGAACAGACCAGATTTAGGCACTACACTGATATCCAGAAACTACGGTTAACTCACAGTTTTCAGCAGCCACTGTCAAATCGTCCAAAATCTCTGGCCAGACTTCCTTTATTTGCAAAATGAGGATGAAGTCTATAAATCTTATGCACTCTCTTCCTCCATCTAATCCATAGAATCACAAACTTGCCAATTATGGTATTTACTCAAGCAAAGAGCATGTTTGGAATACTAATTTAGATTCAGAACTCTATATTTTTATAAGTTCCACAGGTGATCAAGGTTTGAGGATCACTTCTTAAATGAGGGAGGGTAGATATACCTCACACAAAAGGGGAAGAAAATCTTTCCAATTTTCAGATTCCTAAATTCATATTGGAAAATCAGCAGGACAGGGTAAGTGGAAGGAGATTAAGAGAGATCTTGACAGTGCAAAGGGTTCTCTGTTGTTCATGAAGCAGGGAAGCATTGTGTCTCACCAGAGTGAAAATTGTGCATTTTTGTGAGTTGATGTTGCAGGCTTGGGTCATCACCTATTTCAGCCACTCACTCAGGTCTGGAGGCCTCTTCTCTCAGAAAGCCCTAAGTTCTTTTCCATCTTTCTCCAGAAGGTTCACTGAAGTATGTAAGAACACGCGCTTGGCACTGGTCCTTATAGGCAATGGTTCCCAGGAGCCCAGGGCCTCTCACCTGGGTGGGACTGCGCTTACTTAGAGAATCTTGCCCTTGGACACAGGATGAAAACCCCTCCTCATGTCCCCCCGGAACAAAAACAAACAGCCATCTGTCTCTTTCCCGCAGTGTTTTACTCAAGGTGACTTCTAGAGGCTCCAAAAACACTTTAAAAATAGACACTTCGACTTCTTACCAGGATGAGTTAGGAAGGCAACAATGGAGTGCTTGCTCACGAGATGCGTTTATGTAGCCATTAACCCAGCACTTTGACTTTAGGGCAGAAGCGAGCCAGACAGTGAGGAGTGAGGTAAGGATGAAAACGACCACCCATCATCCGCATGGTGACGCCTGACTCCTTGCTCTGATAAAGTAACTATTTTTCTGGACTGCAGTTTAGTCTTTTTTTTTTTTTTTAAGCACTCCGTGTATTTTATCCATTATTTGAAGTGAGCTTCGGTGAAGCTTGTCGCATCCTTTGGTCCTTGCGCGTCTGTCAGTGACCCTCTGATGCAGGTCTCTTTCGGCTCTCTGATCTGAGTCTCCAGCACGCGGGAGGGAGTGAGGGTGGGGGTCCCCTGCCCCTCACGCAGTGCTGAGCGCGGGAACGCGTCCCTGGGAGGCAAAGCCGAAGCGCTGAGAACGCGCCTGCTCCTCGCGCCGCCAGCAGCCTCCCAGCCCGGACTTGGGAAAGGAGGGAGGAGGCCGGCAGAGGGAAAGCGGGGCCGGGCGGGGGGTGCCTGGGAAGCGGGGCTGCGCTGACGTCACTGGGCGCGCAATTCGGGCTGGAGCGCTTTAAAAAACGAGCGTGCGAGCGGAGATGCTGCTCCACACAGAGCAGCCGCCCGCAGCAGCAACGCTCACCGCCCCTGCAGCGGCTGCAGCCAGGGCGGCTCCGGAGCTCCTGGTGGCGGCAGCGGGCACCTCCGGCCCCGCGGCCCTTCTCCCCCGCGCCCCCCGCCGGGGGGCAGAAGCGCGGTGCCGGGCTCTGCAGACCCGCGCTGAGCTGTAGAAGCCTGCGGAGCCGCGTGCGGCTCGCCGCCATCCGCAGCCACCGCGTCCCGCTCGCGCGCCCCTGCCCGGGCACCATGGACACCTCCCCGGTCGGCGTGCTCCTGTCCCTGCCCGTCCTGCTGCAGCTAGCGGCCGCGGGCGGTTCGCCAAGGCCCGGCGCACTGCTTCGAGGGTGCCCCGCGCACTGTCAGTGCGAGCCCGACGGCAGGATGCTGCTCAGGGTGGACTGCTCGGACCTGGGGCTCGCGGAGCTGCCCTCCAACCTCAGCGTCTTCACCTCCTACCTGTAAGTGCGCCCCCCCACCACTCCGGAAGGGGGCAAGAGGGATAGGGAGGCTCGTCCAAGACCAGGCTGGGGACTCCTCTGCTCCCACCTGCCCTGGAGGGGGCGGACAAGTTTGCAAAGGGCATCTTGGCCCGAAGCGTTTGGGCCCCAGGGAAATGCACGTGTCTTAGCGAGTAGTACGACCGCGCTTTCTGGATCCGCAGAGAAACGGCTTCAAGTGCAACCCGGGGAAGGAGCTGGTGAGCTTCAGCTTCCCGGTCCGGCCCTAGGCAAGTCGCAAGGCGAATTCCTCCGAGTGTAGGCATTTGCCTGAAGTGTGGGCGATTGTGCTCCGAGCCTGGAACCCAAGGGCGGGCTGTCTGGTTGGTCCCTGCCCCCAGCTCGCCTCCCCTCCGCGTCCTGTCGCGTTCCGCGAAGAAATGGGCTGTAAAAAGTTTCCCCAAAGAACTCCAACTTGCCCAGCCCCAAAGGAACTTACTCTGCATCCCCTGCACGGTCGCGTAATGTAACCTATTTCTTTTCTTTCATCCCCCCGCCCTTTTTTTAATGAAGTGATTAAAATGTGGCAACCACAAACCCCGATTAGAGCTGCCAGAACGTTATCTTTACCTTTGGCTGCCCGAGCCGCCCTTTGAAGTGCCGGCCGCCGCAGTGTAATCTTTAACCATCTCCTCCTCCCGGGAGGAAAAGGGAAGTGGGCTGTAAGCGGCGGGCCGGGTAAACAGTGGCGCCAACACCAAAGAGGAGACCTGAATCTTTCTGTCATCCTTTGGGGATCCTCACACTCCTTTTCCCCCCATCACAACCTCCAAAACCCTTATCGCGGACACGAGGCAGCGGCTCATTTCATAATTTTGTCTGGAAAATCCAAGCCCGGAGGGTAACAGGTGGTTGGGTGGATGAGGTGACTCAAGAAGGACCAAGGAGACTACTCTCCCTCCCCGTAAGGAGAATCTGGGGCTCCGTTCCTTCTGGCAGAGACCAGGGTCGAGGCCACTCAGGAAGGGGGCACTGGTGACAAGGTGACATGTTTAGGTTTTAATTGGAAGCACTGCGGTGAGCCCACCCCAAGCCCACACAATCTCTTGTTTCGGCTTCTCTGATGTACCTTGGCAGGAGCTAGTTGGGTTGTTTGTGAACACGTTCTTTCTTCTGCTTAGTTGTTTTCTGGAGAGAAGAAACATGAAAAGGCTTGCAGAACGCTTTTCACTAAATAGTGGTTCTTTTTCTGGAGACAGACTGAGGAAGAAAAAAATTTTTTTTTAACTTGCTTTAATATTGTGCAAATAGAGGGACCATCCTGCTAGGGGTTAGCAGATGACAGTCCTCTCTGCATCTGCCATAAAACGATTTTGACTGCTTTCTTTACCTAAAAGGATTATTAAGTTATCTATTTCCCCACCAGGTTTCCCTTTAATCACACTGGTTGCCTGTGGCAGTGATATTTTTACAATGATAGAAATCTGCTCTCCTAATTAATTCTCCAAGAATTCACCTTTCTTCCTCCTAAACAGCTGTTTGTGCTATGGAGGGAAATGCTCGTCACCAATCTTTGGTTTAACTGCTAAACTAAACGTGTCAAGAATCGTGTGTTCTCCTGCCTAGTGAATGTCTGAGAGCAGTGTGGCAATTTCACAGCCTAGAACTACAGCCCCCATGTCCCTGAAGAAAATGACTGTATATGAGAGAAATGTGCAAGACCCCCCCCCAAACACTTACCTATTTAAATCATACACTAATTTTAAAACATATATAAGAATATCAAAAAGAAATATGTTAGTAGTAGGATGCTTTCTTTTTTCTCACTATTGTTAGGTTTCTGTTACTAAAATTTAGTATGAATGCTGATTCAAATCATTTCTCACATATCTCAAATGTATTTGACTGCATCCTCTGTGTGCTTGGGAGATCTTACTGCCACTGTTCCCCATCTATCGTTATAGATAACCTCTTGGAGTTAAAATGCCATTAGTAAATTAATTGTCATCATTTTCTTATGCTATTTGGCCTAAAGAGACATTTTCTCAGTGCCCTATAAAATATTAAACTCGGAGTGTCTGTGAAAAGTGTCACGGTGAATGTTGAATACTTGCTTCTAGTGCAAAATGTAGAAATCAGTCCTGAAATAAACAACCAAACTAATGTTCTTCGGAATATGTGATTTTGGAATTCAGACTTCTTGTAGAGTACAAAATGCCATGGTCCCTGGCATTTTCCTTTATGGGTTGAGGGGTTGGGAGTTTGGGGTTTTTTGTTTTGTTTTCTTTTTACAACCACAGGAAATCTGTGCAGACATTAAGGGTAGATGGTGCCCTCTTTTGGTTACACCTAAAATTATCTGTCCTTTTCTGCCTTCACTTGTGTACTCATAACCTACAAGAGGAATTTTTATTTACCCATATTCAAATAAATAAGCAGGTATCTTACTGGTTTTCTTAAGAAATAACTTCCCTTTTCTCTTAAAAGGAAACACTAAATTACAACCCTACTCCACTGGGACCCAGTGGTAATTAAGCTTTGATGAGAAAGTTGCAGTGTGCAAAGACTGATGTGGGTAAAAGGCCAGACTACTATCTTTTTTTGTTTGTAGTAGGTTATCACCATTTATTAGAGTCAAAATGTTATCTCTTAATCTTACTCCCTTCCTCACAAAAGAACAAGCATTTTATTTTCTTCAAATAGATTGATGATGGCAAGTTCCAGCTGTAGACATTTGGCAAATAGATTTGCCACAATCAGAGAGCCGGCTAGTCAGACTCTTAGGTAAAGAAAGTTTCCTCTCTTCATAGAAAGCTAGAGCTATTTATGTGCAGTTTTATAATCTTTCTTCCTCAGAAAAGCTAAGTCCTAAGCCAGTCCAAACATTAATATTAACTCTCTTTGCTTACTGAACTACATTCCCCAGTAGCTCTGTAATTGGACCGTGGAACATGGTGGAAACACTGGAAAAATCCCAATCTTAATCTCCTCTCTCTCCCTCTCTCTCTCTTTCTCCCTCACTCCCTCTCACTCTCTCCCCCAGTAGTTATGGCTGTGATTTTACAAAAGGAACTAATAAAGCTCACTCAGAATAAAATAAGGAAAACACCAACGTTGAGACATAAAAGCAGACAATAATTGTTGACAATGTTTAATACTTCTCAATTTACCAGTAATCTGTCAGAAATAAAGTAGCTCTAGCATCTAATTTTATTATAAGTAAATTTTTTTAATGCACCAAATGTGAACGTTTTTGCTAATAGAGTCTTGAAAGTAAGCTCCCCTGGGCTACCTTGATGTGACTTTCATCCAGTTAGTGTGGCATTCATATAGAAAACTAAATTCTAATCAACATCCTAATGTAATAAACATACTTTCTTTTTGATCTAGACAGCCATTTTATTTTCAAATGAAAACGGAGGGTTTTTTCCTTGCTATTGCTTAAGACATGGACATTTCATCCACAAGCAAATTTATATCACGTGAACAAAAGAACTAGGAGAAAATTTCTTTTAATTTACTGTAGTTTGGTTACTTTTCCTTAAGTAACTTTGGAACAAAATTACTTTTATACAAAATTAGTAAACTTGATATTAATTAGAACTGGTCAAAAATCTCATTTAAATTAAGTATGGCCCTGATGTTGTACATGTGTTTTAAGCATTTAAAATGTAGTTTCAAATTTTAAAAACTTTTTAAATCTTCTTTGAAAATTGTTTCACATATTTCTGCTTTCTTTCGAGCAAAGTATTTCAAATAAAGGAAAGTGTTTGTACTTTAGCAGTGGTTACAAAACCCTTAACTGTTATAACAGTCTTAAATTTTAGATCAACCAATCTACTTTTAAAATTTGTTTAAAATGTAATAATGACATTGACTTTTCTGCATTTTAATCAAGTTCTTTCTTTTTCTTCAGAATTCCCAGGATTTTTTTTAGTAGTATTGTTGTTATGGGGGCAATTATTGAAACTAATTGACTAAATTAGTCTGAGTGGATTTTTTTTTAAGCAATTTTTTTGGCATACATTTAGAATAAATATTTTACTGACTATATTCAATATATGCGTGGCAGAGTTTGTGTGACAAGAATGAATTTTCACATACAATAAACATGATCTTCAATCAGATCTTCAATCTTTTTCCTCCTTATGTGTTTTCTTCAAAGTAAAAGAGTTCTGATAAGTAAGAAAAGGTAGCAATCACAAATGAGTTAGAAGATTGGAATCAAAAATTAACCTTTTAAGTTAAATAACATTATTTTTTGATAATGGAACCATTCCCACTTGGATGTACTTAAAAAGTTTCAAATCACAAAACTGATCTATGATTTCTCGTAGTTTTTTTATCTGAACCATTTGATTGTTTTGAATTTCCAAAACATATAACTGTCAAAGGAATAGGAATGTTATCTAAGTAAGCAATAAATTCAATAAAGCTACCATTTAAAATTAAAGATGTTATAGAACATTTATAGTTTTATAATTGAGACCAAATATCTACCTAGTTTGGTAAAACATTTTTATATTTCTTACATTAAAGTCATTTTGGCTATAAATTTAACTATGTTTCCAATTAATCCAAATCGTATGCCATAAGATAGAAATGAAAAACAGTAGTGAACTCTGCATTGAAAAGTTTTGTGAAATAATGTTTTTGGTTTGGTTCAGTTATTTATATAAATTTGGAGTAATGCTAAATAATACATTTCTTTGTAAACACCCCCACAAGTTGGTATTTCTGGTAAATTGAATTCTTCATGAGAAGACAAATACTTTCCTTAGAAATTCAACCTCCTCACTCCTGTTACAATGTTTTTCCCTATAGAGTCTCATTTTATAGTAGAGAGATAAATCCGACTGGCTTTAGAGCACACTAATAAATTAGATACCAGAGAAATCAAGCTGATTATCTAGTACTGTTGCTATTCTTACTGTATCTTAGTAAAATTTTATTCGTTAGATTTACTCTTGAATTCAAACCTACTACAACTTTTTTATTCCCTAATCTGTCAGCTTCAACCCACATTTTTATTCAGTCACTGCAGATGTCAACTAATGTTCAGTGTCACCGGTGGAACTTATCTATGGGGAAGGGAGACATTTCACATGCTATAAGGTGGAATTTTTTAATTAAAATTTTCATAATTCAAAATTATTTTTGTTCTGCATAGGTTACATGGTAGGAAACAGGCCCATTCTTAAAATCCCTGGCATTTTCTCTCACCTCTTCCAGTTAATTTGTTGTTACATTGGTTGAACCCAGTGGATATACCTTATTTGAAACTGGTAGGTAGAAGACCATTTGTCATTTAAACTCAAGAAATGGAATTATGTTATCTAGTGGTAATGCTAACATCTTGACGAGGTGTTAGCATTAGTAGGGGGACTGTTTAAAAGATGTTTTGTGAGCAGGAGTCCTTCCTCATACCCTCATCTATTATCCCTTTTCTCAGTGCTTAAGTCTGGGATTAGAGAAGCTGAAATTTGCTTTGAGCGTATGCAAAGGAACCAATCCATGTCCACGAAATCATCTTCCTTAAAGTCAGATGGGAAGATGACTCTAAGATGTGATGTTCTCTCTTCCTTCACGATTTATCTTCCTCACTAGCTCTTCCAGTGTAGCAAATTTCCACTTTATATCCCAGTGCCCATGCCGGTGCCTGACACTTAAAGAATGTTTAGTAAATATTTGTAATGAGGAATTGAATAGAACTGGCTGAACCAGCTGCTGAAATCCCAGTGGCTAAAAGAGGTCAAAGAAAGATAGGTTGAAAACTACATATCTGCAAGTTAACAGAACAACACAGGCCTACTGGTATCCTGCAGTTATGGCCCAGTCCCATTTGAAATACAATTAAAATGTGTTCAGCTTAAACGATGCTATGAGTTGTTTATTTTAATAAATACGCCAGAATTTGCATATGTAAATTACTTTATTATTTTAATAACAACAATAATAATAACAGCTATTGTACTTCTTGAGTGCCAGGCATTATGCTAAGTACTTCACTCAATCATATGCCCCACAACAACCTGTGACACAGGTACTATTATCTTTCCTAAATTGGGGGCCCATAAACTTATTCCAATGATGTTTCTATTGCTCAAAATATTTTCAGGCCTCTTTGAAGTTATCTTCAGGGCCTGAAATTTACCAGAAATACAAGAAAGCCAGCCTTCTGCTGTATAGTTATGCCTCAATGTAGTTGTAATTGGTGCTGAAATATTTCAGGACATTTTTATTTTCAGGAACACAATTTATGAAGCTCTAATACCAGAAATATTTCCTCAGGGAATCTTGGGAAATCCAGTTTTTAATTTTCAATAAAATGAAAAATATATAGCTTAGGGCCAAGATTCTAAATTTAATAAATACCTTTTGTATATCCATTTTCTTAATACTATAGAAACTTTTTTTAATCTCCAAGTCAAAGATTTATTGTGGTAGCTGCCCTAAGTATTATAAAGAGTGATCAATTAACTGATAACTTCCAAGTCAAGAGTAAAACTACTTTACTTCCAAGAGTAAAACTACTTTTATCTATGACCAGATCTATGTGTCAGGTAAAGTAGATGCATTGTTTGGAATTATTTCTCAATTCAGAGAGACATGAACTTTCTTACCAATGTTATTTGAGTTTTTATTCACTTTTATAACTGATGAGATTAAATGCATTGATGTCACAAAGATATTCTCCATACTGTATTTGATTCAGAATGGAGAATTATTTGAAAGTTTTATGTGTGTGTGTGTGTGTGTGTATACATACATACATATATATTGTGTGTATATATACGTATATACACACACACACATATATATATAATGCATAGTTTAACAATTATGGCAGTGATACAGATTTCTTTATAAATTAGAAATCTAGATAACTCAGAGAAGAAACTTTTTTGAACTATTTATTTAATTCCTTCAGTCCTTCAATTCATTTGCTCTGTAAACCTAACATATGATAATTATTTATTATATGAGAAAGTTGCTATTTAATTTATAAATAATATTCAGTGTAAAGAGCCCCTCATTAAGTAAGAACTGATGTTTATAAAATTTAGGAGACATTGAAATATAATCTCTACAGTTTCTTAAAACAGTACTCTCAACTCTTGTTTTCTATTAACATTAATACAAAATTGTTCAGCAACCCCTAATTTTCAAGTGTCTCATTTTTTAAAATATGCACATTATTCCCATATTTGTTTATCCTTCTTGCCTTCAGAAGGAGTTTTGTTTCATCTTCTAATAAGGACTGTGGCAGTCAAGGAGGAAGAAAGTGATCTCATGCATTTACTAATACACACACTAACACCCCAGTAAGAAACAATTTTCTTTGTGCCATTTGCTCAGTGGAAATGATACATAACATTGACATGGCTTGACAGTGGAAAGCCAACCCTTTTGAGGGGAGAGACTGAGCTGGCCGTGTGAAGGCACCTTCAGCTGGTTCAGAAGCTGAAATGCAGAAGACAATTGTCCTGGCAAAGGGAGCCCAACTCCAGCTGAGAACGTGTGCACTGAGCTGACCTTCCTCGTCAGCCTGCCAGATGAGATTAAGCTTCCCTCAAGTGGTCCCTTGTTAGCACAGCCTTTTCCCCAGTGTTGCTCATCTTTCACAACTGGAAGCCAAGTGTTTCAAACTGTTACTCAATTTTGCAGTCAAATTCCTTTATTTCCTCCTTCCACCTCCTTTTCTCTTTCTCTCTCTCTCTCTCTCTCTCTCTCTCTCTCTCTCTCACACACACACACACACACACACACACACACACACAAACTGTGATGGCTAACCTTATGTACATACCTTCCTTCCCAAAGTTCACACTAAGACCCTAAGAATTTTTTATGTTTTACTGAAAAACTAGTAAATAATTTTGTGCTTCTTTTTTTTCTTGAAATCTTGATTAAGTAGAACAAGGACCTCTACGAAAGATGTCTATTTGCAAAAATAACCTTCTTTTGATCAAAAAAGCCACAAAAGTGTAGTTCTCAAGAAAGTGGAAAACCACACATGATCTCAAGTGGAAAAAATATAAAGAATTTGCTGAATTTTTAACCTTAGTACATAACAAAGATATTATTTTAATCTTGGTTGATTAATGTGGGCTGCGTTAGAACTTCCATTGTGTTGTGTTTGGTTTTACCCAGTGTTATTTTAATGAGTTATAGGTTCAACACACAAAACTCTACATGGCACTTGAAGTTTTTAGGTTGTAAATTTTCTTGTGAAGCACTTACTTGAAGGAACTCTGTTACATAATCAATTAGTCTTTAAATCTGTCAGCTGAAAAATAGGCTTTCCCTTTTTGTATGCATATAACAGTGAGGGTTATTTGGTTATAAAAACCAAATAAAAATTTCCATGGAAGGAATTACATTCTCTAACCATCTGTTTTGTGTATATATTGAGACTTATACAATAAACATTGATTTCACAATGTATTTTGAATGAATCTACAGTACGAGTTTAGAGTCTTCTAGTAAAGGCTAAATAAGAAATCTTCCTCTTTATTTTCTCTTTATTCTTCCAGTTCTGATGGGACCCTTAGCAGACAGACATACCTGCATAAAGTAGATCTACTCTATTATTGTTTTACTGTCAACTGCCCCATAGAGTAAAACCTAGAGGAAGAAATGACAAGAGAGGTGGTAAGGCAGAGGGAATCCGCTTAGAAGGAACAATGCAGACAGCACTGAGAGACTGTGAGACTTCAGATAGACATCTCGACCCCAGATGGTTCACTTCTCTTGTGTTTCTCTTTATCCTTCTTCATCTCTCACTTCTGGATAGCATTAGAGGAGAACTGGAAGGATTCATTTTCTTTATCTCAGACACTTTCTCTTTAGGCCTTCAAAAGACAAGGTGAAGGGAAATTTAGAAAGAAGAGTCTTCAGGATTAAAGTATCAACTCTAAGTGCACTGAAATTGGGTTTTTTCCTTTTAACTTGGGGAAGCCACATTACTATCCTTGTGGTGGGAAGCCTTAGCTCACCACAGCCCCCACTTCCCCAGCAGCTGTTGTTCTCTGGGGCTCATTGCAACAGAGCACAGAAGGAAGTTCAAGATCTTTTTTCATTGAGTCTTCAAGCTCGGGTAGCAAAAGGAAATCCCAGTTAAACCAGATTCTCCCAGGGTGTAAGCTTATCTCATTTGAAGATCTCAAAAGTTTTAGCAACATGATTAGCTGAAAGCAAGTATCCACCTTCCACCTTACAGCTGCCAGCCTTCCAGCATAAGGTCTACTTCCCCAGGCTCTTATAATTGTAAAAAGTGTTGGGTGGATATGGTCCAGTCCCAAATAACTATTACATGGTAATTTGAAGCTCCCTTTGCCTTAGCTGTAAAAACTCCTCACAACATAGTTAATTATATATTGAGATGGAAAGGCTAATTTTGGTAGATTTATGTTAATTATAATATAATAAAGTCAATTCAGAGTTTGAGCTAATAGACAACTACATTTAGAGTAAGCTCTACTATAAAGAACTCAAAGGATAATCTTTTATCCACAAATTACCAGAATGACTAAGCTGTATACCTAAGGTCACATTACACAATGCAAGACTGAAATTTAATCGTGATTGTTAGAGAATTGCCCTAATTGCCCAAATAAACAGAATTAAAATCACTTAGATGCATTGCAAAGGTTTTTGATAAGTCAAAGCTATGTCTACCTATGGGATTTATAGAGGAAAGGATCTTGGAAGTCACCCAATCCAACGCCTTCACAGGTGATGAAAATCATGCTCATAAGAGGTAAATGACATTCCCCAAATCACATAGCTGGCCAGAAATGGAATCGGAACCCAGGTGTCCCAAAAACTCCTGTCGAGAGCTCCTTCCTGTCAACTTTTTGCTCTAATGCCAGATATGTAAATGAATTCTAAAACTCCCAGTTACTTTTTTAGATGTTTCTAAATATCTTGTTTCTTTTGTATGTATATTCATATCTAAGTATGTGCCTGAATTTTAACTTTATCGTCTTTTTTGACCTGTCACAGACACAGATAAAGTATATTCTGAATCATCTAAAACTATGTAGGATAGAAAGGAACAATCAAATTAAGTTTAAACGCACCATATTGTAATTTAGATTTTAGTTGTGACCTTAATTTGACCAACTTTAGGTCACATTCATCTCTCTTGTATCTGTTCCCTTACTCCTCCAGCACTGAAATTGGATTAGTTTTAGGCTCTTACTTTTCACCTGGATAACAGTGGCAGTCTTCTGCCTCCATCTGCATGACCCCCAAGACACACACTCTCCCTACCACCCCACTAGTCTATTCAAAATGCAACTCTGACCGTGTCTCTCTTCAATTCTTCAATAGTTTCCTGTGGCTTTCATGATACAGTTTAAGTCCTCAGTTTAACCCACAAAGCCAACTTCCGTTGCCTCATCTCTTACCTGCATACCCTGCATCCAGTTCCTCCTTCCTAGTACCGCATGTTTTCTTCTCTCAAGCTACATCAAAATATCCCCTATAATTTCCATGTTCCATACCTCCAGATATTCACATGTGTTGGTCTCTGCTTGAAATGCCTTTCTTCTTTTTTATCTTGCTAACCTTGGTGACTTTTCCTATACTCAGTTCAAACATCACTTCCTCTAGAAAGCTTTCTGTGACCCACTATTTTAGAAACCTGTCTTTGATGGTCTCACATGATGTTGAACCTCCCTTTCAAAGCACTCACCACACTTGGTCACCAAACTTGATCTACTCCTCTGTTTTTACTACTGGACTATGTATCTCTTGAATTGTAGATTTTCTTGGACCAAAGAAGAAAGGAGTCTTCTTGGGTTTTGGATCAGAACACAGAATCTGTGTATTAATCAAGTTTTTCATTTTTTTGTACTTTATGATGCTTTGCTATTATGGGGCCTTGCTGACCCAGGACAGAATGCCCCTCCCAGGGCCAGCTAACAACTCCTCTGGAAGCATGCCTTTCCCGTGCAAATCAACCAACCAAAGACCACACCTCCAGCCACCTTTTTTATCAGTCTATGGCAGGGATCTTACACTCTATGTAAATATTCCCTGTCCTAATCACCTCAGAGCCAGGTAACAGACCACTCAGGACAACCCCTTCACTCTACAGACTGCAGAAATTATTCTAACTAGCCAATTCCAAGCCTGCTTACCCTGTCCATTTCTTCCCATGGAGACTAGGATAAAGGCTCTTGCCCATGCTTTCCTCCTCGTCTTCTGTCTCCTGACTGACCCAGATGCTTCCCCATATTGACATGACGTGTCCCTTATACTCTCGAAGACTGTAACTATTTTTTCAATAGCAATTGCC
Organism: Macroglossus sobrinus; assembly: GCA_004027375.1. NCBI lineage: Eukaryota > Metazoa > Chordata > Mammalia > Chiroptera > Pteropodidae > Macroglossus > Macroglossus sobrinus. Next base: position 233,822 of record PVKZ01001263.1, read on the forward strand.
TCTTGATCTATTGGCCATATCATACCTGAATAATATTAAAACCTACATTTTAAATAAAACACTCTGTGCCTACGCATACCTGTGCTTGGGCAACTTGAGAAGAGGATATGACCAGGGCACACTTGAAAGAGAATGAGAACCATTTTCTCTCTCTAAGAGGCACTCTTCTGATTCTCTAAACTTTACATAAGATCCTCACTTTGTCCACACCTAAGATAATAAAGTGCCAATTTTTTGGCCACCAAATGTGTAACAGAGCAGATGAGCTGATATAATCTCTGTTATAATCTTATAACGTGGTGATAGAGAGGTCCTTTCCTCTAAACTTAGCAGACTGTATTGTTTATAAATTCCCATGACAGAAAGAAAAAAAATCAAACAGTGCTTTTAATGCTCTTACCCCCCCCACCCCGTTTCTCGTTTGGCCTTCATAATAAATAGTAAAATAATTATTACTATCCCTACTTTGGGGATGAGAACATTTCTTGACAAAGATCACAGCCTTATCTTGAGTGACCTTGGCAGGTATTCTGGTGCCCCATTTTTCTCACCTGTAAAATGGCAATAATAATGACATCTACCTCACTGGCTTGTTGTGAAGGTTGGTAAGATAATGCAGGTAAAGCACTTTGTACAGGACCTCACATGTGGAGCTTGCGTTAAATGTTAGGCACTATTGTCTGTTGGTCTTGATGTTCGGTTACTTTAACACTAAACCCATGCTTTTCAAATAAACACTGTTGCCTCTTATTATTATTCCCCAAAATATCTATGCTGATTGCCCTGAAATTTCACAAGTATAAAAACATAATTTTTATTAAACAAGATTTCTTTTACCATTAAAAACAGGTAGAGAACAGCAGAGAGGTGCCTACTGGGTAAAAGATAGGGGAAGCAAAAAGAGGTAGCCTCAAATGAGTAGAGTATCACCCAGCATCTGTCTAAGTAAAAATATTCTTTCATCTCTGCATCTTAGTATCAAATAGATAAAACATTCTATATCTTAAATGAAGTTTTATATTTTCATCTGTGTCCAGGGTGGCTGACTCCTGAGTGAACGCTTTGTCACAGATTGTGGGCCAGTAGCCCAGTGTTAGGGGTCCACTCCTTAAACACAATTTAATGAATGGCCCACAATTTGTGGTCCTGGGCTTGAATTATTTTTATCCTCTCATTTCTTATCTCATCCATCCCCACAGTTTTTCCTGAGTATGAAAGAAAAATTCGGGTTGCTAAGTTTTTGGGCCCCTAGAAGCTCCAGTCTCAGCAGCTGACTCGCTACAGCAGCAAACAAGAGTGTTTAGAGGAACTGAAAGGAGACAGGAAATCAAACCTTTCCTCAGAGCCAAAGATGCACTCAAGAAAAACCAAGTTTTCAGCGCATGTGTGCGCGCGCGCGCGCACACACACACACACACACACACACACACACACATAATTTGTTTGGTTATTTTTTTATATTAACAACTGAAAAAATAATTATCCCAGGGGGAAAAACATTTAAAGAATAAGCTTATGTTTGTCAAAAATACATTCAAGAGTTGAATTTTCATGAGGAATTTCTTTGTAGCTATCTTTGATAAAGAAGCAGTTGGTTCAATGCAATTATAGGAACAATCTTGCCAGTCACTGATGACAACAAGGCTAAAATTATTTCCTGGAGAATGATTGGTACCAGTAACTTAAACTTGTGAGATTGTTGGGATTCAAAGTTACATAGGGGGTCAAAGTACTGCTTGGGCTTGTATTTGAGCAGGAGCATTTGGAATTAGGCCCAGTGGTCCCCAGTAGAGTGGAGAGATGGATGGACAGTTCTGAGATCATACAGTCTTTTAACCCTGCTGGATGAGCCCTGTGTCACCATTGCCACAGATTCTTCACACCCCTCCATAGCAGAAGCCATCTGCATCACCCATCACCAATGAAATTGAGAAAGCAGGTCTGAAAAGAACAAGGGAATGCTCCCCTGGAGCAACACTTTTATGTCTTACTAGATGTGAAAAGATGATCCTGGAATTCTCAAGTGCCTACTGAATTTCTAAAGTAGGAAGCTAATTTATTTTACAGCCCTAAAGCCAAAACTGAAGGAACTGTCAGGCAGACATTTATTATGTGTTATCCAGCAGCACAGATTGGAGAAGTGGGATCTGTCAGCCAAGCTTTATTAAGCAGTTTAAATAATCACTAAACCAAGAAGGATCGAGAGGCAGCAAAAGCTGAACAATTTCAAATGAAGGGTCAGAAAGGTCTCTTCTCAGGCAAAGTGAATTCTCCAGGTGGAGAGAGGGTAACAGGAAAGCAACAATGCAGAAGAGACTATGGCAAATATGAAAAGAATTAGAAAGTGTCAAGAGGGATTCACAGATAAGGTGAACTGCAGGATAGAGAGAAGGTAGAGTGAGGCAAGAGGACAAGCCCCTGGCTACTTCTTGCTGTGGATTTGGCTCATCCAATAGGTAGAATTCACATCTTCAGGGAGTCTACATACGCGCGCACACACACACACACACACACACACACACACACACACACACACGCACATGCACATGCGCACACATGCATTTACACATGAAAGAAAAGGAAACTCATTTTTGGAAACAACCTCAAAATCTCTACCCATTGGATGTTAAGGAAACTGACACACTCCTAGGAACTGGGAAATAATGAACACCAGGGTGCAAGAAAACAAACAAACAAACAAAAATCACACGTTCAGAGGAGAGGTGGTTCTATATCCATGGTTCTCAAACTTGTCTGCACATTAGCACCAACTGAGACCTAATGTTAACCATCTCAAGGCCCTGATCACACACCAAACCAACTAAATCATAATCTGGCAGAATAAGGTAGGCATCCAAATAATTTTTCGCTCTCTAAGGCGAATTCATGTGCAAATAAGTTTTGAGGACTACTGAGCTAGATCTAGATACTCCACTAATCCACCGTAGAATCTCTGGCTAGATGCATAACCTCCCTGCCTCAATTTTCACATCTGTAAAATAAAAGGTAAGCACATGCTCAGCGGTCTCTCCTAATTCATTCGTTCTACAATTCTATCAGCTTGACATTTGTGAGTACTTTAACAGGGCAGGTGTAGCAGGATTATAGAAAAGGAGGTTTCTACACACCCAAAGCATTTTGTGGAGCAAGTCTGGGAGCATTGTTTACTCTCCTGCAGTGAGCATTACTTAAAATGACTTTATTTGTTTTACAGTTTAGAGGGCCGCTGTAGGTAGCCTCAGGAGCCCATTCATTTCATTAACATTAAATCAACAAGCAGAACTTCTCTCTGCCTCTTTTGACCAGGATTAATGGATTTTGGCATGATTTGTGCATCTAGCAGCAAAAACTCGTGCTGAGAAAGTTAGCAGGCTTGACTAATTCCCAGCAGTGGTAACTTCATAAACTTACTTTAAGCTTTTAACTTTGACTGAAGATTAAAGGTAATAACTTCACGCTGTTACATTTGAATGCATGATACTCAAGATGTATAAAAAATTTTATCAACTGACAATTTGATAAATGAACATTATACATGTTCATGTATGTATATATGTGTGATTTTACACTTATGAAAACACTCAGTTCCATGTATACATAAAACAGGATCCTCTAAAAAACTGAGAGATGTATGTAATAAATAATCATTAAACTAAATAGAGTATTGACAGATGCCTATGTAAAGTGTAAGCATGAGAACCTGTGGAATATCGTACATATGCTAATAGAAGGCCCAATTTTGTGTGAAACTAATGTGATGGACTGTTGGATATGAATAATTTTCTGGGAAGCAAAATGATTCTTCTCTATGAGACCAGTTATCACCTATAAAGAATTCTACGTATGACTATGCTTGTACTTTTTTCTTCCAGACAGTCTTAAATTAAATTCAAAATTTAGCGAAGTCTGCATGAAGAAGAGAAAGAAAAGGAAAAAATACAATATTTCCAGCCCATCTGACAAGACTACATAAAAAGCTTTTGATCAAAGGGTCTTAAGTACACTTTACTGGTGTGACAAACAACATTTTTATCCCTTTATTAGATTTATTTTTCTTCTGAAAACTGCAGTGACCAGGGTATGGTTTGTGAAAGAAAGCTGGCAGGGTTGTGTTCTTTGATTCCTAATTAACACCTTCAGTCTCAAAAGAGAACCAACAGAAATACCATAAAATGTTGCAGCTGCGTTGTGATTCCGCTTGGTTGGTTTGTTAAAAGTCGGCTGGGCACTGGCAGCTGCAATAAAGGGAACGCTCAATGGGTGTTTTGTATTGTGCCCACTGAAGTGAAAGAAGGCAACCATTTTATTTTTCAAATGGGCAGCTGCAGAGGGAGGTTTAAATGGAGCTAAATACAAGATTTACTGTTAATTTATAGTAAATATATAAAGAAAATAAAACTTAACTCTTAAGGTTTTATAGTCACGTAACAGAAATTTTACCGAGAAATTATTAGGGACAATAATTTTGGTGCTCTTTAGCAGCTGATATGAGGAATTTGGCAATAAGGAATAGCATTCATTATTAAAATCAAAATAGCCTTTTTGAAAGAGCTGAGTAAGCCAACGCTTTAGAAATGGACATTTCCACTTTGAAAAGTAAAGGTATATCTTTCCTGTATTTGGTAATGGGACTCCCTCATCCCACTTTATTGAAACCCTAAAATTTGTTCAGATGGGAATTGAATAAGATTCCATATACTCCTACCTCGCTTTTTTTTTTTTTAAATCATGGAGTTGAATTTTGCTTTGGGTAGGGGAATAAAGGAGGCATTTAACTCTGGTCAGATAAATCTCACTCACATTCAAAAATGCAATTAAGGAAATATGTAAATCTAGATGTTTCATCAAATGCTAGCTAAGGGGTTACTAGTTCTTTTCGAACACAATGACTGAACTAAAGAACTTTAGTGTCTGTGTAAGAACCATTGTCCAAGCCGCAGTCCCTGTTGGAAACAGAGTCTGGCCTGGCCGTGGGAAATACCTACATATTTGACACAGGCCCTATTTCTGAGAGAAAGGGGACGGAGGAGAAAGTATGGCAATTTTACTGTTGCATTCTAATCAGCCATGATCTGCCTAATTTGCTTTGATCAGAAGATAAACTAATTTTTCTATGGGCTGGATAAAAGTAATTAGCAAGCCAAAGCTTTCATGTTATTTCAAAAGAGCTAAAGTAAAGAGGATGAGAAATTGTAATGGTGAGAGTTAAATACATCTTTTCGGCTCATCTGAGAGCATTGTTAGTTCAAAACAGGATACTGACACAGACGAGGAACTCTGGTTAAAGATAGTTTCATGGGCTGCACAATCATTGTCAGTCCTGAGGTCCACAATGCCATGTATCTAAACAAAATTGCCAATGGGTGATTAATAATCGGTGTCTGTCACGTAGCCTTGTTCTTTTAAGGGGACACCTTTACCTTCATGTGAAAAGGTACAAGTACTGCCCAGTCCTAAAACACTGTTGGTTTTTCCAGAAGCACTTCAGTTGTTATATTTAAGATGTTGGAGTAGTCGAATGTGTTTACTGGAATCCTCAGCCACTGCTCCCCTGACGCACACAGACACAGCCATGTTGGAATTCTACAACCCTGGATCTACTAGAGTGGGATGTGAGATCAAACTGAAAAAGCGAATCAGGAACTTGACTCCACAGATGCTTAGATTTTACAGCCTGGTTCACTGGGTTTTGTGCCAGTCACCAACTTCAATAACACCACATCCTTCTCTCATTTTTTTTTCTAAACAGCCAAATACATGTAGTTATTAGATGAGAAGGGAAGATTGGGAATATAGGATTTTGTTTCTTCAAAAAAATCTATTATTTAGTGTTAACTTTTTTCTTGTTGATATGACCTTTGCGTTACTTCCTTTTCCAAGCTGTTGTACTAGATATGGTATCTGTAACCCTACTGTAAACTTAATTGCTTTTTTGGCTACTAATCTCCTTTGCTAGGGTTCTTCGATACCAAAGTATACATTTCATGTCAGACTCAATGTGTCTATTAAAATAAGTAGATCTTTTAAAAGGATCTCTCTGTGAGCTTGGAGCTCACTGAGTTTCAGGATTATATAAAAACTATTACTGTTAGAATAATTCCAAAGGACACTAGAAAATAGGAGTTTAAGACCAGTATTCTACCTTAATTTTAAAATTATTTCAAATAATTTTATTTACCTTTCACATATTTTTTCCTCTTTTTGGAAAGCTGCAGTCAACAAATATTTTAACTCTCATCATTGTTTGAAAAGTTCTTGTTAACAGCAGTGTTTAAAAATGTAAATAAGCTGTTTTCACTTTGTTGCCAGCTGTCATAAGATCTAGAAATGATGGCAACTATTAGGAATAAGAAATCAGTCTATTGCTCTAGGGGAGATCTTTAATAGCGTCAACGTCATATTCCTGCATATTCATTCATTCATTTATACAATTAATGTTTATCCATTACCTACTTTGTGCTAGATGCTGAAAGTGTAGCAATGTTCAAAATGGACACAATCCCTACCTTTGCAGACATTAAGCAAATGCTTTTTTTATGTTATTAAGATAATCAAAGGGCTCCAAAGGAGAATGGGAGTGCACTAAAAGAAAACCTGCTTGGTCTTGGTGACCAGAGAATACTTCCTTTAGGAAGTGACACTTAATCTGAAACTTGGAAGACAGCTGGAGTTGGCCAGAGGAAGGAAAGAGGATTCTAGACGGAATTTCCCATTTAAGTCTGAGCTCTGGTTGAATTCTCCCCTATGCATTCTGCAACTGTAACACACAGCATGATGCTGAGGACTCTTAAGTACCTGTTCTACAGGGGATCTTCACATGGTTACCCTGAAGGGGCAGGATCCTCCTTTGAGATCTGACCTGTCATTACTAGAAACCCTGTAACATTTACTAAGCACTTACTATGAGACAGGTTCTAGACTAAGCTCAGAAAACAAAGACAAATCAAGGAATAGCCACTGGTTTCTGATGTTCACAGTTTAGTTGAGGAAGAGAGGCAAGTAAACCAAAGCAGTGATTAAGAGCCTCATTCTAGGGTCAGACACTCAACTTATTACCTAGAGCAAATAATTTATCTCCTCTGTGGCTTTAGTTTCCTCATCTATAGAACAGAATGTTCCTCACGGGGTTGTTCATAAGGGTTATTATTTGCAGGGCACTTACAATAGTGCCTGGCAGGTAAGGTTAGTTACTATTAATAGACGTGGGTATAAAGTTTTATTGAAGTATAGAGAATGCAACCATTCTCTTCAGCTGGAGTTGAAAATACTTCTCGGAGAGGGTCGTGTTTGCCCTGCTCTTAAGGAATGGGGAGGGTTTCCCCACATGGTTGAAGCACGTCCTTCAGAATGCAGGAACCACTCACCACATCAGCAGAGACATGGGAGAGTGAAAGGACGGGGAAGGAAATGTTCAGATTTGGTGAACATGGGGCAACAGTGATGAAATGAGAGAGCTATAAAGGAAGAGAATACAGAAAGCATCCAAATGGCCACAATAACTCCTGAAAAGAGACTGAGTTTGGTGTGGAGAAACTTGCTAAAATGCAATTCGAATCATGACCGATGCCTGCCAAGTCTCGGAGTTTTATTCAGGTTTTCCTTCCAATGACTGGGCCCTCCACAATGGACCATGCCTCTGAAGGCCAGGGTTTTAATCTTCCCTGGCAATTGATTAACTTCATCACTCTAGGACACCATTTACCCTTTCTGATCTGTTTTGTAATCTGCTTAATTAAATATTTTAACCAGTGTTCAATTTAGTGCAAATATCACCCTGGATTACTTTATATACAGCAAGGAATGCTAGACTTGCAAGTTAATGCCCCCAGCAATGGTTAATGCAGAGGCATTCATGTCCATAAACCAGTAAGAAAATGGAAGTGGAATCAGACTGGGGGCTTCCTCCATAACCAGCTTCTTTTCTCAAGAGTCATCCAGCTCCAATTCTTCCTCCTTTTTTACATAGTGGCTTCCATTTCAGCCTGGCTTAGACTCCACTTCCATTTCCAGTAGTAAAACAGGGTTAATTTTCTTCTTTCTCCATGTCCTTTCTCGTCCCCCAAAATAGGAATAAATGAATAAATAGTTTCTGGATGGTTTCTGCTGTATCTTGTAACTCAATCCCACCTCTGAGGATCTTAAGCAATCATTGTCTCTGCCGAAATTATGACAGATCTTGCCAAGGAATTGTTCTTAATCCATTCTCATTGCCAGAGCCTCTCCCATAATCTCAACTCTTGCACTTTTTCTTGCCGTAAGCACTGCAGCTACAATCCACACTTTAGCTTTATCTAGGCCACCAGGCTTCTGATGACTTATGAGTCCTCCCCACCCCACCTCCTTCCCTCATGTCACAGAAAGAACATGTCCTGCCTCTTTTCCAAAGGTATCCCCATCTGGGATTTCCCTTTTATCTCTCAGGACCCATGGTTTATTCATTCAGCAAACTTTTAGTGAGAGTGTGCTATGTAAGTACTATGGGAAGACACAAAGATGAAGACAACATCAGGTCATTTTCTTTGAGAAGTTTGAAATTTAAAAGGTTGGTATCATTCTATACTATATTAAATTTGGAATGTGGCATGTTACCTGGTTAAAAGAGTTCCATTTGAAGAGAATTCTTCCCACAGCATCCTCAATTTCTCCCTGTTTAGTCTGTTTATCATTATGTTCCCCACTACCAAGCACAGTACCTGGCAAATGCAAGTGTTATATAAATGTTTTCTATGGGTAGAATAAGGGATTCCGCTCTGTTCTGCGATTTTCTCAAACTCTTTTCCCTTTTTTCTCCTGCCTCTCACTGCCAAAATTCTTGAAAGAGGAGGCTGTATTCAATGCCACCATTTCATTACCACACATTCACACTCCTCCATTCCTTTTGAAATCAGCCTGCCACCCCCACCATTCAACTGAAATCACTCTCTCTCAAACACCACCAATGACCTCCTGCTGCCAAATCCAAATGGTCTTTTCTCAGTCCTCAGTCACCCCTGACCACTCTGCAGCATGAGACTGGAAGGCCACCCCTCCATCCACTCTAATCGAGTGAGTGCTCCAGAGTGCCAGCCTCAAACCGCACACGTTTTGGAATCCGCCAGCCCTGGGTTTGGCCACAATCCAAAGCTCAGTTTCCTTATCTATGAAATGGGGTAATAAAGCCTATTATCTATGTCTGGCACGAACACGGTCAACCTTCTAATTGCCCTCCTTACCTTGCTCTCATCTCGCACGCATCGCTGCCAAATTAATCTGTCTAAAACTTCATAATGATCACGTCATCTCCCTGTTCAGAAAGCTGTGGCAACACCCAGGGACTGGGAAGCTTTGAATCTACTGCCCTGCACCTGAGGTCTCCACGCTCAGCTCAGATCCTGCGCAACTGTGCTGCAACCGCATGAGGAAGCCTGCAGGACTGAGAATCTGGACCGCGTTCCTTCCCTGGTGTCAGCGGGCCTCTGACAAGTTGTCATTTAATATTCCTTTATCTTTAGTGCCATCACTAGCAAACTGATAGATTAGATTACTTTATAGCTAAAGCTCCTCTAGGCTCTAAAATTCTATGATTTTACCTTTGGCCTAATTTGTTCACACTTTCCCTTCGTGTTTTCTATTCAAGCAAGTTTGACTAAACCTTGGCTCCTTGCTCTCCTGCATCTGTACCTCTGCTCTTACCAGTCTCATTTTCCCACCTTCATGTGCACAAATCCTTCCTCAAGCTCTTCTCAATTACCATCTCCTCTTCCATTGCCAGGAGTAATTGTCCCTCCCAGTGGATACTAATCATCCTCTTTTATGATGCATCAATGTTGTATAAGTCTCATTTAGATCACTGAAATTTTCTCCTCACCCTTTCCCCTACCCCACTGGCTTACCTTGTACTTTGGCCAAGTCTGTCTTCCTCTTGCCAGCTTTGGCTGTGCCACCCTTTTCTTAAAGATCCACCATGCCTTAATACTGTCCAGCGCCTCAAATCTGACATCTTTACCCAGGGCTTGAAAACACGTCACTAAAATAGTTCCAGATAACTTTAGTTCTCTCATCTGTAAACCACTCCTCAGGGCAAACTTAAGCTAATGTAGTTGAGGTCCTACATGGAGGCCAATGAGCTATAAGGGCCTTAAATTTTTTTTTTTGCCTTGAATTTTTAATATTAATTGTGTCATGGACTAGGATAATGCATTTACAAGTTAGTATAAAATCATCAAATAAGCAAAATCATCCTTTAAAAATTTCAACTTATATATTTTGTTAAAATTTTATTAAAATTCTGGTTACAGTGTTATGGTTGTAGCACATTTAGCCACTTAATAGATTAGATTAAAATTCCATAGATTAAAATTCCATAAATATTTGAATGCATTTATACTCTAATAGTTCATAACTGGGGCAAAAATCAGAATCACTCACAGAGATTTTTTTAAAGTCCACATTCCTAGATATCATCCCAAAGATTCTGATTTGGTAGATCTGAAAATAAGCCTGGGCATCTGTTTTTGAACAATGCCACAGGTGATAGGGATTGTGGGATCAGATAACTCTAAGAATTGTGCCGTGCACAGCTACGCAGGTGTAGACAGCCACTTAAAGCAGATTTCAATTGCATATTCTCTTAGCCTCGGGCAAGAGCTTTACCCAGAATTTAGTATCACAAACATTTGGGTAAGAGCCTTAGCTTTGTCACTTATTAGATGTGTGACTTTGAGCAAATTACTTTATCTCTCTAAACCTTAGTTTACACATCTGTAAAATAGAAAAATGAATTTGATTGAGTCTACAAAGTACTCAGGACGGCACTTAACACATAGCAAGTAATCAATAAATGTCAACTATTGTAATAACAATTATATTATTTAAATTTCTCTCTTCAAGTCTCTAATTGACCAAGTAGCTTCAAGACCAATTTATACAATAGGGAAGGAAATAGTAACACAAGTTAAGTGTTCACTCTACTTCTAAAGATTAACATCTCTCTTGCATTTCTTATTTCACTATATGTTATTAGAATAAATTTTAGCATATATGAGTTTTAATATTTTGTATATGTAATATACATGTATGTATGTGCATGTGTGTATGTGTGTGTGGTCTTCAGTACATCAAGTGATCATATAAAACATCTTGACCTTGTCTTGCTTGTAAGTCAAAAGTGCTTGGAGGCCTTTTTATCTATAGAGTTCGGTAATATCCATGGTTTCAGGCATTCACTGGGGGTCTTGGAATGTATCCTCTGTGGGTAAGAATAACTACTGTATTCAAGTCTTCAACTCTGAGCTTTCTTCCCAGGAAACCTTTTTCCTATAAATTCATACTTATGATAAAGTCGAATTTATAAATTAGGCAATTTTGTAGATAGACAATTTATTTTTACCATAGATCGTAGTAATCTCAGTATACAATTTTTCTTTCCTTAAGTCAAGAACTTCTACTTTTTCACTTAAGGAAGCACCTTGGGTCTTCTTTGGCATAGCCAAATTGCCAGCACCATTACTCTTGGGCACTGGACCCATTCATTATTAAGTAAAGTAAAAGTTACTTAAACACAAGCACTGCAATACCACAACAGTGGATATGATAAGAGATGGTTAGTAAGTGACTAAGGATGGGAAGCATGCACAGAGTGGAGATGTTAGACAATGGGATGATTCACATCCCAGATGGGATGGAGCAGAACGGTGTGAGATTTCATCAGATTACTCAGAACAGTGCACAATTTAAAACTTATTAATTTTTCATTTCTGGAATTTTTCATTTAATATTTTTGGACCATGGTTGACACAGGTAACTGAAACCACAGGAAATGAAACCACAAATAAGAGGGTGCTACTATACAGAAAGTTTCGTAGAGTGTGCCCTCCAGATCAAACCTGTAGAGAAAGAGAAGGAGGTAGGACTGTGCAAGGAGAGAAGTTATTGGATGTAGGTCTCCCTTTCCACCTCACCCCCACCCCCTAAAAGTGTGACCTTGAACAGGGAGGCTCAATTTACTTGTTCAGCAAGGCAACTCAGATAGAGCCCTAACTAACTGTGGGAATGAGCAATTCAGTGCTGAACTGGGGCATCATGGCAGTATACCATAATGTTCCTTACAATTTAGTCTGGAAGAGGGAGGAACAGGGAAGGCTCCATGTTTCTTAGGAAAGTAATCAGAGTTGACTTACCACAATGAAGCAGTGCTGCTCTGAGGATGACCAACCCTCAATAGGACATTGAAAATTATTTCAGACTTGAATCCTTCTCCTCCTCCACCTTTTTTGTCTTCTGTTCCATAGGCTCCTAACTTTCTAGCCAGTTGTGCATTTCAACTATCCCCAAAAATGTTTATTCTCTTTGGCTTTCCTCCTCTGTCTTTTAAACAAAACTCTGTCTCCTAGGATTTCTTAGGGAGTTACAGAAGAACCTCAGAATACTATCATACTAGCTCAAGTTCATCTCCTAACCAGCTGCATAAACTTCCTCTCTTCTGTATCCATTGGGTAAATCTCCTGCCATTGAACACCTGGCAGAAGTATGTTTCTCAATTCCTCTGTTAGAAACTTACCTCAAAACTCTCTTTTCAGGTAACATAAACTGATTAAATGGAAATAAGAAAACAAGCAGTCTCTGGTAATCCACAGCACAGAGGTTATCAAATGGCCACTTCCTAACCACTCAGAAAATCTAAATAAAAATAACTCAGTGAAACAACAGCAGCAAAGATGTTTTGTTGGTCTTCAACTATGAACTCTTGAAAGGCAGTAACTGCACCTGTTCTGTGCTCCTTTCCATTGCACAATGTCTAGCACACTGTTAGAACTCAATAGAATGAGATAATTTTTTATCCAACCCTGCACCTGGGAAGACTGGCAGGCTGCCACCAACTAGATGGCTGGTGTACTTGAGTGATTCCTGTGCTTTATGTAGAAGTAGAAAGTCATGAATTAAAGCATCTAGACAGACTGCTATAAGGATTATCCATTGAATAGAACAGTGTTTTGTTTGTATTTTTTTAATGAAGGCAAAATATACTGGTATAATCCTTCTTTATGAATCAAGAGGAGAATTGAAGGAGCAAGGAGGATTATGAAATTATGTTACTTCTGTATCATCAACCCTGAAAGGACTTAACATTCCTTCATTTCATTTTAGCAAAGATTTTATTTTATTAAATAAAATTTTTTTTAATTTACGTGCTCTTATTAAGCTTGCAGTAATTCAAGACTTCTTGCTTAGGAAAATATTAGATGGTATGAAAATGAGGATATCATGAAGAGAAAAATCATCTTGCGTTGACTCCTTTAAACTGAATGGGAAGGTAATGAAGAAATAGAAAGTGAATGTAGCAGATTAAATTTAAAATAATCTATTTATTTTGTGGATAAAAAGAAAATAATACAAAAAATGTTCTACATCTATGATTCATAATAATACTATTTTGCATTTGGGTTAACTGCCAAAAATCCCAAAATGAATGCTACATGTGATTAATAATTTCCTCTCTGCTCTGGCCTTTTATGAGTAGTATCTGAGGAAGATCTGGCTAGTTATATGGAATTGAAAATTTTAAAGGCTTTCTTGGGTATCTAGGTCTGGTTGTCATTTTCAGATTTTCCAAATTTAAGGAAACTGAGGAGATAGGAACATAACTGTGGCTCTTTAGGGAGCTATTATTTAGTGAAATTGGCAACATGTCCTCCTTGAAAATAAGGAGAATGCAACCGATTCTAAAATTGCAGTGAATCTGGAGTGATAATGAGAGTTACCAAAATAGTTATTTGAGGCAGGGTCTGAATACGTGGAGAATGAGGAAGGCAAAAAGGAAAATAATGGAGACCAGATTTTGTTGTTGTCTCTTTTTTTTCACAAAAATAGCCCCATTTATGATGTGCCAGACTTCCCATATGTTATCTTATTCACTCCTGATAGCAAATCAGTGAGATTTGTTATTTCTATTCTATAAATAAAGGACATCAGAGAAGTTAAGGGGTTGTCCAAGGTCATAAACCTAATAAAAATAGAGAGGATCTGAAGTCTGTCTGATTCCAAAGCCTATGTTTTCTCCAGCACTTCAAGAAGAATTTCCAAATGTGAACTTTGCCTTCATATCAGCTGTGGTGACTCTTTTAACCTGCTTTCAGAAGGATAAAGCTTTAATTGATAAAAAGTTACTTTAAAAGGTGGTGAAAGTAATTGTACAACTGAGAAAGAATTGTTCAAAATTTATCTTATGTGGAAGTACCTTTGCTGTGAATTTGGTCTGAAGAACTGGGGGGCACAATAAATGTCAAGGGACTCGGTGCTGAAGATACTGGACAGTCCTCATTTATTGTCATTTTTAACATCTGCATCAGGAAAAACTGGCTGTCATTTTAAATGTGTCTGTGATTACCATGATCTCTCTTGGGGTAATCAAGCGGTTTTGTTTGTTTGATTGTTTGCCAGTTAATAGTGTTGCTTCCTAAGGGGAGAGTAATTTGCGTAACTTCAGTGATAATTAGTAACAACAAAAAATATCTTAGAATGATGGTAGAGATCAAAGCTGAGATTTTCCATTGAACCTGAAAGACTAGAATAATTGACATTAATTTGGCATGTTGCATAAGAACAACATGGACAGTAATTTTGGTTGCTATAATTCTGAATATTGTGCCTGGAAACTACTTATCCTGTTCATGTCATTTCCATGAAAATGCTAAAAGATCTAGAGATGAATCTCAGGTGAAATCCCTAAGTAGGTCGACTTTAACCTTATGAAAATCCAAAGAAGTATTTTATTGTTTAAACTTGTATAGCATCGCTACTTCCAAAGATTTTCCAAAGCCTTATCTGAGTTCTTATTAATTCTCACAGTATTTCTATAAAGGTGAAATAAATGCTTTAAAAACATTATATAGACCAAGGAACATTATCATATCAGTGTGAGATAAGCAGATTAATTTCACTATACATTGTGAAAGTTAAAAATGGCAGTCACATATTTTTAATGCTTTAGCCTTCATCTATTTTAATTTGTTTCTATGTTTAATTGCCAGACGCTATGCTGTAAATGATGAACTGAGAAGCAAGACGGTACCTAAGACAGGTATATGTAGTTTGAACAGGACTACTGGTACACTTGGAAAAATAAAATAAAATGTCTGTTTTAAATAGTAAGTTATGAAGTTGTCAGTCTAAGGTTCCTATTTGAACTGATTACACTTGATAAAAAATAACAAGCTGTGACAAATAGAAGGGCAAGATTTCAGTAATTCACTAAAGAATGTCTCTACTCAAAGCTTTGTGGCAAAAACGTCTTGTTTGGGGCACAATTGCAGAGTTGAAATAACAGCCCATGAATACCCTGGAGAAATGACTATGTACCCAAGGTGAATGCTAAAGCCTTTGCTCTTGAATGAGCCTTTTAATCAAGGCATTCTCTAGGCTCTGAAAGTCTTCAGTGGTCCTCCCTAAAGATTAATGGGAGAAGCTGAAACTGAGTTGACCTATTTGCAGAAACAAATTTAAAGATTTACTGATGGTTAACAAATGCCATTTAAGCTTTCAAAGCCAGCCATATGCTTTTGAAAAGGATTGAAAGGAAATCTTCCCTTTAAAGAAGGTGATTTTGAAGGATTGCTGTGGTAGCCTCTGGTTTTTAGGTGTGTAGACATGTTGTTGAGTTTCCTCTTTCCTGCCTTTTTCTGCCCCCATATCTTCGCTGAATTCCTAAAATATGTGGCTCAGGAAAAGACTGTAAGCCTTCCTCTAATAGATGTCTATGTTCAGAAGGTACCTATATACTTTTGTCAGTAAGAATTAAACCAACTCTTTGCCAGACAATTGTGCATATAGAGTATCTTTCTCAATTACCTTTCTATTTATATAGGAGCTATAAATAATCCCCCAATATTGAAAGTTTGGTGTAGCGTTGTTCAGATGTGCAATTAATGCTTTTTAAAGGTATATGGATTTTTTGTTTTAGTTTTTATGTCAATATATAGACTACGTTAGACTACTAGAGGGTCACAGCTACATATACATTCTAAATCAGATTTTCATGAATATGGGCATCATTTTCCTTCCACATTCATTTTTCTGTGCATCGTGCCATGGGTTTTTGGCCCAGGTAAATTTTATTCAGCCTGAAGAGCAACACGTTTCCAAAAAGATTATATTCAAAACATTTCTTCATAGGCTAAAAATCTGAACACAATTTTAAAATATTACCCAGTCACAATGGGGATTAGAATTGGCCCCACTTTATACTTTCTCATCCTTATTCTACTCACTTCAGTAAAATCTTGAGGTGATTTCATAAACAGGATGACTCCTCCTATCTTCTTGACTGATCCCCAGGGAGCTGGATGAGTCACTTTGTGCTGGGCGAGGCCTGTCAGACCCCACTTGCCCTGTTGCTGCCCTGGGTGCTGGCGGGTTCAGGAGCAGCCTGCTCTGGCCTTGTTTGCCCATTTCCCTGGGTTGCTGACAGTGATCTGACAGAAAGCGACACTGACACAAAGCAGCTGAGAGGGGCAGGAGATGTGGGTGAGGTCAAGGCGGAGAAACTGAGAAAATCCAGTGAAGTGGAAGCTGAGAGGATAAACACATGAAGGCTTAGAGCTGGTTTCTTGGCTCACTTCAGTCAGCCACACCTCCCCCAAATCACGGAAGAAATGCTGCCTCCTAACTGCCTTGATAACAATTAAAGGCCCAGTGCCATGAAGGAAGGGTTTGGACACATGAGCTTCACATTCCTCTCAGCAGCAGCTCGAAAGCCTACTAGTCATTTTCCTGCTCTTTCTTTTAAAAGTTAGAACCTAATGAAGGCTCACCTATAACCAGATTAGCATTGCACAACACACGTATCAACAAAGATGACTCACTTCTGTTCCTCTTTTCTCACCTGGATTATTGGAAAGATCCCCTCTCCACTCTGTCCTCCAATTCATCTCACAGGTTACCACCAGGGTGTCTGTCTAGAAATATCATCCTAATCCCACACATGTTTCTGCTAAAAACCCTTCAGTGGCTCCTGGGAGACCCATACCACCAGCAGTAGCTGAGCATCGGTACTTGGTTACATAATCTGAAACATCTCATCATATAGTGGGCAAGTTACTCCCTTTTCAAGCCCCTTTCAACCTTTCTCGCTTCATCAATGAGAAAGTATCAGTTAGGGCTGGTTTTCAACATCCCTCTTCTCCCCACTGAACTCTCTTCTTATCAAAGATAAGACAAGCTTCAGGCTCAGTTTGACTTGGAATCCAGCTAGAATGCTTTAACAGTTTTCTTCTATTTATGACAGGTGGTACTGGTGTTCAACTTATAGGTAGTTATAGAACTTTTCCATCTTTATTGAACTTACATAGGTAATTTGAACCCATTAATATATATCTGTAGGTACATTTATATAGGTACATATATGTATATATATAAACATATAAAAGAATATAAAATAATAGTTCAGTTACTGCTTTTATATGGCAAAATAATGAGTGAATGGTTTGGGAAACAAAGTTTTAAAATAAAATCCAAACTCCTTGCATGGCCTATAAATCCCACTATGATCTTTCTCTCACTCCTATCTCCATGCAGGTTCAGCTTCCTCCACTGCTTCACGCACACCTTATGACAAATCATAACAAGCCATGCATACAATGCTGGACTCCCTTGCAGTCCACATGCTGTTTCTACCGCCTAGGTTGTCTTCCTCAGTCTTCTCCATCTATAGCATTCCTATTTATCCCTCAAGTTTTAGTGCTAGGCCACCCCTCAAGGAAACCTTTCTGTCCCATTTTACTCATCCTTCCCATACTCCCCTTGGCTGAATTAGGGTCCCCCCACCAGTGAGCTTTCACAGTATCTTGGTTACATCTTTATTAGAGTACTTATCTCTTCTGTACCTCTTAAATTATATATCTCTTCCTCTTCTGTAAACCCTATAAAGATGGGTTTTTGTTTAGGTCTCTGACATACCTGTGTGGAATACAGTATTTGTTTAATAAATATTTAGTGAAGTAACACATTCTTTTTATCTGGAAGGCAAACAAGGCAGGATAATTAATAACCAAAACCTTAATAACAGTACAGTATATTATATAGAAATAATGCAATCTACCTTAATTGGTAAGACTGAGGGCTCTACGAAAATATGAAAACAACGCAAATGGCTATCAACTGATGGATGAATAAATACAACGTGATATATCCACACAATGAAATATTATTTGGCAATAAAAAGGAATGGAGTTTTGATACATAATACAACACAAATAAACCTTGTATATGAAATGTCCAGAATAATCAAATCTATAGAGACAGAAAGTAGAGCAGTGGTTGCCTAAGGTTAAGGTGGTGGGAGGCTATTAGTTAGTGACTAATGGGCATAGGATTTCTTTTTCAGATGATGAAATGTTCTACAATTAGATTTTGGTGATTGTTGCACAATTCTGTCAACATATCAAAAATTATTGAATTGTATACTTTAAATGGGTGAATTGTTTGTTGAATTATATCTCGATAACTTTTTTTTTAAGAGAGAGTGCTGTAAGTCAGATTACCTGTCTTTGAATCATCCACAATTTACCAGCAAGTGATCATGGATAGAGTATTTAGCTTCTCTATGACTCAGTTTCTCTTCTGTAAAACAGAGGTAATAGCAGTGCCCACCGCAAAAGACCGTCATGAAGATTGAATATGGTTAGCACAATGCCTATGACATAACACTCCAAAAATATTAGCTGTCGTTACTGCTAAAAGATTATGTATTCTGGATCATGAGGAAAAAATGACATTTTACTATAATTGTAATATTACCTATCTAAGTTCTTTCACAAATTGTGATATGTCTATAGCATATATAATCTTGGTTAATAAGCCATCCTTCTTTATACTATGGGCAATTCATAATAAAATTCATGCATACACACACATCATGTTGCAATTTAATCCTCAGAACAACCTTATAATAACTATTATTATCCCCAGTTTATAAAAAAAGAAAGGGATACAC
Source organism: Macroglossus sobrinus (assembly GCA_004027375.1). Classification (NCBI taxonomy): domain Eukaryota; kingdom Metazoa; phylum Chordata; class Mammalia; order Chiroptera; family Pteropodidae; genus Macroglossus; species Macroglossus sobrinus. The sequence goes on from PVKZ01001263.1 coordinate 252,789, forward strand.
AGAAAGGGTAACTTGGTCAGGATGCCATGCTTTATAAGTGGCAGAATGGAAGGCATCTGACCCCCAGGTCAGTGCCCTTGCTGATACACCAAGCTCTCTGTGTGCAACCATGCCCACATATACATACCCAGCAAATAAAATGATCGCCCAGAAAGAGAACTGCCTGAATGGACATGATGGGCTCCACATTGCGTTCCTTATTTAAACACATCTCCCACATCAGACTTTCACAACAGGCCCTTCTGTCTTGTCTGAGATTTTACAATAAGAAATATTCTTTTGAAGTGAAAACTAGGCACAGCCTAGGTCTCAAGAATGCTGTTAAACAAATACAACCTGAGAAAGGATAGGCCTGGGGGGTCTGTGCAGCAAGGGTGAGATCCTCGTCTCTCAACACAAGCATTATGACACTATCAAGAATAACTGGCTAAACGAGTGTTTATAACATCTGACTTCAATCATTGTAGTCAGTAGCAAAAAATGTGTTACACATGGTATACACATACCGCAGCACAAGTTGATTGTACGAGGCACATCCTATGATCAAAAAGAACAATGCAAAACTAATCTTAAGGGGCTAGCAGAATTCACTTGGAACATTTGAGAGCAAACATCATGATTTAGGTAAAATTCTTTCTCTCCAAGAGTATTCAACGAATCCACTGGTTGAAGCTTCATGTACTATATTATAAATAATTCATTTATGAGCATAATGATATTTGTTTTTAATTCTCACTCAATCTCTGCCATCAAAGAGTTTACAATCTAGTCTGAACGATTTCAACAGTGTCCATGTCTTATTGGATTTTGCATTCCCGGCATTTTTCATGGGTCTGGCTCATAGATAATTCTCAATAAATGTTGGTCACATCAATAAATGAGTAAATCAGTGAGTGAATTATGACTTGAAGGGAAATTACATAACATGTTTGTAAATTAACACTTGTTCAACATTTTTTACAAATATTTATTATTAATTTTTGAATGATGAATGAATGGATTTTAAATGAATTAATATGACAAGCTGAGTTTCCAAATGGAGATTGAAAAATGAATAAAGTTTTTATTAGTTTCCACTGTCATATCTATTTAATTCATTTAAAAACATTTTTAAGATTTAATTTAAAAAGAAGGGTAAATTGGGGTGATAACCTAAGTCATTCTTAATTTTCAGAATATGATTATCCAATTTAACAGATTACTCATGCTATTCTTATTATATAAAACAAATGAAATTATAAAAGTTACATATATCTTCAGACCCTGAAGTGATATAACTTTTGTTCCTTTGCAACCATTGAAGAGTCAGTGTCATACCTGGCAGATGAGTAACTCACTTTTGCCAGAGTCAGTCTTCTAAACAGCTTTCAGCCTCTTAAAACAGAGCCAAGAAATGTAATAGGACTCTAAGTGTCAAATATTACTATACAAATCCCATACACTAAGCCTCTTTAAAAAGAAGGCTTTGACTCTCTTTCACATTCTATTTGATTTTTTTTACATATAATCTTGATAAACTTGATTATTTAGCTTCTGAATGCATATTGATTATAAGTTACAATTATATAAAAGCTACTCACCAAGAAGTCTTTTACTTTTCATTGATGACTGCAGGATTTATGAACTAATAACCCAATTATTGTAAAAGAGAAAGAATTCCCAAATTAGACCCCCAAAATAAAACAGATCTATCTGCTTTCATTTGGTGTGCAGATAAGGAACCCTACCAGACCTCACTCAATAGTTTCAAAAGATCTCCCAGCACAGGTTCTGATGTTTTTATAATGGCAATCATGAATAACCAAAAACACTTTTAATTCTTTTTAAGAAGCTATTAAAGTATTGAATACAAATGTTTAAAGACTTCTGTATGAAATTTTAACATTGAAAAAAATTAAGCATTTTATTTTTTTTACTAGCAATGCAAATGGTTTAATCATTAAAAATAATAATCTGTTTGCTTACAGTGCTTCTTATATACACTTTAAGAATTAAACAGTTACCATTCAACAAACAAGAACAATTCTACTTTTTTTGCTCATAAATTAATATTTGCGATTTAGTTAATTGTAGACTTTTTAAAGATAAGACTGAATTTAGGCGGGAAACTCACATCTTTGAGATATTCATTCTAAAATAGATCCAGTAAATGCTGAGAAGTTGTTTTTTGCATTTAAGATTTGCAAATGAGAGGTTTACTTCTAAAATCTTTTAAAATGCTATATTTGTAAAAATATTACAAAGCAACATATGTTACAAGATTCTAGATTATGTCCTTGTTTATATTCAGTTTCACATGACAGTTTGTGGGAAAATCATTTTACTTAACTTTAAGCATCTAAGGTTTCTTTTACATGATGTTAAAAACTAAACAATGTGGCAACTGACCATCTACACAAATGAGGCTGATAAAAACTGAATTATATAATGCTCGAATTTGGAAAAGGAGGAAAAATACATCATAGCATAGAGTTACTTTAAAGCTTTAATGTTGGCCAAGAGAGATTAAATTGCCTTTGGGGTGTACAGATGCAGAAGATTCCGTTGGTGTGCTTTTCAAAGCAAAGACAGATGATATTAAGAAATAAAGCATGAGGGCTTCTGCTTTAATCTGTCCACATTATTGTTTTGATCTATGACTAATTAGAATTGCAAGAAGGGTTCAAGAAGTTTCTTACAGCCGGTCTGAGGCTAGCAGACATGTAAGTCTCCTAAGAATGCATCTGGGAAGATTGCTTGACCACAAAAGAAAGAACGTGTGAAGAATTGTTCTAATTTAAGCCTGTTAGTGTGTCTAATTCAAAATTGATATGGAATATGCACAAAAATGACCAAAATTTAATGCTCACTATCAAGAAAGGGAGAAAATAAACTAATATATACCATGCAATATCCAAAACTAATACATCACTCCCTTTTTAAGTCTTTAAATAAAAGAAAGAACTAACACCTAAGAGATTTACTAAACCCAAAGATGATGTCATATCTCTGCTTAAAATCCTGCAGTAGTTCTCAGACGCTCCCGGATAGTCTGAGCTTCTCAACATGACATATGAGGCCAGCTTGGTACTGGCCCTTGATGCTTTTCCGGCCTTGTGTTGGGTCTTGTTGCAACAGAAGCACTTCCCATTAAATTCTGCCAACCTATTTGTAGTTTCTGGAGAACAGCCTGCTCCTTATGCCCTGACACTTTGGTGTATGCAGTTCTCCTACCAGAAATGCTCTTTATTTTCTCAACTATCCCTTTACCTAAGCCAGCACATCCCTCTAAGACTCAGTTTAAGTATTAGCTGCCTCTTAGAACACAGTAATAGTAAGAACATTATGACTGTCTAGTATAAGTAAAAAGAACATTCTTTGAGAGTTTGGTAGAAGAAGAAATTAATTCCTAACTAGCTAAGATCTAGGAGAGATTTTAAGGGGAGATTGGTCTTGTATTAGATATCACAGGACTAAGAAATTTCTACTATTTTTATCCTACTTAGAAAATGAAAACTTACTCTGTACATCTCATTTTCTCTTTGGTCATTTTACTCCCACCTTGGGACCTTGAGAGTTAGCGTGGAGATGCTAATAAGATAGAAAAATCATCAATATGTCATTGAAACACAAGATTCTTCTATTTAGAAAGGTTGTTCTCTTTGAACAGAAGGTCAGAGGGGACTCATTAACATGGGAAGAATAGGACACTCCGGCCAGCGAGATAAGTAGGTGGACAACAAAAAGTTGCCCAATCCAGCAGAGGAACTCCAAACACTCCCTCTGAATACCCACCTTACCTTACTGTTTTTCTTTTGACAATAAAAAAAGCTATTAGAGTCTCATGTCCTTCAAGGTGCCCTCCCCATCTAATGGAAAATGTGTTGACAACTTTCTGGACATGTAGCACTTAAAGACATGTTCTTTGGAAGCATACAGACTTATAAGTGGGATCACTCCAGGTAAATTACTTAACTTGTGCCAGGCTGTCTGCTGTCTCTATTCTGGGATTTAAGCATGACTGACGAAGGGTTTATTTACACAGAGGACCCAGAATCCTGCTAGGAAGTATCTAAAAAGAATTGTGCCCAGCCGCAAAAGTTGGGATCGAGAGCAGTGGCATTGGCAATGGTGGTAGCATTGGTGATGGCAGTAGAGCCCTGGATACATTTTAGCCTCAGGTGGAAAATGCCTGGGTTGATCATCTAGGGCACCATTGACTGATCACTAATCGCATCACCAAAGCAAGGCAGGGCAGAAGGAGGGGTCAACAATAGATACACAGTGTGGTCAAAAGAACTAGTTCTTGGCATACATATGAGTCATCCCAACTTCCAGAATATTCAGGAGAAAAATTTATTGAGAACTAAAGTCCCGAAGTGTAACTAGGAACAAAGCCGTGTAAATAATATATTGTGGCTATTTTTAATCAGGCTGGTATGAATCAGAAAAATAAAACCTCATAGCTAAAACAAGTAGATGTTCTGAATAATTGGTATGTGGTTTTGGCTTAAGAAAAATGTCAGAAACACGTAGCAGATTAAACACATATTTATATCAAGTGGCAGAAAAAATAATTTAAAAAGCAGAAACCTACAAAGACAAAAAAGAACATAGGAGACAATTATAATGGACAGGATTTGTTAACAAATTTATGAAATGACTTAGCAAAGATATAGTATAGGATATGTCAAGAAGCAAGGCAATTCCTTTGCAAAATCCTAGAAAAGGGTATTTTTGAAGGTTTAAGCATTATTGAAAGTCTTAGCAATAAGCAGTGAAACATCTCGTTAGCTTACACAGCCAGACAACTATCTCCTCATCACCCAAACTCCCACAACAAACACACTGATAGAAGACTAGAAAGTTACAGTCAGAAGAGAATAATCCTTGAGAGACTCTGGATAATGAAGTGCGAATGGTTGCTGCTGGGAAGTCGGAATCAGGGATGGAAGGGGTGGGAGAGGGGCCTGGTGGCTTTGTTTTTGTTTTTGTATTTGTTTCTTCATTATAAAGCTTATAGTTGTTTAAACCATATTAGATATTTATTATATTATAATACACAGGTATATAGGTACAAATATGTGTGTATATATATATACACATACATATATAATCACTTCAACCTAAAATAAAATGTATTTTTAATTTTAGAAAGTAAATTCAAAGAATAAAGTTTCATATTTATGAAAACACATTTAAAACTACATAGTATTATATTAATGGGTAAAATACTTAACTTGTCACTGATAATTTATTCCACTAGCTGTCCTGGGATTTTTTTTTTAATAATGGCCTTCTTTCATGGCACTGAACTTCAAGGACATAGTAAGTAGGACTGCCACACACAACCATACAAGCTGGGCATAAGCCATTCCAGGGCAGTTGGAATTGGCAATATGACAACTAATGGTAAGTTTCCATGAGTGTTAGAGCTCTATTTCTTACTGTTTAATTTGTAGTAAATTTGTAAACTCACTTCCTCATGGCTGGTACAACTCCTTGCCTTTGTTACTCTTTTAACTTAATCATCAATAAGGACTTGTTGAGTTCCCACATGTGATTCAGTTCCTTTAACAAGACTCATTATAAAGATATAAGCATGGGTTTTTCCTTTTTTTAAGGTTTGCCCAATTTTTACTCTTCCATTTTTTCTCAGTTAATTATGCTTACACTGACATTTTGAATTTCTGATTTTATATATATATATATATATATATATATATATATATATATATATATATATATATGTAGTCAGACTTCATCTAAAAAACTCTAGATGTTATACTTACTTCTAAATTTTCTTAAACTTTGTAACTCATTAACCAATAACAATGAATGATTACTCCTTTGGTTGCTTTTAAAAGTTCATCAGTGACTTATTGACTCTTGAGGCACTTATAATCATATAAATGAATGTTTTGTAGCAGATGTTAAGGAAAGGCAGACAATTTCCTTTTGATATTGATACTTTGAAACATAAATAGATAAACCATGTTATTGGTGGCTAAAATTATGTATTTCTCAATTAATTTAGCATTTGGTCTTTTCGCTGTTGAATGTATAAGTTTTTTAAATCTCTCTTTAATTGTTGACTCTGCTCCCTCTACTGGAATACTAGTTAAATTGAATGGAAAAACAATTTATCTGAAACTGAACAGTGTCTCTTCAGAGGTGGTCTATCTGCTCTAGACTGAAATGAATACAAATATTATGCTGGAAAATTATTTCCATAGAATAATTGAAAAGTGCCACTGCAACATGGAGAAATTTTTTGTCTCTCATCTTTCTAATGCAAGCCAGTATTCATAGGATTATTTTAATTTAAAGAAAAAAAATATTTAAATTAAACTCTTGGGTAGTTGAATTCAATTCAGAGTCTATCTAGCACTTTGTTCTTTAGGATAATTACATTTCTGTTTCTATTACTTTTTTGAGTTTAAAATGCTTAAACTCATTGTAAAAATAACAAGAACTCATTAAGTATGTATATTGCAGGCACTTAAAAGGATCTCAGAATATACTTTATAAACAGTGCATTCACATTCATTCACCAGAGTGCTGAGTTAAGAACAGAAAAGAGTCTTCCCTTTAATGGGAGAAAAAAAGTCAATTAGGGAGAAGATTATGTATCTATGCAGGTTCACATATTATTCAGTAGCAAAATAGGAATAGAATTTATGCCCTGTCTATTTGATTTTGAAATATAATCATGTTTCTACATCTTTCTTTATTCAACTAGAAACTAAATCAAAAATGAGTCAGTGAGATTTATTGGCTTCTTTGAATTTTTTCCTGTCCATTGTTCATGAATATCTTTTTGATAAATCAGCACTTATAGTAATTTTAAAAAGTACATTTTAGCCAACTGTTTAAAGGAAATACAAGGAAGATACAGTATTCCTTAATCTGCTTGCTATACTATCCTCCAAGACCCACAGAAAAATACTGAGTAAAAATAATTCTCCTAGAAATAAGAAAGAAAAGGAATAATGCCAGAGAATGCAGTATTCATTCAGCTGGTCAGTCACTCAACAAAAGTATTTATTGATTGTCAACCATGTGCCAGAATCTGTGCTGAAAGCTGGTGATTTAACACATCCCTGCCCTCATGGTATTCAAGAGAGAAAGACAGAGAAGTAAATAAAAATGTGACCACAAAATATTCTAAGTGAAAAGAATGGTGGTGGGAGGTTGGGGAGGGAAGTGTGGAAGGAAGGGGTTGGGGGAGGTGGAAAGAAGATCAGAGAAAGGTGGGAAAGAACCTATTCTGGATTGGAAGTTCAAGAGGACTTATGTGAAAGAGTGATATTTGAGAACGAAGAGGAGCCAGCCCTTGGAAGAGAAGGTGAGGTGCCAAGGAGCCTTGTGGGCATAGGTAAATGCACAGAAAGGCCTGAGAAGAAAAAGCACTTGGGGTGTAGGAGGAACTGTGTGACCTAAGTGGAATGAGCCAGGGGAGAGTGAATCAGGATAAGAATGGAGATTTAGGCAGAAGTCAGATCATTCAAGGCCTTGTCAACCACACTAAGGCATTTGGGTTTAATCTTAAAGCAAACAGGAATCCATTGGAGGATTTCAGGCAGTGCTAGAGAATTATCTAGTTCTGTTTTGAAAAGCTAAGGTTGGCTGCCATGTGGAGCTTCTATAGAGGGAGCCAGGAGTGAAAGCAGGAAATGGGAGAGCACTTAGAAATGAGGAATGAGTGGGATCTAGGCAGGCAGATGTGACTAGGGGGAGATGACAACTGCTTCCTCTAGACAAGGCCTTGTGCCAGGCACTTGACATGCAGTTTCTCTGGTTTGCATAGCTCTTACAAAGCCTGGGAGCAGGAAACCACAGGACAAGCTTCCTGCAAATCCCTTCCCTTGAAGAGAAAGTTCACTGGAAGTATACTTCTCATGTCAATCGAAAAGGCAAAACCTCGGGATATGCTGGGAAAATAAAAGGCAGTTTGATGTGACTGGAATATAAACTATTTGGGAAAGTTTAGAGAGAGGTAAACTTAATGCAGTGGATTAGAACTGGACAAGAGATTTCAGCTAACAACCAATGAAGCCCTTGTCCATGCCAGACACGGAGCTAAGGACATGCACCTACATTATCCCATTTAATCTTCACATGGCACCATGAAATAGATGTTACAATAGAACCTTAGAAAGTTAAGAACTCAAAAGCATAAAAGGGAAAAAGTCTAACAGAGACATGGTGACAGAACCATCATTTGAGACCCTGGCCTCTTTTCTAAACGTATAACCCATTTTCCTTTCCTCATGCCTAGCTAGATTACAATACTTAGTTTCCATTCTGCAGATGATGAGCAACTGGCAAAGGCCTTTTGAACCCATGGAATAGGCTAAGGTGATGGATCAGATCCACCTTTTTAAATAATAACTCAGAGCCTTTGTGTGTGCTTTGGAATATTAGATGGAACGTGGATGGGAGAGAAAGATTTAGTCCTATTGGCCTGAAAGAATCCCATAGTCACACCACGTTAACTGCAAGATATTTCAGCATCTTGTTTATCTTACAGGGCAGGGAAAACAATGGGAATTTCTGCATGGGTGAAATAAAATAGGTCTTCTTTCTTTAATGAAAGTTTTGGAAGATTTTTTTTGAAATATTACCTTGGAGGTCTTTTCTGTGTAATTATTATGGAACCACTGATTGCAACCACAGGCCCAGAATTCTTTAAAAGACTCAATGACACAGCCCCAGAGTCACTCCCTGGGTTATATAAGCATGATAACTTACAGCCTTTTGCTCTGCTTTCTATTTTTACATTTTCATTGTCCAATAATCAAGTAATAAAATTATTTTCTAAAAGGTTATTTATGGTGTGAAAAGGGAGTGGGAAGAGAAGGTCCTTTTAAATTCCCTCTTTTGAAAAAAAAATCATTGGAACTTACTTTCTCTGACATTGCAAAAGACAAAATTAATAGTTTCCTTTGTCTAATCTATGAATACTATTAGTTCAGTGATTCTCAACCAGGGGCAATTTGACCCTAAGGGACATTTATTTGGCAATATCTGTGCATTATTTTCCTAGGGCTGCCATAACAAAGCACCACAGATTGGGTGGCTTAAATAACAGCAATATATCACCGTTCTGCAGGCAAGCCATCCAAGATCAAAATATCAGCAGTGTTGGGGTTTTTTGAAGCCTCTCTCCTAGGTGTGTAATGGTTGCCTTCTTCCTGTGTCTTCACATGGTCTTCCCTCTGTCTCTCTTTATGTGCAAATTTCTTCTTCTTATAAGTACACTCATCATATCAGAATAGGGCCCACCCTAATGAACTCATTTTAACTTAATTACCTCCTACAGACCCTACCCCTAAATATAATCACATTCTGAGTTACTGAGGGCTAGGACTTCAACATACAATTTTTTTGCCAGTGGAAGTGGGGATATAATTCGGCTCATAACAATGTAGGGAAGTTCTTGGTTGTCACAGCTAAGTGGGAGGAGATGCTACTGGCATATACTGGGAAAGACTAGAAATGCTGCCCAATACTATACGATGCACAGTACAGCCCCCAACAACAAAGAATCATCCAGCCCAAAATGCCAATAGGTTCAAGGTTGAGAAACCCTGACCTAGTTCCAAAGCCAGTTGTTTGCTTTAAAAAATAATAATAATAATGAAAATAGAATTTATTACTCAAGTGAACATTAGTATTGCGAATTATAGCAAAGTCTTAGTTAAGACTGTGTAAATATCTATGTTCAAATATCTCACACAAAGAAAAAATTGTTTGTCACTAAGTTTCAAAACAACCTTTGGGGAATGTAATGCGAATTATATTCTCATTTCTGATTTCTGTACCCCTAAGACAAATTGGAAAGAATTTGTGGGCATGTATTATAAACTGTAAAGTTCTAGACCAAAAAAAAAAAATGTTATCGTTAAAAGAAAAAAAAGCACAATATAAAATATTAGCTCTTTTATCCTTTAAGAAAATAAAAATTAAGATAACTCCAATTGGACCAGGAAGAGGGAAGGAATGATGCAGAGAGGACCATTAAGACCCCATTGCAACTAATTGACCTCCCCTCCCAAAGAAGGCCAGGATTTTGATTGGAATTCTGGAATCTGGTCCTGGGGAGAGATGAGCCTGCAGCTGCAGACCATGGAGCTAAGCAAGACCCAAAGGATGACATCCAAAGGAAGTAGAGTCAATGGTCCAGAGAGGTTGTCTAAATAAGGTCACTCCAAAGGGTTTGGCTAAGAGATGAGAGTAGCCAGAAATGCCACAAAGGTGTGAACAGGTTTTAAAAAGTAGAGAGACTTGCCCTGCGGCACCTCCTTATATGCATGGCACTTCTCAGGAGTGAAAAAGGTCAAGCAAATATTAAGACCTAAATTTAAGCTATGGCAGCAAAAAAAAAAAAAAAAAAAAAAATGGAAATTAGAACATGGATTTCAGTATGCTGTATGGCAGCAAAGGGACTGATCCCATAAGCTTTAATGTCAGATGAACCTGGTTCAGACCCTGTCTTTGCCGCTTACTGCTAGTGTCACCCTGGGAAAGCTGAAATTCTACATGCCTTTCTTTCTCCATCTATAAAATGAGTTATTATTTTAAGATTCATTAGATTATGTGTGTATGTGCATGCATGTGTCAGATAAATTTTGGTTATTATTACTCTATAACATAACAGAGAGATAATCAATTGAGCTAATCAATTGATATAATCAGTTGACCATTTAGAGGAGTGTGGAGATGAATAATAATAATAATAAAATAAACCTGAGGTTTCTAGCTTAGTTGCCTAAGGAAATGCTGATGTATTATTAGTTAAGATGATGAAGCACAAAAGGAAAAGCAGGTTTGAGGAAAAGAGAAAATGATAAGTACAATTTTAAATGTGTTGTATTTTAGGTGACTGGTCAATTAACCACATGAAGAAGTTTTAAAAAAAATGCTGTTAGAAATACAGATCTGTAGTACAAGTGCAAATTCAAGGCTAAAAATTATTATTATTATTATTATTATTATTATTATTATTATTATTGCTTTTAAATCTGCTTTTCTACATCTTTGCCAGCCTTGTTGCGTCTGCCTCCCACTGGTAACTTGCTGCTATAGATTTGAAAACAAAACGAAACAAAAACTCACCAAAATTGCCCAAATAAGGAATACTTCCCTTCCCACTGGGACCTATTCCTCTGAGAAAAGTGCATAAATATTCGTGATTCTGTGGGCTTCTGATTCTGATTGTTCAAAGGGTTTGGGTTTGCTGTAGTAATTTTTTTCTTTGTGTTTGTGTTTGTTTTTGTTTTGCTTTGTTTACTGCTTGCTTATGTCTCTATTTTGGGATGTGTTCTAAGTACATGAGGTTTTTAGGTATGCAATCTCCCCACAAATATCTCTTCTGTTGCTATTGACATAATATAAATAAGCCAGATGAATTACCAGTCACATTAACTGTTTCCATCTAGGAAATTACAATGATAATGTAAATTTTTTCAAATGAGCTTTGCTTTGAGACTCTGTCTTTTCAAATTTTCATTCAAAAATTATTAACAAAGCAAAGGGACCAACAGAACATAGTCTCTAAAGATTTTTTAAAATTATTCTGTAATATTCTAAATAACCATAAGAATCAATAAGCTAATATTACTGTTTCTGTACAGGTAAGAGTTTTAATTTGTAAAAACATTAAAAGAGTCTGTTATAATAATGATGATAGCAAAATATGTAGGGCTTATAGTGTTCCAGGTACTATTTTAAGTAATATATATATATATATAAAAATATAATATACATAACTTAAAATATATGTATATATAAGTAATATATAAGTAATAAATATATATAAGTAATATATAAGTAATATATATTATTTAAAATATATGTATATATATTACATATGTTAAATTATATATATATTACATATGTTAAATTATTTCTTGCAACAATTCTATAAAGCAGATACTATTATTGTCATCATCATTTCACAGTTTAGGTAACTGCGGAATAGAGATGTTAAATAACTTGCTGAGGTTTTTCAGTTCAGAAGTAACCAAGCCAGTACTCAAAGTAAGGCTGAATAGCTCCAGACTACATGGTCTTAACTCTTACACTATTAGCTTTTTCAGAGAATATATTTGAAACCTCAAGAAGAATAATATGAGTAGAATGAGGAGATTATTAGCTTGTTCATTATATGTCAATGTATAGTTTCACTTGTTACAACAAGTAAGTTGTGCTTTAAATTAGAAGATCATCAAATAAGATAAAATATTCCTCTTCCACTTTGTAAGAAAGGGCATTCTAATGTCTAAAAGTCATATGAAAAGATACTCAATTCTCTTTGACATGAGGGAAATGCAAATTAAAACCACAATGAGATACCATTGTATATTTAACCAAAATGACTAAAATTTAAGAGAAAAATAATACCAATTTTTGAGATAACAAATGGAAACGATTGGATTTGAAAAAATTGGAATTCTCATATACAGCCAGTGGGAGTATGAATCAGTATAAGCAGCTTAGAAAACTATTTGGCAGGATTCTAAAGCTTGGCAGGATAGTAAAGCTTAACCTATATGCACCAAGACCCAGCAATCTAGATATATATCCAACCTTGATCTATACCCAACAGAACTTTATACATATATATGTTCAACAAAACATATTTAAGAATGTTTATAGTAGCACTATTGATAAAAGCCACAAACTGAAAAGAACCTAAATGTTCAACCCAACAGCTGATTAGATAAATAAATTGTGTTATAATAATAAAATGAAATACTATATTGCATTAAGTGGAAAAAACTATTGATACATGCAACAAATGAATAAATCTCATAAACAAAATGAACTACAAAAAAAAACTGTATTACTAAGTGAAAGAAGCCAATCTGAAAAGGATACATACTGTGTGATTCCAAATATATGACATTCTAAAAAAGGCAAAACTATGGAGAAAGTAAAACGTTCAGTTATTCTCTGGGGAAGGATAAAGAGAGGGTAGGGGATGACTAGGTAGAGCACAGAGGATTTTTAGGGTAGTGCAAATACTCTGTGTGATACTACAAAAGTGTATGCACATCATTATACATTTGTACAAACCTATAGAATGTACAACACCAAGAGTGGACCTTAATGTAAACTATAGACTTTGGGTGGTTATGATGTGTTAATAGGTTCATCAGTTGCAACAAATATACTCTGGTGGGCAATGTTGATAATGGGGGAGGTGACATATGTGTGGGGGAAGGAAGCATATGGGAAATCTCTGCAGCTTCCCCTCAATTTTGCTGTGAACCTAAAACTGCTCAAAAAATAAAATCTTAAAAAAAATTATGCATTATATGATTTCATTTATGGAAAGAACAAAACCAAGTGAAATTAATGTAAAGAAAGTATCAGAAGTGAGCAGACTGGTTCCTTTTGCAGGAAATAGTGAGTGGAAGGGAACATGGAGTTTCTGAGGTTATGACGATATTTCTTGATTTGTGGTGATTTATGAGGATGTGTTTACACTGAGAATTAATTCCTGAGGCTGGACAATTAGGATTTATTTATTTCTCCACATAGTTATACTTCAGTAAAAACTATTTTTCAAAGATACATTGTTTTGAAGTTAAAAATATTAGAAATGTACCTAGAAATAACATTATTCATACTGTCATAAAAATGCTACTCAAGCCTACACCTTTCCTTTTGAAGTTCACAACTTATCTCTAGAAGTACGTTTGAAAAGTGATCAATTAAAAAGTACTGGAATGGCTCCAGCTTGGATCCATTGTGAACAAAGTTATCTGGCAGAAAGTTAAATGCTACTGGATTTCCCAAGACAAATTTTAAATGATTGTACTTAGAAGAAACAGGAATTGCACTGTGCTGCTAAAGAAGAAAATATTTATCTTCAACTGTGGCAGAGATTAAAGAACCATTTTGTTGTTGTTTTCTTCATTTATTTAATAGTCACACTATAAGAAATGGTCTCCTTGTTCACTGATTCATGTACAAAATCTCGAATATAGCTGGATTTTAAGATGACAGACTAAATCCCTAATGCCCTCATCTCCCCCACAAAAAAAAAACTATAGCAATGATGAGAAAGGTATTTTAGCAGGAAAAGGAGGAAGAAAGGAAAAGTGAAAGAGTAGAGGAGGAAGAAGTAAAAGAAGGAGGAGGAAGAGAAAATGGAGGCAAAGAGGAGAGGGGAGAGAAGAGAAGCAGCCTCAGCAGTGAGGAGGTGCTTGAGAATGGGGGTACAAGAGGAACTTTCAATGGATAGGAATCTTTGAGGATTCCCTATAACAGAAAATAAATAGGATCAACTGAAAATAAAAACCAAAACCCTAATTATGAGTAAAAATCATTGTGGAAGGTGGGCACAACACAAAGCAAGTTTTGTACGCAAAACTGTTTTATAGTAGAAGGGTTATATATGTCACACTTAGGAACAGTGTAGCCATTTTATTAGAAACATAATTTTTTTTTTAATGGACTGGGTAAAATCATCGGCTCACTCATAGAAAGGAGGCAGTAAAAGGGTGTTCAATTTCACATTCACTTAGTATCTTCTACATATGGCAAGACTCGGCTAAACACTACAAGTACTATGATGAAAAAATGGCCACTGATCATGAAAAGTTACAGCCTACTGTGGGAGACAGAGACATAAACATGTCATTTCAATATGATGTTTTAAATTCAATGTATAGGGTGATACAGGAGGACAGGGGGCAAATCATTTACACTAACCTTGGAGTTTGGAGAAGATGACACCCTACCTGAGTCTTGAAAGATGAATTAGAATCAATATGCCAGTGTGGTAAAGGGTTGGTATGCTACACAATGGAGATTATGTGTAATACTAACAAATGTAGATTTCATTTGGAGAGTAATTGAAAGGTTTTAAGTAGGGTAGTGATTTGGCTGATTCTTCATTTCTGAATATATTGCTCTAGTTGCCATTTTGAGAGTCAGCCTAAAAGGATAAGACTGGTAGCATGCAGCCACGAAGTTGGGAGGTAATTTCAGGTGACCAGGTCAAAGGTGGTAAGGGCCTGCCACATGGCAGAGTAAGGAGAGAGAAAAGGGGGATAGGTTAAGGTAATAAAAAAAAAAAAGGCTTAGATAGTATTCAGGAGTTGGGATTTTTTTGACAGGAAGATGGTTGTGGCATTAACTAGAAACTTGCTCTACAGAAAAAAAAATAGGTTTGGATCTGAAACAATTATTTCCATTTTAGACGTGATGCATTCCTGTAAGATTGCTAAGTGGACATATCCAGAAGGAAATTAGATATATGATTCTGAAATTTGGGAGAGAGATTAAGACTAGGAATACGGATTTGGATGGTTGCAAGCATCCAAATAACACTTAAATCCATGAGAGTAAGTAATAACCTCCAAGAAAAGAGGGTAAAGATGGAAGAACACTAGGCCAAAGGTCCAACTCCAGAGAACACTGACATTTAAGGGGTGAATAGAAGAAAAATTCACAAAGGAGTCTATAAAGTAGAAAGGTCGAGAAAGTATGGAAAGAATCCTGAGAGAATAATGACTTGGAAACAATATGAAGTTTCTAGAAAGAGCACATCTAATGCAGGAGAGAAGCCCAGTGAGCCATGTGTTCATTAGATTTGACAGTATGGTGGTCGCTGTTTCTTTAGCAAGAGCGATTTCATTGGAGTGTAGAGACGAAAGCCTGTGTATTGTGGCTGGAAAGGGAATGGAAAGTGGAGACTACAACTGTAGACTAGGAACAACCCAAAGGGAATGAGAAAGATTGGATAGCTGGTAAAGGAAAACATGAGACTGAAAGATTTTGTTTTCTTTTTGTTTTAGTTGTGGAAAAGAATTGACTATGTTTATACATGGAAAAGGAAGAAGAGAAGGTTTTAAAAAAAAATACAAGAAATAGAAGGAATTATTTAGAATAATGAGCTATAGCATCCTAGAGGGGATGAGACGCAAGTAACAAGACTGAGCGAGGAGAACAGTATGGGCATAGTAAGCAGAGAACAAAAGAGAACAAGAATTTGGCCTATTTCATGTCTGGTGGTCTAAAGAATTCCAGCTATTCCCATGAAGTAAGAGGGAGAGTGCCCCATAATGAAAGCAGTTGTTGATTAAGAGGTTTGAGGCAAGTGGTAAAGGTTGGCTACAGTCCCTGTGGGAGTAAATTGAGCAATAACAAATAATAGGATTGTGCGGCAGTGTTGAGAACCCACAAAGACCATGAATTTATAGTGAGTAATCTACACATTTGTGAGTTTTTATTTTCAAGTATCACTCAGTACCCTGGGATAGTAACAGAGAAGATGAATTGTGGTGTTTTCCCAGAGCCGAGGTCTTGCCAAGAGAGTGACACGGAAGAAAAGAGGCTGGGGAGTTGAAAGTGTTGGTGAGATATTGATCCAGTTAATCAATACATGATCTAAGCCAGGTTCTTAGGCTAAAACAAGGCTTTGATACTGAAAGTATCAAAGGACTAGACTTTGAAATAGAGAACGACTAAGCTGGAAAGATAAGCGGTTGTGTCAGAAACACAAGAGTCTGTTAAGCTAGATTTTGAATGGGGATAAGGGAATACAGAAGTAATTTGGAAATAGGCTAAAAAAGACTAGAAAAAAAAAGGACTTGTAAAGACAGAAGCAGAGGGAAACAGCAAGAATTTCAGCGGAACTGGAGCACACATTGCATAGAGAAAAGTGGCATAAAGTCAAGGTGGAAACATACTTTAGGCCAGATTGTGAAGAACCTAAGATGTTTGGGTAGTAGTTCCTCTAAGACAGCGTTCCCAACCTTTTTGGTACCAGGGACCGGTGCTCCTATGAGAATCTAATGCCTGATGATCTGAGGTGGCATTGAGGCGGTGATGCTAGCACTGAGGAGTGGCTGCAAATACAGATGAAGCTTCACTCACTAGCTTGCCACTCACCTCTTGCTGTGCAGCCCAATTATTAACAGGCCACAGACTAGTACTGGTCCGCGGCCCAGGGTTTGGGGCCTCCTGCTCTAAGAAACCTAGAGACAACAGAAATTCTCAGACAAGGGAGTGCCATATGAATATGGTTTAGCAGGTGGTGCCCCTACATAGAGGCCTTTACCAGGGGACTGAGATCCAGGCCAAGCTCTGTTTGCAAACTGTTCACCCTACCCTGTGGCTGCTTTGATGAGAGAAAAAAGATCTTTTTTTTTTTGTAATTGACAATCCCCTTACCCCGCCCGCAGAGAAGCCCGTTTCCAAATCATTCACCTGAGGAGATGCCTTTCCTATTGGCTAGCAGTGACTCTGGGTGGAGTGACGATCAGATAGACTTTTCAGAGCAATCAATCTCTTTGGCCATGGTGAAGGTGACCTAGAATGAGACACAGTAAGCATGGAGAGCAGAACAGTTAACTACATAACAAGGAGCTGACCAAAGGTAGCAGTGAAAAAGAAAGAAGAGAGGCCAGATCCAGAAGCAAGTTCTGTAGTATATTTGACACTGAGTATCTTATGGACATAGGGATGGTGGGAAAGGGAAAAATTGAAGATGACTTGGATTCATTCTCCACTGTGTTCCCAGACCTGCCCACAGTGAATGCTTAATTAATTTTTGTCAAGTGAACAAAAAGTAAGAGCTGCAAGCAACAAAACATTTTCAAGAAAAGAAAGATGCTGTCTGCTTAGATGGAACTCTCTACTCACAGAAAACAGTACCTTCAATTATCTTAAGCCTCCTAAATTTTGAGTGAGTTGTAGAGTTCAAAGCACTCATCCAGAGATTTGGATTTGCTCCTACGCAAGGTTCTCAGGCTTGGCTAAACATTCAGATTACCTAAGAATCTTTTTAAAATCCCAGGGCCCCTGCTGGACAAATTAACTCAGAAATTCTAGGGGTGGTACCCGGACATTATTTTTTTTTAAAGCTCCTGAGGTGATTCCAATATATACTCAACATTTCCCATAGAACTTTGCAATCCCTGTTCTAGATTACTGGATATAGTCATTAACGCAACATAGTCAAGAGCAGGGTGAGACAAGGCAGAATGGTTTCACATATTTGACCATCTTGGCGCAATGAATCATCCATTTTTTATGAGATATTTTTACCTAGTAACCAGTTCTTCAAAATTAATTCTAACATCTTAGCAAAAGATGAAATATTTAAGAGATCCACTACATCTCTTTACTGACTTTTAGGAAACTGAATCATGGGCAAAATGTGGTATAAAATAGGGCCATTTTAAAAAAAGAATATCTTAAAAAGTAAATAATGGACAGGCTTAGAAATTATTTTAAGATGCCCTCATTTGCTGTTAAAGTTATATGTATTGCAGGTGTCAGAAACACCAAATAGTATAGAAAAATTAAAGAAAAAGTTTTAAAATAATTTAAAAGTCAGAATGAGGATATGTTTATACAGACTAGGAAAGTTCTTCTCTTTCTATCATTTTAAAATCAAAGATGAGTTAAATTACTCAGGTAATTTAAACCTCACCCTTCTTGACATGAAGGCAAGAAAAGCATTGCTAACCAAAGAGTGGTCTGAGGACCAATCCCAGCCATGTCTGTTTTTTTACTAATCCACAGCAGGTAAGAATTTGAGAGTAAAAGTTTAGAAGCTTTCATAGTAATTGAATAATCTCCGTGGAATCACATAAAATAGTGATTTCTATTTTGCATACCGTTGTGTTTTAATTTCACTTTTCTATAATTAATTGTTATATTTTACAAAAATATAAGTCCATAGCAAATTAGGCATTTTTAAAAATTGGTCTTTCACCATGATACTTTGGAAAGCACTGAGATGGAGGACCTCTACTACTTTTGAACATCAATGCAAAAAGTGCACACAGAAAGAAAAAAGTGAATGCAAACAAGTTAATTTTTACCTTATCCACTTTGAATTTATATTTTATCGACCTATTTTATTTTACCTTAGATTATCGTTATTAAAAGTTATTTTCAGCTATAGGTTTATATGTATAACTGGAAGCTCTTTAAAAGAAAATAGCCTATATTAGAAAACAGGTGATAAGGCTTTGGCTAGCGATACTAGTTCATTGAAACTTATATAATTTTATTAACCAATGTCACCCAATAAATTTAATTTTAAAAATATAAATAAATAAATAAATAAATAAATAAAATCTAGATTTTAAAAATATTTTCTATATTTTTTATGTCCATAATTTTGGCATTGTTTCGTTTTAGCTTGAGAATGTAGCATTTAATTCAGTTATACCATTGTACACTAACGTTAAAATTAATAATTCTGCTTTTCTACCATACTTTAAAACATTTAGTAAAATATTTTACTTCCTTGTACATGTAATGATTTTTAAAGGCAGAAAATGAACTACTTCACAAGTCTTAGCATCACAGATCAAAAGTTAGTGTTTGATAAAGGAACCAAGTTTTGATACTGAAATCAGCTGGTTAGATGCAATGAGAGTGGCCATTGTCAATAACAGGAATAATCCAGATGTTTTACAAAGCTCATGCATGAAATGCATGAAGGTGGTCAAAAGGTACAAACTTCCATTTGTAAGATAAACAAGTTCTGAGGATGAAATGTACAATATGAGTTATAGCTAATGATTCTGTATTGTGTATTTAAAAGTTGCTATGAGAACATCTTAAAAGTTCTCATCACAAGAAAAAAGCTTTTTGAAACTATGTGTGATGATGGATGTTAACTAAATTTACTGCGGTAATTATTTCAAAATATATACATATATCAAATCATTATGTTATATACCTACAACTAATACAGTGTTATATGTTAATTAAATCAATAAAAAAATAAATAAGAAGCTCATTGTGTTATCTCCAGATAAATTTTAAGTATGTAGACCTCGTCTCAGACTATAATGGCGTTAGTTCTGAATCTCCAGATTTCAGCAAGAAGTCATCTTTAAGTCATTCTTCAGCTGACAGTTATAAAGTCTTAGTTGGTGTTGATTAGAATCTGTCTAGCAGTTGGTTTGGGGGCTCTGAGATACAGATAGCATATACCAATGATGCTGTAAGATTATGTGGGAGACAATAAAGAAACTGAAAAGTCAAAACAGAATAAAATCTAATTACACGGAGTTTCACTTAAAACAAAAATTGATTGAGTTCTGCCCAAAGTGGCTCGTTGTTTCCTGTGCCAGGAACTACTGTGCAGGCCCGGCAGGAAGTGTGCTACAGAGCAGGATCCCATTACACCCTTGTTTTATGGTTCATTTCACTTATTTAATGCAATCTGAGAACCTGCAAAAGGAACATGTTAGAAGGAGGGAATAGGCTTTTTGTCTTGTTTTGTTTTGTTTTAAGTTTCTTTGAATCAAAACATTTGTGTTTACAAGGTGCTTATAGTCCCAGAGGAACAGGACTTCCAGAGTTGCCTGGTGAAGGCATTTCTCTTTGTCACAAAATTTAAAGCAAGACACAAAGTTGAGTTATGTCTTTCCTTCTTTGTCCTGCTCACATAATTTTAAACGTGAAGAATTACAACCATGACCATGAATGGTCTAAATCATTGGAATCCATATAAGCTCCTTCTAGGGTCTCAAATTTGATAAAGGACCCATGATGGTTGGGAGGGAGGGATAGAAGAAAATGAATATATTTAAGACGCAAAATAGCGATTCATCTGTCAAGCAAAAGAATGAGTTTGTTTGGCTCTATTGCTTGAAAATGTGTGAATTGAACAGCTGGTTTTTCTTGTGGCAGCGTATGCTGCTCCTCACACACTGTCTGTTTTCCTCCTCTCCAGAGACCTCAGTATGAACAATATCAGTCAACTGTCCCCGAGTCCTCTGCACAGCCTCCGCTTCCTAGAGGAGCTGTAAGTATCACTGCAGTCATGATGTGTCCATTTAGCACTGGACACATTCTTGTGTTTGTTTCTCATACTTGCTGTGGGAACCAGATAAAACAAGGCAGAAAAGCTGTCAGCACCAACAATTTGGCACACGAGGAAGCACTTAGTTGGGGGGCGGGGGAAATTGAGTATGATTCTGGAAATCAAGTTATAAAAGAGTTTACCATGAGACTACAACATTCTAAGGTGATACTGAGCCAAATAAATTAAAATTTTAAAACAAACCTTCTTTAAAAGAGCTGGATGGCTCTTTGGAAATAGTTAAACAGCAGGATATTAAAAGTTTGAATACTAGTTCATGTTTATTAAAATAGCAAGTGAAGCTATAATCAAAACCAAAAACTGCTGCTTGGTTCGACTATGACAGGGAGAATCGAGTCCACATTTCATAGCACCAAAGCTTCTTGTCCGGTTCACTTTTAATTACTCTTTTCCTACTTTTAAATTGAGTTTCCCTCAAGGCTTGAACAGAAAAACATGAGATCCACAGAAGACTTAAAACTGGGCCCTCCCAAATTCGCTGTAAAAAAAATAATAATAAAATTAAAAAGGAGGAAACTAAAATTAGTTAATGATACACAGAGGAATCTTAATTAAGACTAGTAATCACTTTCCAGAAGATGAAAAAGATCTGTATAAGCCAAAAAACTGCATTTAAAAGTTCATTTGATGCTCTTACCCTTTTGAGTGATGGGGACTAAGGAAATTATGCACCATCATGGTCTTCATGAAGAAAGTTTGGCACCATTAGTTGACTAAATCCTCTGACTGTTGATTAAAGGAATTGTTTAAGCAATGACCTCTTTTGAAAATACTTCCTTTATAAGTCCTAAAGTCAGGGTCCAATTTGAGGAATAATTTAAATTGTTGATGCACCACACAATCCACCATGGGAGGTGGAAAGAACATTCCATCGCAACCAAATTACACTGCATGGATTTTTTTTTTTTCAAGAGGATAATATTCTCAAATTCCTCCCCTTTAGAGTTTTATCTATATTTATTTTTGATGGCATTATATCATTAACATATGCTATTATTTTAATACTGAAATCAGCTAAATATGTTCAGATTGTTATCAAAGTTATGCTGGGGAAGCTTAGATTACTAGACTATACATCAAGATTTTATTATTCAAGGAACAGATT
The DNA here is from genome assembly GCA_004027375.1 of Macroglossus sobrinus. Taxonomy (NCBI): domain Eukaryota; kingdom Metazoa; phylum Chordata; class Mammalia; order Chiroptera; family Pteropodidae; genus Macroglossus; species Macroglossus sobrinus. Next base: position 274,745 of record PVKZ01001263.1, read on the forward strand.
TTCACTCTGGGTTGTCCAAGAGCCTTTTCTTCTTCTTTCTCCTTCTCCTTCTCCTCCTCCTCCTCCTTCTTCTTTTTTCTTCTCCTTCTCCTCCTCCTTCTCCTTCTTCTTTTTTCTCCTCCTCCTCCTTCTTCTTCTTCTTCTTCTTCTTCTCCTCTTTTCCCTCTGGTCATTTTTGTGACTAAAATTTAACCTTCATTAGGGTTGGGACTATGTCCGTCTTTGTCATGGCTGGTATGTAATAAATAATAAATTTTTGATGAATGAATGAACTAACGAGAAAGCAAAATGTATAAAAGATACAAGTCAGTTGCCTTAAAATAAAGTAAGATTTAGTTGACATTAACCAATATTTTTAAAGGTTATTTTTAGTAAATTTCAGACATCAGGGTTATGTTCTTATTTACATCCTTCTCAGCCTCTCTCCCACACCATAATTAACATGTGATACTTAGTCCTCTTTACCCCCATATTTCAAGGCTCGCATTTCCTATTTTTTTCTCTTTTATTTCCTTATAACATGTGATGGCAAAAGGCTTTCATCCTCCCTTAATACACACCCCAACTTTTTACTACAAACTGAATCAATAAATAATTCACTTTCTCAGAGGACTTTTTTTTTAATAGAGTTCCTCCTCCCTCAGTGACCCCAACTTATTCAAAATTCTTCCTCTTTCTTCGTGAAGTGAATGTTAATTCTGTTCAAAGGCCAGTTTTTCAAAGGATAATTGAGAAAAAATTAGGGAAAACAGAAACAGAAAAGGAACTACCATTTGAAAATGCTATTTTTCTGAGTTGTCTTATTTTTATATTTTTGGCAATTCCATCAAGTATCTTGACCCTGGAATCATAGAATTTCAGAAATAGAGGACACCTTTTAAAGACTCTTCATTCCGTTTTCTCATTCTGTTCTTGAATTTCCTCTGCTGAGCTGCTGACTTGCTGAATTCAAAAGAGAGACCACTTTCCCAAATATAACTCTATGTTGCCTCTTAACTATGTTTTGAAGACATCATTACTCATTTAGTGGCAAAAGGGGGTAGTATTTATATAACCTGGAAAAATGATCGACTCTGCTTGGTTTATTCCTTTGTTTCCAAAGCTAAATTTATAGGGTAATGTTTTGTTTTGTTTTGTTTTGTTTTTTAAAACTCATTTAAGCAGCATTTTGATTATGCCTTTGTTATGTTGCTAATTGTTTCTATTAAACTTAGCTGTGTTTAAGTCAATAGTCTCTTCTAGAGTGTAAGACCTCTGAAATAATATAATTATAATAACAACAATAGCTTACTCATATTATTCCACTGAATCCTCTTAACGACCTCATAAAAATAGATATTATTATTTTCAGTACACAGATAAAAAACAAAACAAAACAAAAACCTAACTATAAAGAAAATAAGAAACTTTAATGGAGTTGGAAAGAGTCAGAGCTAAGATTTAAACTCACTTTCAAAGCCAGACTCAGCAAGTGGAGAAAGGGTCAGGGATTTTGTGTGATTCATATGCATTTTTTTCCCCAACAGTACCTGGTAAAGTGGTTTGCACAGGTGAAAACTTAAAGCATTGTTTGAACTGAATTTCATAATGATAGTGTATATATATGTGTCTGTGCACATGTTTATGTGAGGGAATGAAAAAGAGGGAATGAGAGAGAAAGCAAGAAAACTATCTCCCCAGCAGGAAGAGATTGGATACCAAATTATTCATTCATTATCATCATATATTGGCTAAGAAAAAAAGCATCTTCAGAATTTTCAAGTGCAGAATTTCACCAATTTAGCATTGCTCAATAAGTATAAAACCTTAATGTTTTTCTATATACATACATATACTTGAGCAGCATGTTTTATATAGTATTCTATCTGAACTAACAAATGACCAACCACACAGCTAGATATAGATATTTCAATATTTGTCATTGTGTGTGTCTTTATTACAATTAAGGCATTGTTCTGAAATATTCTTTCATTCAATTTATTCAGCTCATCTCTGTTTTACCTCTTTATCCATTAAATAGGAAACTACTACCAATATTGCTGGTAATTCTAACCAAGCTCTCATCATAAAACTCAATTTTTAAAAAATCACTATTAATAAATCCAAGTTACCATCCTTCCACTTAGCTCTAATTACTCAATATATCATTTCCCTAGTTTAATTCACTTAACATGTTTTAAAGCCTGTAGACAGCTATAGTTCATCTCTCATCTATCACTCAAGTTTAACAATAGTGCCATAGTTCAAAATTCTCCAAGAATCAATAAAGCCCTAGAGGTATTCACAGACTTAATGCTTAAAAAAAATATACTGTGACCCTGGAGAAGTGACTATCTGAAGCAAATATCTAAGAAGAATAAAAGTTAATGGTCTCTTTTTCCCTCCCCTGACATCTGGAACACTAACTATCTGGGCTGCTGTTTTGGTACATTCAGATCTCGTTTGTTATTTACTTATTTTTTATAAATCTACAAGGTGACCAGACAGGCCAAATATCCTTCTGTTGTAATGTGACAGCACAGGAGATCTTTTTTTCTTTCTCAAAAAAAAAAAAAAAAGGCAAAACAAAACCAAACTATATCTGACCTGAATGTGGTAAGGCTGTACTATGTAGAAGGAAGAGAGCAGTATCTAGTATCTAGATGCAGAAGCCCATGGCTCCTGTCCAGGTGCTGCCACTTACTAGTCAATCATTCTGTTGACCTCTCTGGGCCTCAGAAGATAATGGAGAACTGCCCTGTCTGTTTTGAGATGTTTCTGTGATTCAAATTAAATGATGATGAAGGAAATTTAGTAAACTGTAATTTACATATCAAGCTGTATTAGTAAAATGAAAACACTTTCAAAAAAACTTCTAAATCCCTTTTTGCTTAGTTCATGAGCTTGATTTTGCAGTAATTCCAGGTATCCAGGACTTGTGAAAGACAAGCTATTTTCAGCTATGAGCTTTAATAGATATAGATAACCAATGTAGATAGTTCTTTACCAAATTTTAACTTCCTCAGCAATAATTGCATTTCTATTCTACAGTATCTCCTCTAGTTCTCATTATTCATTCTACTGGGAACTTCATGTTAATGTTTACCATTTGGACACATAAAAAATCCTACACTTGGTCCATTGAAGTTTGGTTCAGATGTTAGAAGCTAATGGCAGATTGTGCCTAATGCTGATGTCTCCAAATGCCATTAAACTTAGATTGATAGCCTGATTAAACTAGAGGGGAAAATGAATTGTTACCATTTTGAACAATATAAATTCTTTATTTCCAAGTAAATCTTAAAATCTTCCCAGATTCTAATGCTATTGGAATCAAGTACTCAATTTAGAAAGAGAACATGAGAAGCTCTAGGGAAGCCTGTTTTAAGTTACTATTGTTCCCTGGCCCTTTTTACTCATATTATGTTTGGCCTTGAAGAATCTCTGTATAAATAGTAGCTATCTATTATTGCAGATAAAATTTGTAATGAGAGATACACCAAACTTCCTGAAAGCACAATCTATGCTTGTTACTTCTACTTCCTCATCATGTTGCTGCAAATGGTGAGAGCTGTCCTGCCTGTCCTTTGAAATTTTATTCCTGGGGATCAAATAAAATGATGATGATTTTGGTAAATTAAAATTAAAATATTGAGCTGTGTTAGTGAAAGGAAAACACCTTCATGTCCATAAATAATCTTTCTACCTCTTGGCCTTTCACTGTGCTCAATCTCATCTTCATAAATTTGGCAATTGATTATAAATGCCTTTTTGAAACTTACTCTAGTGTCATTTCATGGAAGTTATTATGCTTCTCTTCTAAATATCTATCCATACAGCTAGATATAAACATTTAGATATCTGTTCTTATGTATGCATGTGTGTATGTGTGTGTGTATATTTGTGTGTGTGTGTGTGTATATATATATATATATATGCATGTACATGAATGTATATATATATATATGTATATGTGTGTATGTGCATATATTTTAATATATACATCTTTTCTCATGACAATTACAGCACTATTTTAAAACTGCCCTACCTCTCTCTCTCATGTTCTTTTTTCTTTTAACATGTCTTTCTTCTCCACCCCCAACTCCTATAAAATGTAGATACTCCCCTAAATTTCTGCCATTTATTTTATTGTCTCTTTTCTCAGTACTTTTCAATTCATTAATTCAACATGTATTTAATAAGAGTGAATAGGACTTGCTAAGTTTCATTCATTCATTCAACAAATCCCCACTCTAAGGGAGCTTACAGTCTAGTGGGGGAGAAAGATAATAAGCAAGGAAACAAACATTTATGGTATTTGATGATTGCGATAAGAGTGATGAAGAACACAAACACAGTTAGGAAGAAAATAATTAAGAAGGGAAATTCTCTCTAAGATGACATTTAAACTGGTACCAGAACGATGAGCAGTTGGTGGTCCCAAGAGCTGGGTGGAGTGATTCTGGCAGAGGAATAATGTGAGCAGAGTCCCTGAGATAAGAAAGAATGTGACTTGTTTGTAGCTGGAGCAGAATCGGGGTGGGGATGGGTTGGAGAAGAAGGCAGATTAATCTGGACCCATAAGGCAATGTGTAGAATTTAAATAAGAGCAATGAGAAGCCATTGGATGGTTGTATGCAGCTTATTGAAACAATAGAATTTGTGATTTTAAAAGATTTCTCTGATTTCTGTATATGCAAAATAGGTTGGGGAATTATGGAAGCAGAGAGAACCATTAGTAGGTTATAGACCATTTAGGAGACAACTGCAGTTGTCTGGGTAGAAACCCAAGATTTGAACTACTTTTGTTATATAGCTTACCCCCAAATCGACATTTCTAGTTCAGATCTTTTTTGCCTTTGATTGCTAGACCAGTGTTTCTCAAAGTGTGGCCCCTGGGCCAGCAGCCTTGGCACCAACTGTGAGCTTATTAGAAATGCAAATTCTGTACCCCACCCTAATCTAGTGAATCAAAAACCCTGGGGATTGGGCTCAGGAGACTGTCTTTAATGATTTTGATGCATGATAAAGTTTGAGAAACACTACTCTTAGACAGCAGTTCTTGAATTCTAAGTGGTTCTGAGAATTACCTGCAGTGCTTATTAACCTCCAGCCCCAGTGGAGGTTTTTTTGGTATTTTGGGGATGGGAGCAGAGGATGTCAAGAGTTTGCTTTTGTAACTAATTCTCAAGTGATGCTTATTCTCCTAGTCTAGGGACCACACTCTAGCAATCATCAGCTATTTAAGTGACAATTCCACCTAACCCACCAATACTTTGAAGCAAAATCAAATTCATTAATGCCTCCCCCTCAAATTTTTTTCTCCTGCCTTTCCCGCTTGTCATCACCATTCTTATTATCCAAATTTGTAATTACTGTGTCTATCACTCCTTGTTGTGTCTCTCATCCTTTCTTACCGTCTGTGTCAGCCAATTTCCAAGTCCTTTCCCATTGTTTATTTTATCACTACCTAGTTCAGGTTCTTATGTCTCCTGTGGATAACTGTTAAAATCCATTAACTAATCACCTCTCCTAATTCTCACAACAATTAAGAATGAAGCATTGTCTCTGGGGATAAAGACCATGAAGGTCTCTAGGTGATATTATCAATATTAGACCATGAGAACTATTTCAGAGTTTTCCACCTTGAATATGCATTAGAATCACCCGGAGCAATTTTAAAACTACTAATTACCAGAGCTTATTCCCAGAGATTCTGATTTAATGGGTCTCAGTGGGGACTCAGACTTAATATTTTTTTCAGCTCCTCAGCAGGGCTGAGATCCACTGGGATATATGGAAGCATCACAGCAGAGGAAGACAGTCAGGGACTCATCAATTGATTGAATGTAGGCACTGAACGGGAGGTGTGCAAGTGAGAGATGACTCTGAGTAAGGTTTTGAGATTAGGTGCCAGGCGACCAATGAGGCACAATCAATAAAAATGAGAAATTCAAGAGGAACAACTGATACTTGAGATTAGGTGCTGGGCGACCAATGAGGCACAATCAATAAAAATGAGAAATTCAAAGGGAACAACTGATACTTTGAAGGCAAGAGGATGTCTGATTCTGGGTGTACTGAATGTCAGGAGTTTGTAAGACCTCCAACTGGAAATGTCAGTAACACGGCCAGAATGTAAGTTCTGGAGCATGATGAGCCTGTTCTAGAGAGAATGATGGAGGGTTGTTTACAAATAGGTGGTTGTGGAAGGTGCTGGGACAAATAAGGACCTTGAGAAATGATATAGGCTCTGTTCCTCCCAGTGTGGTTTTCTACCTGTATTAAAATCACCTGGACTGCTTATTAAAAATGCAATTTCCTCAGTCCTTCCCCCAAGAAATTCTAATTCACTAAATCTGGGTTGGGGACTGGGGCTCTGAATTCTGTATGGCTCCTACACCATAGCAATGCACGCTGAAGTTTGAGCATCGCTAGAGGAAACAAGAAAAGGTGTGAGGACAGGAACTTGAGGAACATCCATGTTTGGAAGATTTGAATTAAAAGAGGGTCTAGGAAGAAGAAGAAAGACAGATGACCAGTCATAGTGGTGAGAACAGAAAGATTGTGTGAGATCTGGAAGGCAATGGGAGGGCTTTGAATAAGAATCAGTGGACAATGGTTATCTTATTGCTAATACCTTCAATGATGCAGCCATTTCTATCCTTGTGCTTTTCCTGTTTTAGACCAACTTAAGTTCCAGACCACTCTAATTTTAACCAAAATTATGATTAAAATGAAAGTTTTCATTTAAAGTAGTAATTACAAATCCAAAATTTGAAGCCAAAATGCTATGCTGAACCAGATTCTCTTGTGTAAACTTTTCTAAGCATGAGCAAATAACTGCCTTTAGGCTCACTTTTCCATTTGTAAAAGAGGAATAATTGGGTCACTTGTTTAATATGATTTTTGCAATAGTTAAATATCACAATGTATATAAAGTTCTTATCAGATTTCATTAACCAAAGTCATCATAAAATAAATAAATAAATAATAAGGTAGGTACTATTTATATTCCAAAAAGCACTGTACCTGACATATTGAAAGTACTCGAAGAAATTGTAAATTTAAAATCAATACATAATGAAAAAAAGAATATTCTTCAGCTATTTCTGATCTAATTATGTAATGAACTGGCAAGCATCTTGGAATCCTTATGCCAGACCTGAAGCAACTGTAGCACTATGACCAAATGTCTTTGGAAACATCAAATAATCAATCAATAAATATTGATTTGGCTCCCTGCTCTGAGCAGGCAGTAATTTTCTTGACCTTAGGAACCTATAATCAAATCAGTTAGACTACATACAAAGAGTAGAAAATTAACCTTTATAGACAGCATCGTATAGAATGTATCCGACAGGAAGGCTGACTGTGGATTGAGTTAATTAGGGAAGACTTTGCAGAGTTGAAAACCAAACTTTATTAATCTGTAGTTAAAGACACTATAAGACCATGTGCCCACTAAAGGATCTCCCTTAGACCTTGAATCTTGAAATTTGAATTGTTTTTTGTCCTATCTAATAACGCAAACAAAAAGATAGCTCAGAAATGCATGGTTTAAGAAAGGAAGATTTGGGGCTGGATTTGATCAGTTAGATATGCTTAACTGGGGGAGGGGAGTAGATACCAGTTTTTGAAAACTATAATTTCTTGAGGCATATTAGGAAGGACACTATTTTCTCCGATGAGAAGGAAAATAGTTGATGGAATGTTAAATCTTGTATCTGAGGCTGCTGAGTAGGCTTCAGCAAACCTTAACAAAGATGAACCCCAGGGGATCAAACTCTTAAGTTATCTGGGCCCTTCCAACCAACATGGGCATCTTATAAAAGAAAACCTACCATGGCAAGCTACTTCAGTTACAACAATAATGTATTACTGTCATCAGAGTCAAGATTAATAGATTACATCTGACTTTGAGTTTCATCCTACTTGTGTCTAACTCTTTGATGACTCCGACACTTGTCTCCTGTATGGATGAACTCAAAGCCAAACCTATAAATGTGATAGCCCCAGAAGCAACAAGACCACTTAGAATCACGAATAGTCAATCTTAAGTGATTGCTATATTCATCTTTTTCATATTGTTGTCTTTTGAAAGTCATGAATTACAATATTATTATGGGTTTTGCTAACTTTATTTTAGGATGATTTTTTTCAAGTGACAATATTTTGACACCAGAAGAGAACAAGAGATTTCAGAAATTTTATGTTTAAGTGATGGTTTACAATTACTTGGTGAATTATAACTAAGAGTGAAATGAAATTCAGAAATAGTAACAGAACCACTGAAATTAATATTGGAAAATCACAGAGCAGGAAAATGTACTAGAAAACTGGAAATAGGCAAATATCGTCTGGATCATCAGAATGGAAAAAGGGGGGAAACTACTAGTATTAATCCTAATGTTAGCCCTCTCCAAATTTCTAGAACAAATTAATTTAGCATATTTAGGATGTGTGCCCTGTAGGTCTCATGTACCTTGTAAAAGTTGGAAAATAAAGCAGTAAGTCCTAGGAGCCAGCATGAATCTGCTAAGTCATCTGAAATGTCTCCTTTTAAGTCAGAAAGATTATTATATTCAAATTTATTCTGCTCTGATTATTTAAGTAGCACTGTTGTTACATAGTTTCCATGCTCCATAATAAAAGACCAGATTGTAATGAATCTTACATTACAATTTAAATGAAATCAGAAAGTAACAATTTTTTGTTTTATGTAAAACCTTTTTGAGCTTTGATATCTTTATCTTAAAAATTACAAATATGAAAACAATTTTAGGGAAGAAAAAGACCTTACTGAAAAAACCCTATCATTTTTTTTTTTTAAATAAGTGAAATGAGGTCCAGGGAGGTATATGACTTGTGTTAAATCTCACAGCAAATTAATGGTGAAAAGAAAGAAAACCAAAAAGGGAAAGAAAAATAAATGAAGAGTTTGAAGTCAAAGGAGTTCTCATAAGAACTGAGGAGGGCTGATAGAATTTGCCAGACTCTCTCACTTAGCTCTGCAAATGCTACTCTGCCTTTGGAATTCGTCTGAGGGGACCCGTGTTGGACCATGTTCCTTACACAGTAATTTTCCCAAGGGTCTCAAGCAAGGTCAGGCACCACCTTCCACTCTCAGTGCTCAGCCCATTTTATCAATACACTTCTCTCTTTCCAAGCCAATGTCCAGAGATGAGGAATCAGGGCCCACATCAGATTGTTCAATTTTGTCTGTCCATTTTATGAAATGACGTAAAAAAACAAAAACAAAAACAAAACAAAAAAACAAAAAACCTTTAGATTACTTTGGAGTAAATTATTATGAAGATTCAAAGAAGCTTATATTTTCAAAAATATTTTAGTTAGTTGTTACAACACCAAAGCATCTACTTCTTTATTTGAAGAGAAATTCATCTACTATAATTAATGACTTTTTTCCTTTTCTATGGCAGTTAAGTCAGTAAAACTAACAAAAGTGGGACAAGATGGGCTCTATATATGGAGTAGTATCTTTAAGGATTAAAACCTTTTTATATCATATGAAAAGATACAAAAGTTTTCCTTTGATGTTGTATTTTATTATAGAAATGAAGATCATAGAATAGATATCCCTGTGAAATAACTTTAGAAACAGAGAAAAAAAAACAATAATACTTCTCAGCCAGCTGTGTTCTCTAGGGTTAGAACAAAGTTGCCCTGCGATTTGTTAGCTCAATTCAACACAGGAAGGATTTGTATGCAGTTCTCACCATTGTATACTCATTTGAAAGTTTTTCCATATCATTTATATGTATTTAATTTTAAAATTACTAAAACTATCTCACATGGTACAGAAATAAGAAAGGAAGGAGGCATTGGTTTTCTTAAATTGTTTTTGTCAATGAGATAGATATATCTTCCACCAGCCCAGCAAATAGCTAATAATACATCATAAATTCCTTTGCTTTAAGACAAACTCCCCTGATAATACAGGTCAACGGTTCCACAGATTAGTTCTGAATACAAACTCAAGGAGTCAGAAAAGAAAAACAATTCACGTGAAGTGAGTTGTTTCAGGAAATGTAACAGAAAGATATTTAGCAATACATAACAATAATTTAAACTAATAAAATAAATAAATTTTACTCTCTCCTTTTCATTTCCAAAGTCAATGTCTCAGAAACCATCAAGCTGCTCGATACTATAGCAGCTTTAAGAGTTAAGTCCCCATTTCGAGGCTGTGTTCTAGAACTCAAAAATGTAGTGTTGAAGTTGTGCCTGTGAACACAACAGTTAGGAACATTTTGACCGAAATAACAGTTACTAGCCGGTTTTGTCTGATCAGTTAAGCCATCTGTGATCATCAACCAAGCCTGAGTCTGTTTTAATTCAATAATCAACTCTCATATTATTGTCATACACAATTCAGTTACTTCAGAATTATGTATAGTACTTTGGATAACTAATCAAAAGCATGTGGCTTATTTATAATATAACCATAAATATAAAATGTTACTCTTTCCAGGCAGCCTACATTTCACACCGTGACCCTAGTCATTTGTCAGGTTGGATATTTCTTTCTTTTACAACAAATCCCACCACTTCTCTCCACGCCCACCACGGCTGCACTGCACCAGCTTCTCCCGTTTAAACTGCCCTAGTCACTTCCATGCTTCCACTCTCACCTCTATTCTCCTCAGAAGAACCTGTTTGAAACACAGATCTGATCACATCACTCCCTTTTCCAAAGTCCTCATTCTGGCCTCCAAAACTCTGTGTGGAATGGCCCCGGACACCTCCCCAACCTCACCTCCTGCCTTTCTCCCGCTTGGTCATTCCACTCCACCCATACTGGCCTCCTTGCAATTTCTGAACCACAGGCACATGCTCACCTCAAGGCTTTGCAATACTGTTCCCTTCACATAGATACCTGCTTGGTTCAGACCTTTGCTGAAATGCCTTCTCAGCAGAAGTTTCTCTTACCATCTTAACTGAAATAATAGCCCATCAACTTCACAACCACTGCCCATTTCTCCCTATCCCTTTGCCTAGATTTTGTCTTTAAAAAAATAATAAATAAAGGAAAGTGATATATATAGTGTATAAGATATTAGATGATTTATTGTAAAATAGATAATTTATTATATTTCTTCTTAAGCACTTCCCTTGCCAGCTTTTTTATTAGAAGTTTACAGAAATTTTTCACAAAAAAAGGTATTTTACAGTTGTTTTGGGCATTTGTGGTTTGAATATAATTGTATTGTAATTTTTAACAACTAAATCAATTCCACATGAAGAGAACTATGCTCACTCTCTCTTCTCCTTCAAAACCCACAGACGTCTTGCCGGAAACTCTTTGACATACATTCCCAAGGGAGCATTTGCTGGCCTTTACAGTCTTAAAGTTCTGTAAGTAAACTGGTGTTATTTGTTATATTTCTGACTAGAGTGGCAAGTGAATGCTAATTAACTAGTAAAGATTGAGTTCCTCTAATAAGTAATTTGGAGCCATAGAATAATTTATTTAAATTCAAGTCTACTTTCATTGGTAGCACAGAGCCATGTTATACCTGTCTGGGTGTGTGTGTGAAAAAAATTTATTGCTCCTTTTCTAACTTTAATATCTAAAATTATTTGCCTCTAAATTACCAAATTATCAGCTCAAACTTTTAAAAGAGAATTTCTCTTCCTTTTTGTATAATGAAGCTGGGGAGAGTTTTTTTAATCATTTTGATCACCAAGTAAATAAATCACTATGGTGCTAACATAATGAGATCACATCTTCAAAACACTTGGAAAATTTGTTTCCTTACGATTCACTGAATAAGAATCAGCTGAAAAATACCAAGTTTACGTTCCACTTGAGAAAAGATGTAGAAAAGTTTAGTGATTATAGATACACTGAGTAGTTGTTTAATTGAGAAATGTTAATTCATTGAGACTTGTAAAAGTAGGTGTTCTTATTATTTAACGTCCAACTTCCCAATTTGTTTATCAAAAAACTCATTATTATTGACTACCTCCTTCTTCTAGTGTACATTGGTTTATTTTCTTTCAGTTTATTCTCTGTAGGAAGAAAAGAGGCATATTGGTAGAGAAAATAGACAACACAAGTTGAAAGTCATACCACGCTATTTTATCTCAGAGAAAATATTCTGATTTTATTTCCTTTCTTCAAAATAAATGTTATAAACTCTAAAAGGCATTTGATATATTTCTGCACAGTGGAAATTACATTTCATTGACCTGAGAGATTCATAGACTATTTAAAAAGTAATTTTATTTAAACTTAATATTTTGTTAAAGGTTAAATTCAACAGCAGAACCATTTTTGGTCAGCTTAGTGATTGGGTTTAGTACTCCCCCCAACCTTTGAATTACTTTTGCTTTTAGGCAGAAATATCTCTAAGTAGTCATATCGCAAAATCCCAATGCTAATTTATTTTGTTTGTTTTTTAACGCCTACAGCACCTGGTCTTCCTAGGTAGTCTCCCATCCAAGTACTAACCAGGCCCTATCCTGCTTAACTTCTGAGATCATAAGGGATCAGGCATGTTCAGCGTGGCATGGCCATAGAGGCCAAAGTTAATTTATTATGTGGTAGAATTCTGAGTTGTAACACCAACTCCAATACACCTATGTCTCCACAAATGCAGCAAAATATTTAGAACCATTCAAAATGCATTACATAAATCCAATTTTAAAAAGACAACTGGGACAATGTTTTTTCTGTGTTGAGCCATGTACCACTAAATATTTTAGATACTTGTTAAATTAATTACATTAAAATCTATTATTTTAATTCACTCAACAAAACGTAAATTGGATATACTAAGCTAGAGTGTATATGTATTTATGTCTGTATGTAAAATGTTTTTTCAGCCATCGTAATTATTTATGAATTGTGAATATATATGAATACATATAAATTATATTATATGGATATCTATTAATTAGATATCAGCTAACTATTATAATTACATAAAATTATAATTTTAAATTTTTGCATTTTTGTATTTGAATTACTCAAATTTGATGGACTTTTTCCATGATAACATTTTTAAATTTTCTAATTATACCATTATATATTTCTAATTATCTCATATTACACTAAAGGTCCATGAAATCAGAGATGTTATCTGTCTTGGCACTGGTCTATCTCAAGTTCCTAGAACAATGTCTGAATTATAGTAGACACTTAATAAATACTTGTCAAATAAATTATCCAGATTGATGATACAGAGAGAACAAGGATATTCTAAACTTGTCAACTTTTTCTTCATTTTGTATAACATAAACCCAATGCTATATGTTTATCTGTTGTATTCTAAAGAATAAGTAGTTGCTTCAGATCTGATGAAGGATTCTACCTGTGGGCAGGATTTATTCTCCATGAATGCTTCTGCACGCACTTTGCTTCTTTCTATGGTGCATCTTGCCCAAACTATCCAGAGAGAATTGGACTAATCTCATTCAAAAATAAAAATAATAGATTATGTCTCAAACTTATCATTTATATGTACCTTTTCCACCAGAAAATAAAAGAATTAAGTGTGATATTCAGTTAGACCTCATTATCCTCTTCTCATTAATCAATATTTCTTGTCTTCTACACAGTCAAGTGTTCAGCAAAGCTTGTTGAGTGTGATACTCAAAATAATATTGAACAAATCACTGTTGGAAATACCATAATTAATAAGTATCATTCACAGCCTAAAGAGCTTATAATCTAGTGGTAGACTGTGGGATCAAGATAGTGAAACCAAGACAGACAAATAGATTATTTCCAATTCTTCCGGGAAGTGTGTCTAGAGCTGTGTGCAAGGCACTGTGGAACTACAAAAGTTGGGAAGCATTTAGGCCAGTCTGATAGTTCAGATTCGGATTCCTAAGAGAGATATTTCTCCTAAAGAGATGACATAAGAGCTGAATCTTGGAGCACAACTGGGAATTAGCTAGACAGACTGAGGGAACAAATATGCATATAGATACAGTGGCAGGAAGTACCCAGGATGAACGGGCAGCTCTAAGCAAGTTGGTATTCAAGCATTTAGAGAGTGGAGAGTATCTGGAGAAGAGCTTGGAGAAAGAGAAGGGCCTTCGTCACTGGAATCCTGTATTGGAGTGTCAAAAACTCATGGACGTTATTATGTTCTAGGCATGATGAGGAACCAAGGAGAAGATCTAAGCAAGGGAATGGCATGTTCAGACTTTGTAGTTTAGCTACATCATTGTCAATGTGAGGAGGATTCAAGAGGAGCAAGATCCCTGCCAGGAATCATGTTCACTCCTCTCTTTACTTTTCTGACTTAAATATTAATATTCAAGGAGCAAATTCAATTGCCAAATATTTTGAAAATATTTCAGTGTTAGGACAATAGCTCTTAACCATGGTGATTCTACCTGCCACAGAGAGTATTGGAAATTTGTGAGAGCATCTTTGGTTTTCCAAATGATTAATATGTAATAATCGTTCCCATGATGTGCTGTATAGCCCAGCATAAAGAACTCTACCACCTTGTACTTGACTTCTGACTGTCCCTCCACACAAAATGTAAATCAATAATAATTTCATGCTTAATAATATTGAAAGACTTTACAAGAAATTCTGCATAAGCCTAATAATTTATATAGGAAAAATTAAATGGAATAAGTATATCCTCTCAAGATTGTTGAATATTTAATTCAGCTTTTGCATTCTGTCTCTTCCAGGTATTGTGATTTCTAACCTCATATTTCATTGAAAATGGTGTTAGTGCAGTAGAACAAATACCCAAAATGCCACAAAACAAATTAAAGATATATAACCATGGGATGTAAAACTTTTAAAAAATAATTATCACTAAATTAGTAGAAAATAAGGAGCTCTCACCGAATTTCATTAACAAAGGTTGTTTTATAAATCTTTCATATTATGTCCTTTTAAAATTTTTGGAGCAAAATCTATATTGTGATAATTATATAATGATTTACTTATTTGGGGGTGGCCTGTCACCTTTTTAGCCTTACTTTTCTAGTATCCAACTCTGTGAGGGTGAATTCATGACTATTTTTTTTTTTCAAATTCAGCCTTGATGCCCCATTGCCTGTGGTGGGATATGCTCTCTGGTCCTCTTGAAGTGTTGGAGAACAAATGTTTGCCTCAGCATGTGATAGAATTATGAGACAGGATAAATATTCTATGTGATAGTTCAACCCTCTCATGTCCTGAAAGATAGATAATTATTTTAATATTACTCTTATCTATAAAAACACTCATTTGTAAGAACATTCATGTTCATTTGTAAGAATGTCACACTTTCTCATTTTCTCCACCACAACATCTATAATTTGTTTTGGCATATTATCTTTATTTTAATAAGGGATATTTCCTTCTTTTCCTTATAATGCATAATAAATGTCTTGTGTTATATATTTTAACTCAGTTTTTATTCTGTACCCATCCAGACCTCTACTCTCATTCCCCTGTTCTTGCACAGAATAACTTCTGATCATGTCATTTCTGTTACACCCTACCATATTCATTGAAAGTTAAGGCAACATCTGACTCGTTTATAAAAATGTCTCCTAAGATAATCACATCTGAGCATCATGTATAAAACTATATATATATGTATATATATATATGTATATCTATATCACTTTATTAAAAATTATTTTTATTTCTTCTATATAACACAGAGTAACACATTATATTGACTTTTTCTTTGAAATGATATATGTAGATAGACTATATTTTATGAATTGTATCTAAGTATAATAGATGAGGCATTGCAAGATATTTATTATTAAAGGGAGAGTTGGGTCCAATAGGATTGAGAACCACAGTGCTAGAGATAAAATGCTGAACAAGACAAGTTTGTCCTTACCCTCAAGGAAACTCTCAAATGTTTTATAAAGTCCAGAAGTCATTGGAAGAAATAGAAATAACTGATTATATTCTAGTATGGTGAAAAAGATAATAAAGTAATATTTGTTTGTCTGGAGCACTGACCAGTATAAGGAGAATAAGGAGGGCATACAGCAGAAGAAGAAAAAGATAATAGTAATACAATTTATTAAGATGGACAGATGAAGATAGCAACAACTATCCTTGGCTAGGACTGTTTTATAACAGAAAGCTTGTTACTGTGCACTCTAGAAGATCATAAATTCCAAAATACATCGTCCAGTGAGATGTTGCACCACACTGTCCTCAACAAAGGTTCATTTTCTTGCACAGGCCATTCATTCAGTCAAGGAATGGCTCAGCTTCCTGCCATCTGCTACCAGAAAGCCATGTGGAGGTGATGGATAGAATTAACCATAGAAAGGAAAGGTCACAATTATCCAAAATGCTCACATTCCTACACAGGTTCTAGATAGAACCTTGATAGTTATTTGATATCTAAACATAGGACAATTAGGCAAAGGGAATATCTAATGATCAAGCTATCGGTTGTTACAAAGTCCCCCTTTGACATATTATCTCATCTCCCTCTGTTTCACTATCCATACTCTTATTTAGTCCTGTTGGCAAAAAAAAGATAACCAAAAAAAATTTGTACTGTTAGGGGAGCACAGGGACACTGTATGAAATAGTGAATGTTTTAAAACTCTTTGAGGAAACAAATTAAGACACTATCAAGTCATCCTTTATCTTTAGAAAAAGTGTTTCATTTTTATTTCTTCCCCATATGTGAATGAAAAAAATGAAGTTGAAGTTAAAAGTGGCTAAACCCATATTCATGTACATTCTGCTTATAGTCAATGTAGTGAATAAAAAAGTTTTGCAAAAGAAATCACAGCCATGTTGGGAATGCTTCTGTTTTAAGTGTACTCCACAGTACTATAAAACCTTTAATTGTTTTGTCTCCCACTGGAATATCTTAAACAAAAACAGGATTTTCTAATTAACTCACTGGAGACTTGTAAGGATATAATGGAGACAATTTGCTCTTATTTTGTCATTTGAAAGTAATTAAACAAAAGTTCTTTATTTAGGGAGAGATCAGGACTTAGTGACTTCTTTAAATTATATTTTGGTGTTATACTATAGAAGTAGTTGAAAAATTAAACTGCTGGAACATAGGTCAGGAGTAGCTTTAAAAGTTATTAACAAAACTCATTTAAGTTCCATTTTCTGAGGTTAGATATATAAAGCTACTGAGAAAGTTGGCAACTAAATAAGGAAAACCATCTATAAATCTGTTATTTTCTACTCCACCTTTTCAATATTTTAGGAAGACCACATTTGAATAGTTCCACTGTTTGATTAGCAAAGCATAAAGGACAATTTCATACACTTTGTACCAGTAATATATTACTTACAAAGTTTAAACATCAATTAAATCTGTAACCTGAATCTTATTTAAATTTATTATTCAGTGAATGACTTAGAAAACATTTCTCTAAAGTTAAAATTATTTATTATATTAAAACTGCCTAAAATAACCTAAAAGTGTAAGCTTTAAATATTCTGATAAATTTTGCAAAATATGGAATTTGAGTTAGTTTTCTCAATTCCCTAACTAAGAAGTGAAGTGTGAGATTTCCCTAATACTTGGCTTTGTTCATAAGGAATCAACACATTTTGAGATTCGTAATTTATGAAATGTTAGTTGAATTCAAGTTAAAAATAATGAGATTACTGGAGTAAAACCATTGTAATACAAGTGACAGAATTTATTTTTCTGAGAAAACAGAATCTTGGTCATGGTGAGAAAAACATAAATTTTATGATCTCTAAAATTTTTTTCACGTCTATTTGTATGTGTGTTGTAGCCGCAAGCCCCTGATAGACACACGGACCACCAGAAATCAGGGAGTTATAGGAAACACACTCTTTATTCAGCCAGCTGTGTCTGCCAGGGGTATGCAGACCCCAAATTAAGCAGCCCAAAAATGTAAAGGTGCAGGGTTTTTAAGCTCTAAACCCCATTCTTCATTCTATCTGAACACAAAAGTCTATTTTTCTTTTATTTACTAACTGTCAATCTACAGGTCGATTGTACAAGCAGGGGTACAGAAGCAGAAAGCTTATTGTTAGAATGTTATGTTCCCATGGGTGATAGCCTATGTTCCCATGGGCGATAGCCTATGTTCCCATGGGTGATAGCCAAGCTGACCTAATAAGTAGAAATAGTTCTTTAAAATGTCTGCTTTTCCAAAATTGTCTTCTGCTTCTGGCTTATGTGACCATGAAATAATGGGATTGGGGGAGGGAGAGACTACAAAATTATTGTTATTTTATGAATAAGGTAGTAAAATATAGAAAATCTAATGGGAATTTTTTCCGTGCTATTTTCCCATGCTATTATATATAGCAATAATATATATTTGTTATATTGTTGCCAGGGGTTTTCATTCTGTAGTTCCCATGTTCTGAAAAAGACAGTGGAACCTAGGCAAGCAAAAGTGTAATACTTCACAAAAAGAATTTAATTTACATCAAAATATAACATGCACAAGAAGAGAAAAAAATCTTTAATAACCTCCTATTGTTATCCTTATTTCCATTTTGTCTAATCTATGGAGTCTCCAAACTGATCCTTTAAAAACATAAATAAGATTCCATTATTTTCCTATTAAACCCTTCAACAAGAGTTTCTCATCACACTTAAAAGGAAGCCTTATCCGTGACCTGCAAGTCCTCCATGAGATGGCCTCAGGTTCCCTCTCCCAACTTCTTTTTCTCACTCATTCCTCCTCCGTCACAATTAATTCTTTGCTGCTTCTTTAACAAGTCAGGCAAGCTCCAGCCTCAGGGCCTTGGCACTTGCTCTTCCTACTTCCTCAGTAACCCTTCCCGGATATTCACATGATTTGCTCCCTGATTACATTCTGGTCTCTACTCAAATATCAGCTCCCCAGAGAGACCATCCATGACCACATCTAAAATAAAAATCTCACTCCTTGTTATCATCTATCCTAAATCCATGTTTGTTTTCTCATTCATAGCACCTATCACTTGTCTCATGTTATACACTCACTCATTAATTTTAATTATCACTCTCCAAAGGCCAAGGTTTTGTCTGATGCTCTGTTGTTTCCTTATACCTGTAGCAGTGCCTGGCACCACTATGGCCAGTTATCGTTAATTACAGTTAACTTTCTTTAATGTTTTTATTTATCTGTTTTAATGTACAGAATGCTGCAGAATAATCACCTAAGGCAGGTACCCATGGAAGCTCTACAGAATTTGCGAAGCCTTCAATCACTGTAAGTATTTTTGAAGTTGCAAAATGTTCTCAGAATCAGTTTGGGAAGAAGCACTGAAATGTCCAAATGACCATTTTAGTAAATTCCTTGGTTGGGGGCCCTGCCTAAATAAGGTATGAATGAGAGGTTCCATTAGAGCAACAGTTCTTCGCATTCTCCTTAAACAGTATGTGTGGGGGGAAGGACCAGTGATAGAGTTTGGGATTTCAGGGCAAACACTTAATCATAACACCTGCAGTCAAAGCCTCTTCTACATGCTGGTATCTCCAGACAAAACACGTCTTTCAGGATCTTGTCCTACATTCCCTTGTAATGTTTAGCTCCTGAATTCAAATCAGGAGTAATACTTTCTTCTTTTATCTAGGATGTCACAACCTTGACTTGTTGGCATCTTCAATGTATTCTGTTATTAGATCATCTGAGCTGCCTTGAAATAAAATTTGTTGAGTGTCAGTAAGTTCTGTATGTATATCTGGTGTCCTCAAATCAATAAGCTAAGATCTAATCATATATCTTAGAACTTTACTGTACAGGTCTACAAACCAAGAATTTCCCCATCACTACACACAGACATGCAAACAATCCCACAGGTACACACAGACACTTCAAACACACACACCACACGTAGACACATGCAGGCACACAAACATACACAGCAGTGGTGTTGGTGTTCCCTACTCAGAATCCACAACTTTTTAATCAGGAATTTCCACCCTCCACCAATTTAAAATTTCTGAATAAATGAAAATTAGTTAATTAGCTGTTTGGAAGCTTGAGTTGTGAGCAATTGTTTACAGTAATTATTTGGCAAGACTCTGCCATGAGTACTGGTCAATATATATAAATCTTCATCGAATCAGAATGTGAAAGTGTTTACAATATCTTGCATGATTTCCAATATACATGTGTGTAATGCATGCTCTCATCTTACTCACATTGGAGGTCTTCGTCTGTCAAACAGAACACTGGCTTCTGGTCTAAAATGATGAGGGTGATAAATTCATAAAAAAAGACAAATAGATATTGCAGACTCTAGTCGAAAATCACTGTAAAAATCCACCAGTGAATAATTACATAAAGTTTGCTGAATACCTTTTACTGAGGTGACACGAGAGCAGGAGAAACATGAGATTCGAAGATGATACTTTCTTCCTTTGATCTTTTTTTCTGTTAATGAAAGCAAATCTGTGCTTGAGACCATTTTAAGCTTTTCACTGCAGCCAAACAAAGTGACTTCCTAGGTTTTCACCAGCCTATAGATAAACAAGCCCACAAGGGCCCCTTTGTGGCATGGGATAGGTCTGTGGCATTTTCAGGAGCTCCTTCATGACATCACAGTATCACTCCTTTGTTGCACAGGCCTTTTCCTAAAGGAAAAGAGCAGCCAGAGAAGCAATATGCTCTCCAGTGGGGTTGTCTGTGTAAGGGCATGGGGTCTAGTGGCTGAATTGAAAGCAAGATAATAGCAGTAGCCAATAGGAACTTTAAACAGCTGTGAGGCAGGCAGAAGATAGAAGGATAAGAGTTTGTAACCAAAAGCCACTATCAGCTGAAAGAAGATCACAAACAGAACACACACAGAAGTGAACTCTTTGAGAAAAAGAAGACCATGAATCTTTTGTTCACTCGAACTGGGTGGTGCCTCTCTGATAAAGGTGTTCAGATTTTGTTTCTTACCGTCTAGATATTTACCATTCACCAGGTGTCTCTTGCATTTGGTTTCTGGTTCACAAAAACAATTACATTTGAAACTTTATAAGTTCATGTTCCCTGTTAAAAAGCCAAGGGTTAACTTTCTAGTATGATGCCCTTCACATCCAAATCGAGGCATCTAAATAGGCGCTCGGTCCCCCAGTGCACACTGGGTTGTATTAATTGGTTATGTAATGTTTGTCAGGGATACCTTCACCCAGCACACAGATGGACCCATGTGAGTTGTTGGCAATCTGTGCTGCTGTGACACTTTTTCTCACTTACATTTTTTATTCTGCTTCGGTATGAGAAGTAAGCTTTGATTTAAAAAAATAAAAAGCATTATAAACGTAGGCTTAACCACCAACCACGCAGACGCCATAGCGTCCAACTGAAGGAGCTGCCAATTCAGTTTGGATGTTTGGGTCCTGGTAAGCCCCTTTAAAGTTTTACTCTTGTCCCAGAGTCAAGATGTTTAATAGTATTTCTCCTGCTTCCTTTAAGCAGTTCCAAAATAAAAACATTACTTTTGAATCTGACGGTCTTTACAAACATGCATTTCTTCTCCATTCTCCATTCATTTTCCATGCTATGCTTAAGCCTTCGTGCTACTTCCTTATTAATATGAGTAAGGAAGAGGGTGAGACCTGTCTCATTCATGCTGCCAACACCTGGGAGGCCTCCACTCACTCACTCAGCTCTTCTCAGACTGCAGCAAACCTTAGCCCTTTGCTTAGCCCTTTTTCTAATGGGTCTTCTTTTCTTTCTCTCTTGAATTCACTCTATTTTTCTCCACATTATTATTTTCCTTGTTTTATACATGTACTCTCTAAGAAGCACTTCGCCCTTCACAGGTCAGTAAGTACATCACCCCTATATACTTACCTGGTCTTGTAACATCTAAAGGGGGGCTTCTCAGCCCTGGCTGCAAAGAAAAATTATCTTGACAGTCCCAAAACCTCAGCTGCACCCCAGACCTATTAAAATCAGACTATCTGAGGATGGAAACCAAGCATCAGTGCTCACTAACTGATTTAATTACACAGTTAAGTGCTTTTTAAATGAAGATTGGGAAAACTAGTGTCCTGCAGCATTTTTTCAGATGATCTCCAAATATTTCCCTTAACTCTTTAGCATGAAATAACAACAAAATCCATACTTTGCATTCCATTTTGCATTCCATAATGTACTTACAATATGATATAAAAGTCGGGGATTGCCTCATCTTTGTTTAATCGAAACAGCTCACATCAAACTATTAATTTTACTGACAACCTGGGACAGATTACTTTAGGAAGTTATACTTGGTATTACCCCTGTCTACAGACCAGCAGCATCAGCACCCCCTGAGATATGCAGAATCTTGGGCCTCTTCTCTGCCCCTCTTAACTGGAAGCTTTGTTTTAACAAAATCCTTAGGTAATTTGTATGGCCAGTGCATTTGTGTAATCAGAATTTTTCATGTTCTTTGACACTAACAAAGTGGTCTACAAACCAAAACTGGTTGAGAACTACTGAAATGGATCATTAGAATAATTTGCTTCACCCATATAGACTTGGCTTCATTGAGGAAAGTTTAAGAAACTTGATATACTAATATTGGTAACACTGCTGTGAGCAAGAAACAAATTGTGCTCGTGTTTCAAGGGATGTAATTTTCCATTGATTCCACATAAACAAGATATTTTTGCTTTGTTCATAATGAAAACACGTAGGTACATTTGCGTTCTTTCTTTTAACTCTCTCCTGATGCTTACAAATTGCTCGGCTAAGGAGTAAGAGTGCAAGGCCAGGGGCCCGAGCATGGTAGCACAGAGCCAGCCCCTGTACAGTGTGCACGTTTGGCTTCTGACGTGGTCATGACTGCCCAGACACCAACTGGATTTTTTTGTAACATAATCAAATATAACTGAATTTTCTTTCTGTTTTTTGGAAGGGAATAGGAAATGTAATCAGAATTCACAGTGAATTGTATTTCACCAAGAAACTTTTAGCATTCTGGTCATCCCAGGGCTAGAGTCGAATTACAGTGATTTGATGAAAGCTCAGAGTTTAACCCTCTCATACCCTCCATACCCTCACACCTTTGTATCAACAGTTAAAATAACCATCTATGAAAACCTTCATTTGTTCATGACATTCAAGCATCTCACTGTCATTAGTGAAGTTCAAGATGATCAAAGAGAATGACATATCACGTTTATTTAGTATTATTGAATACATGTTGGTTTTTATTCCAAGTCTACACTACCAAAGCTAATTGTGGAATTTGCACAATCACAAAAATAACCGATTATTAAATAGAAAATGAAAAGAGAGTTAGACGTATCTTTAGAATTGTCTCTCTTCTCCAATTAGCTAATATTTATCTTAAGAGTACAAAACTATATTTTAAAATCTAAGAGGAATATATAATTTTTGCCTGGACCATGATCTTCCCATGCAAGTTATTGTAATATCAGCTTCAAAGCTACACACCTTACCCCTTCCTGGACCCTCTGAAATGTCATAACTTCACCCAGATTCTTTATAGTAGGGTTTTGCGGATAATATTTTTAAAAGAGACTAAGCAAGAGAAGTACGTGAGGCGGAAGAGATGGGGCCTACAGAGTTGAGCAAAAAGTAAGGAAAGCCTAGAACCAGTAGCAGTTTTCTCCTATTAATATCCAGGAGCCTATTGAATTTCAGACTCAGGATAAAGAATGGGAAGGAAGTAACAGAATACAAAGAGGTGTGAGCAGACAAAAAGAAAGCAAGGTGAGGCAGCCAAGAGGATAAGATTAAAAGATCAAAGGGGTTAAAAAAAAAAAAAACAATAGATTTTGTATTAGTAACATTATTCCTTCCACTAAGACAGTCTCCAAAAAGAAAAATTATAAGCCTACATAACAAAAATACACTATAGTTTTGGTCTGGTTTTTTTTTTTTTTCATAGAAATGTCAGCATATTAGATATGTTTTGGGATGGAGAAGGGCTTAGAAGTTCTAGAGGCCAAAGGTTTTTGTCTTGCATACTTAAAGTTCATTTCACAGAACCATGTACAAACCAGCACCCAAAGAATTGTTATGATGAGAAGTTTTACCTTGCCCTCCCCACTTAGAACATTAGAAGAAAATTATTTTCAGGGGCAAAGCCCTTTCTACACAATGTTTACAAGAAAAGAGAGCTCCAATTAGAATGCTGTCCTCGGAATCATGTATAAAAAAAATGTGAATGCTTTTGTAAAACCTCATGCTTAAAAGCTCTTTACATCAGGTTATCTGCCAGCACTGTGATAAATCACATACATGACAGTCATATCAGATAGACAAATATATAAAAGAGAACATAGAAGTTGTGGAATGAGAAGTAAAATAAACATTTTTAGCCTTATGATATGAATTTAAAGTTAACTTTGGAAAGTAGGTTAAATTCTTTGGAGAAGCTAAAGAGATGACAGTTATGGGAAGGTACTTTGTGAATGGGGCAAAGTTTTTCTCCCTTTTCAGAGGACTGTGATGAACTGGAAAAAGGTTAATCAAGAAGTGATAGAACATTGCAAGAACAAAGCCAGAATGTGGAACTGATTAAACACCCATGGTTATAAAAGCGGCAACCACCAGTATTTATTAAGCATTTTTACTGTATCATCCCACTTCAGTCCTGCAGCAACCTCACGAGGTAGGAGCTGAGATTACTCTCCCTAGTGATGAGGCAGCAAAAAGCTCAAAGAAGTTAGCTGACCTCATGGTCATATGGCTTTGTAATGGAATCATGCTAAATGTGAGTCTGGGATAAGAACTCTGGTCTTTCTGACTTCAAAATCTGCCCATTTTTCTACCACACTATCTTGCTTCCCTCGGAGAACCCTTGCAGAGAACGGGCACACAACAGAATGCACTCATGCCAGGAAAAGGAGTTTGACAGAAACACATGCCCCTTTAGACATATGCTTGTGAAGGTTTACAAAAAGAAAGAAAACTTGTAATGCTGCAGGATAGAAATAAACACATTGAAGAAGAAAAAGCAACAATATTTATTACAGTGTGGCTCAGTTGTCCCTTTTTAGTGTTTCCCTTTGTATTTGGTTGTCTGATCCTACATAATCTGTGAGGTAGAATTTTATCTCCACTTTCCTGATGAGGAAACTATAGATGAGAAAGGGGTATCTTGTTCCTATTGCAAAGACAAGAGAAACAAGCATTCCACAGGGAGGGAATTTCATGTGCAAAACCTTGTAGTGGAGTTCAGGTTTGGGGGTGAAGTGGAATGTGGAAAGCTGGTACATCGAGAAACAGATGGAGGTTGTAGCTGAAGAAGAAAGAATGAGGTGGCGAGAGGTGTAAAAAGAGCCTAGAGAGACAGGTGGGGTCCAGACCTCTTGAAACCCATATGAAACATGTCGAGAATTTTAGTAGTTATTGTAAAAGCAATGGGAATCCACTGGAGGATTTTAGGCAGGAAAGGGCATGATCAGATCTGCATTATTGAAATTGTCTAGGAGAGAAAGGAGAACTTTGTCAGGACAGGGGCAGTGGAGATGTCAAACAGGAGATAGGTTTAAGAAATATTGGGATGAAATTACCAGTATTTGATAATGAGTTAGTTATAAAGAATAAAGGAAGAAGAGTATCGAGAATGATTCTTATGTGTCTGTTTTATATAACCATGTGCTTAATGAAGCCCATTGCTAAGATAAGAAACATTGCAGAAGACTACATTTGGGAAGGGTTGGGTGGGAGAAAATGAGTTGGTCTTGAACACATGTGTTTGAGTAGAGATGTCACATAGACAGCTTGAAATCCGAATCTGGATCTCAAAGAAAAATGAAATTTGGGTTAAGTCCTTCTGCCATGCATTTTCCTTTACCTACCATTTCATTGTAATGAATTGATTATCTGACTACCCTGTTGAAAATATCGTTTATAAAGGTCAGAACCATGTTTGCCTGGTTTACTGCTTGATCTCCAGCACTAGGTATACTACCTGGGCAAAGAAAGCACTCAATAAATTCTTGTTGAACATATAAGTGATGTTCTAAATTGCTGCCCAGATTAGGGTCAGCTAATCTCCCTCAATTTGACTGAAGCTTGCATTCACAGCCTCCAAACTCCTGTCTCTGTATCCTGGCTTTTCCTACTTGCCCTATCTGAGCTGAGAATTGGACCCTAGTGGTTCCTTCAAAGAGTTTGGAGTTGATCTGTCTACAAGAATTAGCTTTCCCATTGTCTTAGCTGAGGACTTCCCACTTCAAGAGTAGGTGGGGTTCAAGGAAGAACCATAATATTAAGTCTTAGAAGGCTGATGAGATTTGGATAGGCAGGAGGTAGAGGATGCTCATGAATACAATGCCTAGAAGTATTGTGAGAATTACTTGGCTGGGACAGAGAAATAAGAGGAAAGTTTGGCTAGATAAAGAGGCTGGAGAGCTTTGAATATCAGAATGGCAAGTTTGGGTTTGAAAGGAATGGTAATGTGGAAGAGCTGTGGATCCCTAACAGGGCAATGACCTAGAGCACAATTTTAGGGAGATTAATCTGGCAGCAGCCTACAGGATTAATTGAAGAGATAAGAGATCAAAGGCAAAAGGCCCAGCTCAGAGGCTATTGCAGTAATGCAGGTGTGAAGAGATAAGAAAGAGACTGAACTAGACAGTGGAAATGGAGAGTCTCGGAGATGAAGATAAATGGAGAGAACTTGGTGAATGATTGGCTGGAAGGCAATAGAAGATTCAAAAATAACCCCCAGATTTAAAAATCTGGTGGTACCTCGGAGACTAATGGTGCCCCTGACAAAAAGAAAGTCTGTTTTCTATGGAGAAAAATGAAACTGAAGAAGTGAATGCTCTAGTTACTTTGGCTATAGATCATCCTCCTGTTAGAAAATTTACAACAGTGGTGACCTCTGAGAAGTGGAACAACTTAATGTAAATTGACTAAAATATATTTCTCACTGAAGTCTTATGCTCCTTACTGATGCCAGAGAGACAGAGGTTCAGTTCTGTTGACACTTATCTGGCTGCTAATCAAGCCAGCAGACTACCCTCAAAATTACTTCATTTCAATGGCTCTGCACACTTTCTCCTGAAGCTGGAGAAATGGAAAACAACTTCTTTACTTTTTGAGATGTCTTAGTCTAAGGCAATAATTTTTCTTCGTGGTTTACATTAAGTTTACCAATAAATAAGATGTAGAATACTAGAAAAATAAAAGCAGAAATTTCCAATTAAATAATCTTGATGTTTATATCTACATATTTTTTCACATGCTTAATATCTTCCTAGGATAAAGGGTAGGAAATTTCATTACAATTTCACATGTATTTATTTCATAAATATTTAAAAAATACTAATAACAAAAGTGATATTATTATGAAGAACTCATACAAATCAACATGAATTCAATCTACAAGGATTCATATAGATAAAATTTTATCCTAATAATATTATTATAAAGATCCCCTAACAAATTCAACTTTAATGATCCATTGGTTCCAATGCAATCAAATTTCCAAACAGTAAAAGTTCACCGTAACAAAGACTTAAGACACCTTGTCCAATTTTATTATACATAAACTTGGAACTATATGATTTCATTTCATAGCAAAGGTAAGATAATAATTAAAAAGGCTTTATCTCTTAAGATTTTATAAGTGAACTAAATCATTGTGGTCTTTTGACAATGAATTGTTCAAATTGATCTAACAAAATGTACAAATGTATGTACAAAAAAGGTCATTTCTGTGAAATTTATGAAGAAAAATGCTCATCCAAATATAAAATAGTGATCAGTCATGAAATTGCAATGCTTCGTAATTTTTATTGAAAGAACCCTCATAAGCTATTATACCTGCAACTGCAACATTCTTCACACCTTTGGCTTTTTTTCTCAAGTTATCCATGTTAATAACTGACATTATTACAGTCATCTCAAATATGGAATTAGCCAAGATCAATGGCTTATCTTTTGATTAACGCTTTCTTCCTTGTAGTTAATGGCTCATCAAAGGACCATTTTCTGGAACAATAGCAAGAATGCTTTTATAGATTCTCTAATCCCTTCAATAAAGCTATTTATAAATCAAAAATTTTTTTCAGAGATGTGGAGCAGATTGACAAAATATTTTTTTTAAAAAGAAAACTTATACAATTAACTTTTTATACTTGAAAACATTATGGAAAAAACTTCACACAGAAAGTAAAAAAAAATAAAAAAATAAATGTGCTTCTTTTTGGCAATTGCCTGACATAAAAGATTGACTTTTTTGACTATTACCTTCTAGCTCTTCATCACATAAGACACACTGATATTATAAAACTGCATTCACAGTGAACATTCTGCTGTTTTATTTTTAGTTTACACAATACTGGGTAACATTCATCTTTGCTTACATGGTCTCCATCTGCCCAGTTGCCCAGGATGGAATACTAAGTTTCTATAGCTTCCTTGACTCCACTTCTAGCCTTTAGATAAAAGATGGTATGGTCAGTAATGCAGCAGGAACAAAACGTTTTGCCTGTGTAATATTGAGATACACACACATAATGATGATAATAAAGGCTGAAAAATAAGGGGGACTTCTTTTAAGTCTAACTGCAGACACCTCTTAATCATTTTCATTATGAAGGGTTAAAAGAAGTAGGCTGCATTTCTCAGAACTGAAACTCACTGACAGACTAAAATTCATTTTAACTAACTTTTAACTAAGGCAAAATTTGAGTTTATCTTTGTTTCTGATTGATTATGATGGTCAAAAGATAAAAACACACACCATTAACCAGCTTCAAGTAATAATAATTTTAAATCATTCAGGTGTTTAATAGTTTACAAAGCTTCATTGTATTATTTCTTTTAATCATAAAACAACCCTATAAGATAGAGAGGTTTCATCCCCATTTTACAGATATAAAAGCTGAGGTCTATTAGCTTGGCTATGGACACACATGCTACTATACTAACTTGAACCCAAGTTTTCTCATCCCACATCTCTGCACTAATTTACAGATTCTGAGCTGCCTACACACAGACTCACACACATCCACACACACGCACACACACAAAGAACCTTTGTGACTTGTATGAAATAGAAATAACAAAGAAACACTTAAAAAGTAGAGCTATATAATGTTATTTTTATTGCTCCTGATAGTATCATAGAACCACATTTTTATATATGTTTTCATATTCTGTGTAGTGATGTTTTCCTTATATCCCACTGCTTAAACATTGCATTTTCCAAGCATATGAATAGAAAATGTCCAGCTGCCCAAAAGAGACCAGGTTGATATAATATGAGCTCTTTGTTTACTCACTGAATAGGCACAACTTGTGCCCTGCCAGCTGCTTTGTCCTTGATCTTAACCTTGCTGTGTAAGAACCACTTGTATGTATAAGTGGCTGGATAATTAATTCCACACTCCGGTTTAACCTGGAGATTTTCTGTTAAGATTATATCAGATAATGCCTCTGAGCGTGAACAGTATACCACTCTCTGGATTAGGTTTGGACCACTGAGGCCGATGGACATGGACTTCAACTGCATTTAGAAGGGGTATCATTTGGGAGGAGATTCTTGTATGAAGGAACTGTTCGGGCAGAGAAACGTTTTAGTCCTGCACTCAGGACACTTGAGTATTGGGCCTGGGAGTATTAGTACTTAGAGTATTAGGACTATGAAGAATTGCCTTGTCTCATTTATTTCAAGTGGGAAATAGCTCTGAGATTACAGTGAAGATGCCTATTATACCCTTTTTTCTGGAAGGAAAAAATGATTCATAAAAGACATCAATCCAGAGAAATGGATTTACCATCATTGGAAACTGATTCCAGGGTCACTTCAAGATCCAGCAGAAACTTTTATAGTAGCTTCAATATCAAAGAAAAAAAGCCCATGACTTAGTGCTGAGAGAGCCTTTTCTGTAAACGTATCGCAATATTTGCTCTGAACTTTAAGGGTAGTCATTTCCAGGACTCTTAGAAGCCACTTGGAGTTTCAATGCATAAGCAACTGGCAATAATCAACTAAAACACGGAAGTTCATATTGAAATAAGTCTTCATTCTTTCACAAGTACAATCATTAAGGAGAGTTTACATATGTGCTTTACCTCTAGTCGAACAAAAACTATCACCGCCTCATCCCCTGATGAAATTACACCTTATTTGAACATGGGCTGAGCATGTTGTTGCCGGAGAAAGGGAAAGAGACAGTGTTGAGTTTTCCTAAACAATTCCAGCTCCATTTGTTGACAGAACCTTGATATGTTTGGAAGCTGCTTCTGCCCTCTACGATGATAGTTGCTGTACTGAAAATTTAATTGTGATTAAGCTATGACACCGAACTCTTAATTTGTTCCAAGTGATCTTATCTCTGTTCTTATCAAAACTTGGCCTACGGCCTTAAAGGCATCACTTGTTCCCATTCAGTCAGTAAAAAGTAAGAGTCAGACAACAAATGAAGGGAGGTTTGTGACCAAAAGTGAGGAAGCTGCTTTCCACAGAGATTAGCTCACTACCACAGAGAATTCTAAGTTGTTTAAATATGGTGTGCAGGGGATTATTTCATGATCCTGGTGTGCTTCCTACATCTGTTTAGTCTTAAATGCTTCCTAAAATATTTTTCAAAATCCACTCATGATTATCTAATCCTTCCTAATACATGGACTACTTAAAATGCAACTCTTCTTCTTTTTTTAATCCTAGCTTTGGAAAATGCAAACAAATGTGCAAGCCTTAAGAACAGATTGGAAAAAATGAGTGAAGGCTGTTGGAAGCATAGCAGAGTGATGGTGATTCTACTATTCATGCACTTTACAGGAAATTTTAATTTGCTTCTGTTTGGTCAATTTAATAAGAAAAGTTAAGGCATTGTAAAAACAGCCACTGTTTGTTTTGGGTGAGGGAGAAATAAATGTATTGCACTCCCTCTGCTGGCTCTGAAACTGCAACAGCTCATTAACCAGAACTACAATCCCCATTAAAAAAAAAAAAAAAAAAAAAAAAAAAGGGTGTGGAAAAAAGAAGCAAAAGGTGGGAACACTTAATTTTATTATTTATTTAAAATGTCGATAAAAACAAACATCTGCCCATTGCAAGTGATTAGGATGAGCAAGAAAGCCTGCAGTTTTTAGGTTTTTTGGCACTGTACTAAGAAAAACGGAGAGGGTCCCCTTTTCTCTCTCGGAGATGTATCTCTACCAGCCTTTAAATTTTTCTCAGTCTCTTTTAAGCACTGACATAATCTTTTTCCAGAACCTTAATGAACAAACTAGTAGATTAGTGTGTTCAAAACAGTCCAGGGAGCTCAAAAGGCATGTATCTGCCTTAGAATGGGAGGGAAAGGAGAGGGTAGGAAAGCAAAGCTAAAAGATCCTTGCATGGAAACTTTATACCCCAGGAGAGGCCACTTCCATACATGAACAGCATGTTACCCACAAGCCTGGAATTTTACAGCCAAGGGGACCTAAGAAGCAATGGTTTTACTCCCGTAAGAAAGAGAGCCTACCAGGAGAGCAAAATGCTCTGGACATCAGAAAACTGTGAAGGCCACAGGCCCTGTTTCACTCTTGTTAATCAGCACCTTGAAGGTTTTCTTTCAGGTCCCACCTTCTGCCAGGACTCTACCTTTTTTTCATTCTTGCTTGCTTTCTTCCCACAGACGTCTGGATGCCAACCACATCAGCTATGTCCCCCCAAGCTGTTTCAGTGGCCTGCATTCCCTGAGGCACCTGTGGCTGGATGACAACGCTTTGACAGAAATCCCAGTCCAGGCTTTCAGAAGTTTACCAGCACTGCAGGCCATGACCTTGGCCCTGAACAAAATACACCACATACCAGACTATGCCTTTGGAAACCTCTCCAGCTTGGTAGTTCTGTAAGTTCTATTGATTATTTTCTCTCTCCCTTTTAACAGTTTGTAAATTCACTGTAAGACCTTGGCTTTAAAGTGCTGGACCTTCAAACCTTGAATTGGGACATTTTAAGGGTGGGAAAACCCCTTAACTCTTTCCCAAAATGACTCTTAGGTGTTCTAATTGTATAAAATAATAAAACAGCATTTTTCAAACACCTGGTAAGAGCCAAGCACTGTTGAGTATTCAAATATAAAATCTGACCTCTTCCTTAGGAAAACCCGTTATATGTTACAGAAGTAATCACCACACTGTACAATTAGTACAGTGGCTGAAAGTAATAAAAATGCTTTATTTCTGATCATAATGTATCATTTAGGTCAAAATGAAATATGACCTTATTATTTAGTACTTCTTGAACCTCTACCAAGGAAAGAGAAGCAAGAACGAACCCAACAATGAGCTATGCATGTGTATGGCTTTTTTCTCTACTAGGTCTAGGTTTAATTATTTCAGTAAATTAGAATGATTCTCAAGTAATAGTTTGAAAAATAATCAGTCTTCTTTAAGAGTGTAACGATATGTCTTGTGTGTGTAATAAAATGGTCAATCAATGCTGATACAGGAAAATGACAACTGCTTACAAGGCTGTAGGGTCAATTTATGTAGTCACTTGGAGCAAGACCTTTTCTACACTATTTGTCCTTTTGCTGCACACCGCCTACTGGTCCACTGCTATCTTCAAGCATTCTACTTTACTTGATTAAATGTCTCTCTCTCGCACTGTCCTATGTACCACTCTGAGAGCCAGCCTGCATCTTATCCAATTTTTTAGGTTCCCTGCAACCCGCTTTTCCCATGTGTTACATGAAGAAGATTCACTATAAATGTCACATAGATTTCACATGAAACCAAAATATATTTATAAGAATAGTAACTTTAGTCTGAAAGAATAAGAAACCTTTGGTGATATTAACAAATCTCTATACTGCATTTCTCATACAAAGATGATGCTACAGACCCACCAGAAAAGCTAAGTAGGTGATTTAATTTTTCTTCCACTAGAGGGAATGAATTTACAGAGATCCAGCTATTCTGTATTACTCTGTCTTCCTTAAGCCCATTTTCCAAAAATCTCTTTGGGACTGGGTCCAGTTTTCAGTTGTGCATACAGCTGCTCTCACTGGCTTTGACCTAACTGACTTACCATGGAGCCAAAGGTGATAATTATACACATTAATACTATGTTAAGATAACTAATACCCTTGGGCAGCCAAAAAATCTGATCACTGTTTTCTTCTGTTGAAATTGTACTTTTCTGTTAACCTACGGTGCCACCATGGGACTATAGCCATTATAAGCCATCAGCTTTAATATAAAGTGTTTAGTAAACCTAGTCCTTTCTTCCATTTTCCATTTGTATTAATGATGGTCAGGGTCTCTGTTTATCACTCTACATTCCAAAGCCATGCTCAATAACCCATGCTGGAAAATATGCCAAACAACCACACAGAACAACTTGGATTTACTTTATCAATTGCTCATATTATGATACATTCCCTGATATCTCAAACCCGAAAGGTCAAACTGTGACTACCTATTAAATTCTATGATATAGAATCATCTGTCAGTAAGAGTGAATGGAGCATATAGCATTTTTTAAAACATGTTCAAGCCTTTCTTATATATAATCGGTGCATTCTTTAGTATAAATTTCTTTGGATTTAAGCAATCAAAATGTTGTGCCTAAGTTTCTAAGTGCAGTGTGCCTTCAAGACTGTGTCGGTAATGTTCTCCTGCAGGCATCTCCATAACAATAGAATCCACTCCCTGGGAAAGAAATGCTTTGATGGGCTCCACAGCCTAGAGACTTTGTGAGTTGACCTTTTATTTGTTTCCCTTTTTCAGTGTTTTCATGAGTATTCTGAAGGAATTAAAATAGCCTTAAAGTCAAGCTTGCTGTTTGATTTGGTTAATTGCCTGAGCTTTAAACAAATATTTACAATGGCTTTATCTTATACACAAACACATACCTCAGAAAGCTAAACAATAAAACAGAGATTTTATTTTAATCTAACAAGAGTGATAAATTAGTTAGAATCATTATAAGGTAAATGAGGTGCTTTCCACTGAGCGGTAACTACTTAGGAATGTGTATTCCCTGTCAAGGATCAATTCTATATTGTCACTCAGGCTCACTATTCATGAGTTTAGTCTTCCCCACTGAATGAGAGAATATAGACCAAGCAAATGCTGGAGGCTGCAAACTGAGATGAACAGGTATCTCATTAGGAAACAGCTAGGGTTCATTCTTAAAACAATTCTAAAGATTAAAAAGTAATGGTGGCTACGATGTATTGAGTATATCTATAGTCAAATATTGCACTGAGCATTCAGCATACTTTGTTCCAATTATTCCCGCAACCATCCTATGAGAGAAGCCATTACTCTCCCACTATAAGGTTTAGTGAAGCTGTTATTTTACCAACAGTACATAGATAGTCAAGAGCATAACTGGGATTTGCTTCCTTCTCTAGTTTGCCTCTGAAATCCATGTTTACCTCTATAGTCTACTTCCAAAGAATAGGTCAAAAGTTCAGTTCTGAGTTGTTACCTATAATAAAAATAGAGCCCAGCCAGCTGACAGTATCCTAGAGTGTCTCCCAAAGCCACTTCGAAAAGGTTCTTATGAGCCACACCCAAGCCAAGCCTTTTCCCAGGCAAGGAGCAGCTCTTCATTGCCCTGTCTGTCAAGTGGGAGAGACATAATGAGGGTGGGGTGATAGGAAGTGAGGGTTCTGAGTGTGCTTCAAGAAGAAGGTGGTTCCAGCTGTGCCCCTAATCCAATTCTCATTTTTCTTAATATTCAAGTGCAATAAACCACACAGACCACTGACTCTCCAATGCTGGCTCTACAGGACTACAGAAGGAGATGGCCTGGGAGCCCATTATTCATTTACATACAGAGCTTAGCAATGTATACATGGTCAATTTAGCTTCTAACCAGATCTGGGTCCACTAATTTCCTGCAAGACAATCTGTTGTTGGTGGTCTCCTTGAGGCCAACCAACACTAACAGCCCTCTTTCCAGGGTTACTTAAGTCACTCTGTTTCCTGTTAAAAGAGAGGGATCATCTTTTCTGAGGAGATGCCAAAAATGAATTCGTCCAGGTAACACTTTGATGTCAACTTAATGGCACAGGCAAGTAGTTCCCATCAGCTGCTATGAAAAATTAGAACTTCTACCTTATCTACACAGCGCTGGATTGGGGATCTTAGCTATGGAAAGCACCTTCCAGTCCTTTTCAACTCAATAGAAACAAAAAACAGGACAGGCTTTGATGGGTATTTCCATAAACAGCCTTTCTTTCCACCCAACCCCCCCTCCCCCGCATATTTGAGATGAGGACCCAGGATCAAATATAAACACCACAGAGTAACATTTCAGGACAAATTCCTACGAGTCTTATCGTCCCTCCTCCCCTCACCTTGCCCAGAGCTACAGAGGATCAGTAAATTTGTTACTCCCAACGTCTTCCTTTCCCTCGCTAAAAATTCAAGTAATTTATAAGGGCTCAATCTTGTTTAATCAAAACAGAGCATCTGGAGAGATTTACAAACAGGAAAAAGAATTATGTGCACAGAAGACAGGAGTTTCCTGCCTGCAATATAGCTTATTCCAGACAAGTAGGAATCTTGATTCATGTTTGACTCAGTCAAATTATCTCTCTCTTAAAATTAAATAGCAATTCTTCTCCACAGAGGAAGATCTAACCACATCTGATTGTCTGACCAAAAGATTTTTCTGCGTCATCTGGGAAATCTACCTTTCCCAGAGACCAGGAGGCAATTACTTTTTCATATGAAGATGTGGATATAAGGTGGAGTAAATCTATAAAGCTTCATGAGTAATGGAATTGAAAAGCCATTTGTGTCATAACAAATAGAGAACTTACTGATTTGAGGTTGTTTAGCTATTCCATCTCTGTGCATGAGGGCTTTGCCTTACAGACCAAGCAAAACACCATACTTCTGAATTATTATTTGTGACCCTGAGAAAATTCTAGCCCTAATGTTTTGTCCTTCCTGAGAGTATCCTCTGCCATATAAACCTCTTCAGAAGCAGGTTGTTATCCTGGACCTCAGGCTCTGAGGAATACAGGTGCTCTACAGGAGTCAAGGACAATGCAGCTCTCCAAGATGCCCTCTCAGGAGACACTCTAAATGCAGAAGAAAAAGAGGGTGCAGGAGGGAACAAGAAAGAGCAAGTGATTCAAGAGCCCACAGAAGAACACATAAGCTGGCAGCTTACTGTGCTAGGTTCAGGTGAAGAGCTATATTAGCAAGCCACCAATATCTAGCCACGTGTCCTTCCTACTTGGACATTAATACTACCGTACATTCCCTTCCTATTTTTACATGCCCTGTGCAATTGAGCCTTTTTGAAATTTGTCATGATCAGTCTAATGACCATTTTAGTGCAGATATTTGTGGAATGATGGTGTTCAGCAAGCCAAACAAATCTTTCTCTAGAAAGAGAAGAAAAGAGAATTTTCACCAATGATACTAGTCCATTGAAATAACATGTTAACTTTCCTTGTAAATGTAGCATATATAGATTTATAAATGAAAAACTAAAAATATTATGTTCTTACTTTCAGAGATTTAAACTATAATAATCTTGATGAATTCCCCACTGCAATCAGGACACTGTCCAACCTTAAAGAACTGTAAGTATTTAGGACAAATTTAATGGGAGATCTCTGTTCCTTGTGAATTTATTTTAAAATATGTTTGATTATTATACATAATGTGACTTACTAGAAAATTTTTTAAATTCGTATAAATGACGTTAACTACACTTGAAATGTTTTAATTGATTCTATCATCAGCAGACATCAGATAATCTTTTTTAAACTTATAATGGATTTATCTAATATATGTAGAATAGAAAAAAAATATACATATTTCTCTAAGCCATACTGCTTTCCTAACCCATGTTCCCCCAATATTTATAGACTTTATAGATTTGTAGAGAACTGTAATGAAATTGTTATTTGCTGAGCATTTCAAAAAACAAAATTTTTTAGGTTGCAAAAGTCTGTGCAACGTAGAACACAATGTATGTGCCTAGTGCAGTGCTAGATGCTTTCACATACATTATTTCATATTCTTTAAATGCTTCAAAAATCTTATATAATTAAAAATAAAACACAATTTTACTAAAGTAAAGGTAACTTTTAGCTGGTAGGTTGCATATATTGTCTTTTATATACTATAATTTAATTAGCTTTTCTTTGTACCTAAAAATAACCTATGTAAGGAATGTTCTAACATTGGGAAAGAAAAATAAACTGAGCCTATTCTCTTGGGGGAGAGAAATAAGACAACCAACTGAAGGAGATAGACGGCAGGGCTCATTTACAAGAAAAAAAATCTTTAGAAGGTTTAGAAGGTTCTGCCTAAGGAAAACCCACTTGTGGCCTCATTGTCATCGTTGCCTGCGGTCAGGCGAACCAAAGACTGCCACTCATCTCATCCATCCACAGGCCCACAAGGACCCAACAATCTTGGACTCTGCCCCTCTGCCATATAGACATTAGCTTCGACAGAAGAGAATCAATTCGTATGACAGACTCACTGAGCACCTTCCTTTAGCTCAGGAAATTCTATCCTCATAAGGAGATTACTTAAATCTCTATCTCACTGCAACTTAAGTCAATATTCTCTTCTCCTAGCTTCAAATGAGGTCAGGAGGAGTGATCATAATCCTCTCTCCCAAGATGGTCCCCTCTGTCTCGGGTTGTTAGACAGTGGTGCTCATCTATCAGATATTCACAGATGGGTTTTCTTTTTATAACCTTAGATTGTGTGTTTCTATAAAGCACAGTTATTATTTTTAGATTTTTTTATTTCTCTTTCAAGATGACAGATTGTGATTTCTTTTTCTGTTAGAGAGTGAGGGCATGAAAGTTTCAAAATGCAGGAATTTAACCTTATCCTCTAGTCACTAAATGTATTGGTTGGTTATTGCCCAGAGGGTTGAGGGAAAGGCTATTAAATAATTTTACCTCACACATTATTTTCTACAAAGCATTTTTTCCTCTCTTTCTAGAGGATTTCATAGCAACAATATCAAGTCAATACCAGAGAAAGCATTTGTAGGCAACCCATCTCTTATTACAATGTAAGTGGCCATAGTTCTTTTTGATTTCTTTATCCTGAAATGTAGCATGTATTGCACTGTTAAATATAATATAATGCAATGAATGTTCTATATTTGCCCATGTTTTGTCTTAGTCGATATAAGACTCTGTACAGAAAAGTGTATAGAAAGATGTTCTGCCAGGTTTTAGCTAAATGCTAAAATTATATAAAAAGTTTTTATCTAGGACCTACATTATGCATTGCATTATGTTTTATATCAGTGCTTTGTCTCACTTCACAATAATCTTGTGAAATTTTTTTGCTTCTATTTTCTAAAGGATAAAACTGATTTTTAAAGCATCAATGTCAAGGTCGCCTAGTCATCAGAACTTGAATCCAAGTATACTAGAAATATAAATTATTATATACAAATAGGAGTCCTTTACAGCAATAGACTCCAGCCTAAATTAGCGGTGGGGAATGGGAAGGGAAGATATTGTTTTATGCTAAGTCTCTATATCCATATCCATTCATTGTCAAACCCAAGCACTGAGTCACATTTATATAATTACAAGCTAGGTCATAATTCTAGAAATGTTCATATGTTATAGAAAGGTGTATATGAGGATTTAGGTACCATAAAAGCATAAAATAAACTTACAACTACAATGTTTAATTAATTCTATGTTTCACATTTAGCACAGACATAAGATTGATCATATGTAGATATATAGGAAAGTAAAAATACATTAGTATTAGACTGGCTCTTAGTTAAAAGACACCTGGCACATTTGGGACATAGTATTGGCCTGAGGTCATGGGTGAGGGGTCTGGAATATGGAGGAGGAGAATAGGGACAACTGTTGAACATGACATTAAGGTCACTTCTTGGCAGATATTTGTCCTGTGCTGACTTGATTGAGAGGCTTTCTAGTACTGTGTAGCATTTGTCACAAATGAGCTGGAGTCCTAATTAGCCCTGACGACTGAAAAAAAAAAATACCATTCATGGTTTCTGAAATGTTTTGACAGTATGTTGGCAAACTAAGGGTATTAAAGTTTATTGCCAATAAACATTAGTCCTCATTAGAGAGTATTTACATAGTAAGAGGTTGGCAAATTGCACTGCCTTTTATTCTTTTTCCTAGCAGCCAGAGGACTGGTTTTTTTTTTCAATCACTCTTTTGATATGCTAATACTGCTCAAGGAGAAGTAACAACCCCCCAAATTTATTAGACCTCCTGTTCACTATTTGATTTCAACTGTTTTCTTCCTGAAATTCTCATCTCCTTGTTTCTGACTCTGTTTCCATCTTTTGTCACTGCCACTCTCATCTATGGCTCCCTGTTTCCCAGTTTTTGTGAATGTGCCCTATGTCGCACTGGCTACCCTGGCCTCATTTCTACATCTGTAGTCCCCATCCTATGTATAACTTCTCATCTCCACTGCCACAAGCCTCTCTGTTAGCCATTACCTCTAGATTTTTACCAATCTCAGACTCTTCTCCCTGCCTCCAACATTGGCAGTCATCTCTCTTGAAGCATTGCATCCATATTGTCACCCTCTTGCTGTGAAACATACAGAGATTCAAAATTATCTATGTATATTAAATGCAAACTCCTTACCCTGACATTCACAGCCTTCCACCATGGCCCAAGCCAATCCACCTGACCAGTTCATCAAAGCTCTCCTCAATTTTCCTAAGCCATAATCCAGATCAACTAAGCTAAATTCATAAAAAAAAAAACTTATTTCCTTTGCTCCTATAATTTCATGCCCTCACTATAGGGGATGTTAAAATTCTGTGTTCCAGGGTCCATTTCAAATGACATTTCATGAAACTTGACTTCACGAGAGAACTCTCTTCTGAAAACCCTATAGCTCCTAATTTGTGTTTGTGATATTTGTATTCATAATATTTGTATTTGTGATATTTCTACCTTATGATACAAATGTGTATCATACCTACCCAGTGTACATATATATGGACATATAAGCATATAGGTAAATCAGGGATAATGTAATATTATGAGGAAATTTTTATTTTTTTAATCTTAAAACCTATATTCTAGCTCTAGCTCTTTCTCTTGACAATTGTTTAACCCAAGGAAAAAGAAGAGGTCAGAAGGTAGGAGTACAGAGGAGACTTAAGTTGTTGGGTGACAACTATATCCCAGGCACTGTGACAGATGTTACACCTGCCTTAACTCTTTCAATGCGTACACAAACACTACAACTAAGTAGTATTATCTCAATTTAACAAATTAGAGAATTGAAGATCTGGGAGGTAATGAACTTGCCAGAGTATCTGAGCCTAAGTTTCTTCCTCCAAAAATAAGAAAATAGTATTTAAGTGTCTGTGTTATGAATCTTTAAGTTGTCGGGTGGATCAGTTGAGCTATCTATATGAATATGCTTTGTCAACTAGAAAGTGATAGAATCTTATTTATTTGTTTTATCCCAACTGATTCCAAGCTTCTGTCGGACAGGGACATTTTATCATTCTTCTTCAAACCCTCAGCATCTAGCAGAATGCCAGGTACATGTTAGAAACCCAATGACACCTTCCTTACTGGATCAGTCTCTCAATACCTGCAGTACCTACCCTCATACTCTGAGCATAGGAGACATCAAATAGTATTTGCTGAATTCCATTAAATGAGAAAGA
This sequence comes from Macroglossus sobrinus, assembly GCA_004027375.1. Taxonomy (NCBI): domain Eukaryota; kingdom Metazoa; phylum Chordata; class Mammalia; order Chiroptera; family Pteropodidae; genus Macroglossus; species Macroglossus sobrinus. The sequence continues at coordinate 315,228 of PVKZ01001263.1, forward strand.
TATCTCAGCTCAGAACCATTTATGGGACCCCATTGACCAGGCAGTGCAAATACTAACACATTGAAAACAGCTGTATAACATAATATTTTTAAGTTTGTCTCACCATTTAGAGGAATAATTAATTCAAACAAATTCTAACATTGCAAAAACACACAAGGAATCCCTTGTGTGTCTTATGATAAGATTTGACCAAAGGATATAATCTTCATGTGGATGTATAGAACTTCACCTTTCTTTAATGATACATTTGCCAGCACCTTGAATTACCTTTTTGCCACTCAGTGGATAGCCCACAGCTGTTGGAGGCAGAAGAAGGTTTTTAATAACAGTCAGTTCACTTACTTTTCTCCTTAGTAACTACCACTCATATCTCCATTGCTATCAGAAATTTTTAATTTTGCTTCTATGAATTTCTTACCAAAAATCTTATAACATGAATTAGAACACTTTTGAGATTTGTCTGAAACCACGTAATCAGGAATATAGTGTACTACAGTATAAGCAAAATTACATAAATACTTTTAATTTAGTATGGAAATTTTGAACAGATTTTCAATTTCCATTCAAGTCTTATACTGACATTGGTGTTCGGATTTTTTTAGACATTTCTATGACAACCCCATCCAGCTTGTTGGAAGATCTGCTTTTCAACATTTACCTGAACTAAGAACACTGTAAGTTTTCCTCTTACATATCACTTTCCCCTTGTAGGGTTGCTATAAAAACCAAATAAATATTATAAGTTGAAGTGCTTTGAAAATGAGCATAAAAGTTACCCCTTTCTAGAATCTTCCCCCAATAATACTCATGTATCCCTCCTTCTAGGACCTTGAATGGTGCCTCACAAATAACTGAATTTCCTGATTTAATGGGAACTGCGAGCCTGGAGAGTCTGTGAGTACCTGAGTAGGCTCTTGATTTTGCCCGGAACAGGAGCTGCCCTTAAAGCCTGACCAGTCTTAATGTCAGTGAATCAAAATATGTCAAAATATGTGTGATGCCTGAATATAGGAATTATGTCTGGTTTGTGTTTCAACAGGACTTTAACTGGAGCACAGATATCATCTCTTCCTCAAGCCTTGTGTGACCAGTTACCTAATCTCCAAGTGCTGTGCGTATCAGTAAGGCTATAAATGTTGTGTAAACAGGCAACTTTCATTTAGGTGTGAAGTGGCAGACATTATTTCGATATTGCTTTAAAAGAAGCGAAAGTCCTTTCCCTGCAGGTCTCCAGGAGGTCAAGCCTCCTTTGCCCCCACTGGGCCAGGGAAATGGCTCTCTGCCATGACCTTGGTAATGCCGGCAGTGTACCCTTTGTTTCCGAATCCCAAAAGATCTCCCATTAGAGTTTCAATTAGCACATGTTTCCTTTCAGAAAATGGATATGAACAAGTCAAAATAACTTCATTTCCGTTTCTAAAGGCTTTACAGGGCAGGAAAAAAAAATGTAACATAATAGATTAAAAGCCCAATATGGATGCCAAAATAAAAAACTAAGTTATCAGATCCACATAAACCTTGATAAAGATGACCAAACATTCTTCCGGGGTAGTTGTGGGTGCCATGTTCTAATGTTTCATCTAATGGTTAAACAGTTTGCATGTTATTTCTGTTGACGTGGAGCTTTTTTTCTCTGTCTTTCCCATGTTTTACAAAAAGCAGTTTATAGGAATTTGAAGAGCCTTGTTCAGGCCTTCCATTTTCAGCCCTATCCCTCAACTCCCACTCAACACTATTATTGTCCTCTCAAGCATTGTTGGGACTTAACAAATGGACACTTTATCTTTTCCCATGGCTTTGTTCTCACATAATAGACATCCAGGCAGTTGAATGCCTGTAATTCCACAACAGTCTTTACCTAGCAGCAGAGCTACAAGCAGCACTACAAATTTTACGTGGAAGAATGGGGATGTCTGCCGCGGCAATTCTGCCTTCCCCTGTCCCCAGCCTGCTACATCACTTCAGACCTCAGCTGCTCAGTGGAAGTGCAACAACACCACATGATAGCCTTGAAATAGGGCATTCATGTTTGAAGGAAGGGAATACAGAGCAAGTCTCCTCTTCTTTACCCCACATCACTCCAGGTGCAGGCACAGATAAGAAAACTGAGAATTCTCAAAGTCACACTGCAAGAAAGTAGGAAAGTCCAAATTCAAATACAGGCAGTTTGATTGAATAACTCAGAAAAAATGTACATGTACTAGGTGATGGAAATCTTGGGTCCATCTTAGAAGTCTATCTACCGCACCCAGAATTGGTATAATTATTCTTATTTCTTGAGGAACCTGGCTCAGTTCCATGACTAGGATTTCACAATACTATAATTAATAAGTAGAGGGCCAGTATTTAAATCACATCTGAAAAAAATAAATAGATAAATCACATCTGTCTCCACTATGTCTTAGAGTGAATAATAAACTATCTAAGCCTAGAACTGCATAAATGGAGGCAGGCTGACTGGCAAATTGGTTACGAGCAAATGCTCTGGGGTCTATTTTTCTGGTTCAAGTCCAGTCTTCCTATACTGCAGTACAGTGTCTTGAGCAAGTTATTTATTCTTTTCTGGGTTCCATTTCCCAATCTATAAAATAGGAATGTGGCCACTTCCATCAGCATATTATCACGAGGATTAAATGAGTTACTACGTGCACCTGAAACATTGACAACTCTCAAGCAGTGTTAGCACTTGACATATTATTTCTCACTTCATTTACACCATTATTCTTTCCTTAAGTTGAAACCAGAAAGTCCTGAAAAAACACAAATACATTAATGTCAGTATCTTTCCATTTTCAAAGCACTTAAACCTATAATATTGATTTGTTCTTCACTACGAACCTGTAAGATCAGCAAAGCAGATATCTTCTTATTTAAGGAGAGAACTGAGAAAGACATCAATGCTTTAGCCAGCATATCAGCCAAATAAAATTAGTTGAAACTGAGAGAAGAACTCAGGGTCGTGACTTCTACTATAATCTATTTTATATTCTAGAAATATAAGTCTCAGAGCTCCCTCTTAGGCTGAATCATCTACTGGGTACTTGTTACATGAGAAAATTTCACTGTATATGAGTGATTTTGCCCCACACCCCTCCCAAGTTGCTTCACCTCCATGGAGATTAGTTGGCTGGGTGTGGCTTTCTCCAGTGACAGTCACATTGTGTAAAGATAATCAAAGGGATCTCCCTTATAAAGTGACCACAAGGATTAAATGAAATAGTTCAGGTAAAGCTGTAAACATGGTGTCTATATGTAAGTGCTTGGTCAATGTTAACCATGAAAGTTATTAGGTAGGAGGTGATACTGTGTTTTTATGTAGAAGGTTTTATGTACCCTCTACTAAGAGATACATTGGAAGGATTTGTCTCCTTGAAGTCTGTGGAGATAAGTGAAACTAATTATTATCAGCTTTGATAACATGTGTCCATTTTATTTCATTCACTACTTTTCAAAAATATATATCATATCATTAACCAGGTATATTTGTATATAGGTGTGAGGTATGGCTTTGTTTTTTTGTTTTTGGTTTGGTCTTTCAAACATCTAGTATAAAGTACAAATTTGTGTTTGAAAACAGCTTATGAACTATTTATGTGTAGTAAATGAATTGTACTTCTATATAAATTCTATTTATTTGATACATGTAGGATAAGATAATCAATTATAAGAATAAAATAATTTAAAACACTCTTAGAAAACAGTATTGATTTTTCAGTTGCATACTGGTGATCTGGTTTTAAGAATTAGATTCAGATTGAAAATGTGTTGGTTGATTAGTTGATAACTTCTAAAACACAACACAAGATTATACACACACACACACACATATGTGTCTATATATATACACATATATATATATGTATATATATGTTACTTTATCTACCAGCTTTCTTTTTTTTTAAAGCTTTCTGCAAATTACCATGGCTTGTTTTAAATTAGTTATATTATACTCTAAATATATCCAGATGTTTTTGTTATTCTGTAATTTGTTGAGTTTTGGCTGAAGACTTTCTTAGATATTTTCCCCTCTTGTAGTGATTGATTTCAAAGTTAGTGAGATGTTTTGAATTGTCATTGAGCTTTTATTTTAGTTGATTAGAAAAGAACCAACAATGATTCTTTTAGCTGTAGAGATACAGCAGTGCTTAGAAACAGAGGCACAATTATTTAATTTAATTTGTACTCATTTCAGTAAGATAATAGCTAGAAGACTGTAGATCATCACTAACAAAATATAAATAAATTCATAAGTAAATTATTTAAATAAATTAAAGAAGTATAACCGTTACATTTCAGTAAACATTTGAATCTGTCGCTTAATCGAATAATACCAATGACTACCTGCTCCATGTCAGGGCTGGGAAAACATTCAGATCTACTTTTAGGAGATATATCATCTTAGAGGAGAAAAGAGAGCAAAGCATGTTTCCTTACCATTAATAGGTAACAGATTTTCCCTTTTGTACCTTCTGTTTTTCAGAGATCTGTCTTACAACCTACTAGAAGATTTACCCAGTTTTTCAGTCTGCCAAAAGCTTCAGAAAATGTACGTCTATAAGATTCTCTAAGTCACCTTAGCAAAAACCAAGAGCCCCAATTCACATTTCTGGGGTCATTGGTTTGCTTACCCTCTGGTTCACTGCGGACACGTTCGATGAATTCCCTTCTTACACACACACGATGTGACTGTATACAATAGCTATAAATTTGGGAAATATGCATAATATTATTTTACCATGCATTAGACTATAAGTAAAGCATTTATTATATATTTGGGGTTTTTTCCTCCTAAACTTGGTATAATAATGAACTAGGTTTGTTTAAGCTTTGGAATTTTTCTGGACTTACATATTCAGTGAGTTGTGTTATTTTTTCATATGGAGGACTTGAGTTTGTCGGTATGTTTGTTTCACAATAGTCATCTTTAGAAGAGATGCCAAATTAACCATTTTTAAGGTGCCACTGTTGCTACTTACCCATGAAACATTTTAGAATTCCTCTCCTAGAATTGCCTCCTCCGTAAAACATCAGCCTTAATTGCATTATAGTCATACTTTAGTTTTGATCAAAACAATATTAAACATCTACCCTTTCCCACTTAATTCTTCTCTGAATGCCATTGGGAGATCGAGGGAAGAAAACAATCCATCACTGAAAGGTAAAGATTTGAAAGTCCTTAAGACCCTTAAAAAATACAAGAAAGACTCAGAAGGCAGAACCAGGAAAGGCATTCTCAAGGTGTTTGAATGATGATGGCATTTGGAATATAGTTTTATATTCCTTCAAAGGAATTAGCTGCTTTGAAAGAGAGACAATACTTAGGTCATGTACATTGTAATGTTCTTTTTTAAACAAAAAGGTTTTTTTTAAACAATCACTTGATAGTCACACTTTATGTGTTCCTTTGATTGAGGGCAGGTAATCCCTCTGTAAAAATTCTCTGAAGACTAATCTTTGAAACCAGTGACTTTGAAATCAAAAATCTTCGGAAATCTGTCATTTCAGAGACCTACAGCACAATGAAATCTATGAAATTAAAATGGATACTTTCCGGCAATTGCTCAGCCTCCGATCTCTGTAAGTACCGCCTCCCAGCACCTTCCCCACCACAGAGCAATTTCTTTCTCTTTTGAGTTTTCACCTGACATTCTATTTTCACTGTGTATGTGTATTGTTGGGCCTTTGTAAATATATTCGCAATGAAACGGCAAGTATTATGCTTGTGATCCTTTCCAGAAATAAATTCAAAAGTAGTAAATTTGTAATCTGCTCTCTGCCAGTCAGCAGACGTGAAACTTTGATAAAGAGGAAAGAGGCTACACTGTTGGCCTACAAAATGTGTTTCTGTTAGTAGCCTGGACTTGTCAGGGATCATTCTGCATACAGATAAGATAACCACACAGTTCTTTCTGCCTGTTTTTTCCCCCCTGCAGTTAAACGGTTTTTCAACATGTGTCTCAAAGTGTTTAAGAACCTGGGTGGGGTGTGGGCGACTGTAAAAATGCAGATTCCAGGCCTTCACCTGCCTCAAGAGTTTGAATCTCTGGAGGGGGACATGAAAATCTTCCTTTTTACAAGTATATTAAGGTTTGAGCACAACTGTCTTTGAAAAATGCTTCTGTTGCTCAGATGGCTAAGATTTGTAAACATTTAATTCCATTTTATGTTTGAAAAAATTCATATATATATGAACCATAAATTAAAAAAAAAAAACAGTAACAGATTTTGGGGAGTGATAGTTAAAACTTTTTCATCCTGAAACTGAATTGCAATGTAAATTTGACAAATGATGACAATATGTAATGTATATTATTAAAAACCTTTTCTTTCGTAAAGTTGTTCTTAATACTTAAGAGATTACATCTTCATAAAATGCCATTCCTCAAAACATTTTAAATTCACCTTTAAGAATCACCTTCCAAAAATTTACTTTGAAAACTATATTGTTTTGAATTTAATTGTGTTACCCTTTCTTTTTGGGCTAAATCAGCTCATGAAGTTCTTTTTCTTTTTTAAATAAATGTAAAACAAAATATCTTACCTACTTTTATTACCTACCTTATTCACTAGGTTTAAGTTCTGTCTGTTTCCAAAAGTCACTTAAGCCACTTCTTTTTATAAAGATAAGTTGATAGTATTTTTTATAACATCAAAATTTGCTAAAAGAGTAGAACTCAAATATTCTCACAAAAAATATATTTTTATAAATATATATATATATATATATTTATATACACAAATACAAGAAAAACAAAAGATTGACCTTTAAAGATATCAAAAGAATGTTACACAGATTCTGAAGGCTACAGGTCTGAGACCCCTGAATTCCTCCTCCCCCTTAGAGCTCACATCCCGTCACTCACCAAACTCTGGATTACCATATCATCCTCCTTACCAGTCTTTTCACCATCAGTTACTAACCATTCACCTCATTCTCCAAAGAGAATCTTTCTTTTTCTTTTTTTAAATTTTTAAATTTAGTTTCAAGTATACAGTACGTTGGTTAGACATCTATATAGTTCATAAAACAATCTCCCCAATTGCACTCTTCCTCTCCTGACCCTCCGCCTAGCCAACATATTAATGCTAACTGCATTCCCTATGCCGTGCTCCCCATCCCCAAAAACATCCATCGGCTACTAACTTGTACTGCTTTAGCCCTTCAACCATTCTCCCAGCCCCTAAAATTCCCCTCCCCTCTGTTTGACACCAAATTGTCCACTATATTTGTGAGTCTGTTTTTGATTAGTCTGTTCTTTTTATTCCTTAGATTCCACATATAAGTGAAATCTGTCTGACTTAAATACCTTCTAGGTCCATCAAGGAAATATCTTTTTCCATTCGCTTTCTTTTCATATGTAGGGGTCTTATTTTCTTATCCTTTCAGCCACTCTCTTTTGGTTGAAGCACTTAATTCTTTTCCATTTAAGGTACTTATTGATAGGAATGTAGCTGTTACTATTCTTTATTCCTGTTTTTGATACATGTTTTTTCTTTTTAAAGAATTCCCTCCAACATCTCCTGTAATACTGGCTTGGTGGTGATAAATTCATTCAGCTTATTTTTGTGTAGGAAGCTCTTTATCCATCCTTCAACCCTAAATGATAGCTTTGCTGGATAAATTATTCTCGGTTGTATATCCTCGGTCTTCATCCTGTCAAATATTTTTTGCCAAGCCCTTTTGTCCTGCACAGTTTTTTTTTTTTTTTTTGAGAAATCAGCGGCCAGTCTTATGGGTATTCCCTTATAGGTAATTATTTGTTTTTCTCTTGCTGCTTTTAGTATTCTTTCTTTGTATTTAAACTTTGGCATTTTCATTATGATGTGTCTTGGTGTAGGCCTCTTTGGATCCCTGATTTTTGGAATTCTCTGAGCTTCCTGCAGTTTTATGTCCATTTCCTTCACCATGGTAGGGAAGTTTTCCATCATTATTTCTTCAAACAGCTGTTCAACATTTTCTTCATTTATGCCCATCAGATGAATATTTGGAGCCTTAATAGTGTCCTATATCCTCCTTAAATTATTTTTATAGTCTTGGCATCTTTTTTCTTGCCATTCTGACTGAGTGTCCTGATTGGCTTTCCTATCCTCTAGATAGGGTATTTGATCCTCTTTATTCACTTTGTTTATTGTTTTGTTTATTCCATATAATATACTTCTCATCTCAGATAATGTGTTCTTCATTTCAGACTGGTTTTCTTTTATAATTTCCATTTCCATTTTTATGTTTTTTATCACTTTGTTGAAGTTCTTACTGAATTTATCTACACTTTCCAAAAGTTCATTGAGCATCTTTATAACCAGTGTTTTGAACTCTGCATCTGTTAGATTACTTGACTCCATTATACCTGGATCAATGTTCTCTTCTCTCGTATGGTTTCTGTTTCTTTGTCTTTCCATTTTGGCTGCCTTTCTGTGTCTGTTTCTATGTACTAAGCAAAATTCCTAAGTCTCCTGGTTTTATTAGTGTGGATTTGTGAAGTAGGTGTCTGTCCAGTGGCATAGTCCTGAGAGAGGTTCAGCTACAGGCCAAACTTAGCCCAAGCCTCTGTGCTTCTGGGGCCACTTGTTAAGATTCAGCAAGCAATCCACAGATGTTTTGTTTATAGTTGCCTCAAAATGCCACACCGGAAACCAAGGCCAGCTGCCTCCACAAGTGTGAGTCTCAACAAGGAGCACCAGACTCACTGAGAATACACTTGGATATGGCTTCGGTGGGGTCTGAGTGGGAGGAGGTGGGGTTTCAGGGAATCCTCTGGGCAGACCAACCTCTGTTATCCAGTTTGATAACCTCACGGCTATGGTGGTGCAGTGTCCAGCACACTGGTAGTAGGGGAGGGCTCAACAGGGAACAATGGATACTATCAGCATTTCCGTACCCAGTGAATCTCGCCTAAGCCCTCACTCTGACAACGGCTCCCTGTAAATCTCTGGTGCCCCCTGCACACAGCCAAATCAGCACTGGTGCTCAGAGTGAGCAGGTCCATCACCACCAAGATCCACAGTCTGCCACTGCATGAGTCTCCATCTCCACAGCCACTGGAGACCTGGCAGCCCCACGTCCTCACCCTGTCCTACCTTCTGCTGTTACAGGGTGTTTTCTTGGATTTCTCCCTAGGTGTATGGCTTGTTCCTCTAGATCTCAGGCAATTTTTCCTTGCCACTTCTCCTTGTTTCCGTCACAACTTTCATTTGGTCACCAGAGAGATAAACAGAGCCCCTATCATCTATGCCATTTTTTTTTTCTCCCGAAGGATTCTTTCTTGAGTAGAAATCAAATCATGTTACTTTTCTGCTTAAAAAAAAAAAAAAAAAAAACCTTATTATTCTGCTATTTTCTTCAAGATCAAGACCAAACTTCCCAGCATTGCCCTTTAAAACCTGATCCCAATCTCCTGGAACACACTCTCACCCACATGTTCCCAGTTCCCTGACACGCAGATGCTGTTTCTCCCAGCCTTACAGTGGATTTCTCCCCACTGTACACTTGCCCTGGTCCATCCCATGAGAACTGATCACCTGTCTGTAAGCCCACTCCACAATTTGGTGCCTTGCACATTCTCTGCTGCAGGTCTCAACACACAGCACTGCTCTACCTGAAAACAACAAGAACTTTTTCATTTTCTTATCCCCAGGGTCTAGTGTAGTGGCTCTCTTATTAAGATTTCCAAACATGTTCTGAGCAAAAGATCAAGGACTCTCAAGTCAGTCTGCTTAGGTTTGAATTCCAGCTCCTGAGTTTACTCTGTGACTTTGAGCAAGTCACATATTCTGTACTTCATTCCTCACTGATAAAATGGAACTGATGATAATTTCTACCTCTTAAGGTTGTTTTGAGATTTATGATTTAATACATGTAAATAAAAAAACCTTATAACCATATCCGACACATAGTAAATATGCAACAGTATTATTACTGTAGCTGTTGTTGTTGTTATTCTCATTAGAAGGAGTATATATCCTTTTAGAGTATATCTGTGAGGTCCTGGCAAGAGACAGAATTCATCCCAGATGGTTCAAATTAAGAGACACTTACATAAGTGTTGGCAGAGAGCAAGTAAGGGATGAGTGTGTGGAACCCAGCAGCATGACCAAGACTGAGTTGCAGAAACACAGGGAAGAAATGGCTTTTCCACAACCCATGAAGATCTGAGGCACAGAGAGGGGCTGCATGGTTGAGAAAGTGTGCAGTTGCTGCCAGAGACAAGATTCCAAAACAGAGAAGGAGAACACCGCAAGTGCCCACATCCTCTCTTCTCCAGGGGCTTCTTCTGGGACTCCAACAGGAAACAGCAGGGCAGGCTGGGGATGCAGCCTACAGGGCCAGCCCCAAGCACAGAACAGGGCCAGAGAGTGGAGCTCCTGCAGGCACGCTGGGAGGATCCAGCACACGAACTCACCAATAAGAATAGAACTACAGTCCTTTGAACATATATATTCTCCCATATTTACATAAAAACCCAGTCACATCTCTATAAGGCAGAACTTGGCCTAAGTTCCAGATATTCTGCTCTGGAAAGCTCACTGGGGCACCGATGTTCTACTTAAAGCTGCCAGGGAGACTTTGACAGATGGTATGATTTGCCTCCCTCACTGGACACATATTGTATGAGCAGCTTGGTGGAAGACAGTCTCTTCACCTCATTCCAAATGCCATCTGTAGTTTCCCACTCTTTCCATGCCATTTCTTCCCCCTTGTAGCTGGAATTTTCTTCTGGTCTGGGACGGAAAGGAGCAAAATAAAAAGGCTTCCTGTTTTCCCCACTTTAAGGAAGCCTCTCAAATGAGAAAATAAATATTGTGTGAATACCATTTTTCCAAGGTAACTCAGGGGACGGAGATATCATAAATAAATCACTTCTCTGTGCTAGAGAAAAGTTGGTTGTGATCATTTTCAATTTACTCAGATATCTATGCTAAAACCCTTATTAGTTGGACATTTGAAAAATACAAATTTTAAGTTCATTGTTCCTTTTTTAAAATGTGGAAATTTCTATTCCTGTGAAGTTATCTGCACTTCATTTTATAGATAGATAGATAGATAGATAGATAGATAGATAGATAGATAGATATAGATATAGATATAGATATAGATATAGATATAGATATAGATATAGATATAGATATAGATATAGATATAGATATAGATATAGATATAGATATGTCTGTGGAGGGGAGGGATGAGGAAATTTTATTTCTCCATAAGTTGTAGATTTCCTTTGTTATCAAAGGATTTTATTTCCAATATATGCTAGTCCCTCTTTTATCCATTTCCCAGTTAAGAATTTAAATGTCTATCTCCTATACTGGAATATTGGTTTCTCTTAAGGCCTGACATACATGAGAAATGTAGACAAATTCTTGCTGAGTTTCATTACATATCTGAGGACATTTTATACCATAAAAAGTATTTGCTTGTCAGAGGAAGAGGCTCAGAAGTTCCTTTCTCTCCCCACTCATCTTAGAAATGTCTTAAAATTTTACAACCGAATTAAAGTCAACTTCTTAGCAAGGGAGTAAAAATGAAAATATCCACCTAAATGATTTTTCTTGATAGATTTAAACATGGTTACTTTAAAGTTCTCTCCATAATCATTTTATACTATTAATATCTTCACATGAAGGATGATTTGATAAGTTAATTGTTCCTTTCCTGAATGGAAATTAAATTTTGTTGGAAAAATGAATATATATGGTAAAACTTCACATGGTATTCTTTTTTAACATAATTCTCTCATTTGCCTTTTTTTTTAAATAGGAATTTAGCTTGGAACAAAATTGCCATTATTCATCCCAAAGCATTTTCTACTTTGCCATCTCTGAAAAAGCTGTGAGTATTTTATTACTTATTTATGGCATGTCTTTTAATAATTAAAGACCATCTAAGTAATCAAAAATGTTGGTTTTGCTGAAGAAGCTCAGTAAACAGATTGGCCAGCCCTCAGCATTCTCCACACTAGAACTTTATCAGACCAGAAAGGAACCCCACTGCCCTTCCAAGGCCATGGGACCCTTATGTGGATAACTGAAGAGCTGGGTGACAGCTGCTTCTTGTTATTGAGGTGAAATTTTTCATTTTTGCTAAGCAATCAAGTGAACTGGAATAAGAAGCCAATTCAGTTCTAAAGGGCTTTCATTTTATAGTTGGCCATCTTGATTAATAGAAAACCTTCTGTCCATTTTTATTTTCTTCCTTTCTTCTTTTGCTCCTTTTTCTCCCCATCTATCTCTCTTGTCTAATAAAGAAGGAATTGGTCAGACAGTAGTTTAGGGGAGAAGGAAGGGAATAAACTCCCGACGTTTCTTCCTCAGCTCCTAACTTAATCCAGTGAGCATCATTTTTCAAATTATACATAGCACCTGACACTTGATTTTAGATATCTCCACCTGGAAAAATTAAGCTGACTATAGAAAATACAACTTGGATTCAATTAAAACATTTTTACCCTTGCAATCTTGACTGTAACTAGAAATAAGCATCAGGAGCTAAAACCAAAATGGCTACCTTTATCACTAAGAGTGAGGACCCTGCTTAGAAGTTTTTATGGAACAGTTAATAATCTTTCGGTTGCTTTTTTAACATAAACGTTTTATGCTAACACAGACTAAAAGCCAATTGTCGTCTGATGTTTTGCAGGGACCTGTCGTCCAACCGCCTGTCGTCTTTTCCTGTAACTGGGTTACATGGTTTAACTCACTTAAAATTAACAGGAAATCATGCCTTACAGAGCTTGATATCATCTGAAAACTTTCCAGAACTCAAGTGAGTTTGTCATTAAAACTAATAAGATACATTTGTGGTCATGTGAAATAATAGACATGTTAGAGTGTTTTTCAAAATTTATGAGGTCATGGGACTCTTCGGAATTGCATTTCATACCCACAAGTCTCCCACCCTTGGGGCACTGTTAGGACAAGCCCTGAAGTGGGGGAACGGGTCTTCCTGACCACACTTCCTTTCTTTCTCAAGGATGCCTCCCGGAATCATTGAGTTCATGGAAAGAGTTTGGAAACCATTGATCCATGGGATGTAAACTAGGACACGTAATTAAATAACATTATAACATTATCGTAGTCCTGTTTACATTTTTAAATTCGTCTAGCTTGTGTATATGTTCTAATGAGATGTACTAAATTAATATTTGTTTGAGGAAGTAATGCTCTATAACATCTGCTATGCTTATTATCAGTAAAGAATTCTCTTAAAAGAGTACATATATATTTTTTAAATCAAAGTACTTTTTACATACTTTTAAAATTGTAACCACAAAAGATAGTTTGGAAAGCAGAGAGAAAAACGTCTAAAAATAGCCCCTAAACAACTTATTATGTTATTTTCTTCCATACTTATTTCCAATGTATTTTTAATTGTTAGGCTCATAGTATGTATACAAACTTTCATCATGTTTTTGTCACTTAACATTATGTCATACCATTAGCATTTTTTAATGGTGCTACAATTTTCTTGGCTGTCATTTTTTAAAACTTTTTATTATAGAAATTTTCAAACACAAAAGTAGAGAAAATAATACACCCATCATTCAACCTTAGCAATTATCAAAATTTCATAGCAATAATTTTAATAACTCTGTTATTATAAATAGCACTGTAATGAACATCTTTATGCACATAGTTAATATTTCAAATTATTTATTAAGACTAAAATTCAAAGGTGTAGTTATTGGCTGAAAGAAGATGAACACTCTATTTAACAGCCAACTTCTTTAAGTGTATGTTTTTTCTTTGGTTTTCTTCATTTAAAGGGTTATAGAAATGCCTTACGCTTACCAATGCTGTGCATTTGGAGTGTGTGAGAATGTGTATAAAATTTCTAATCCGTGGAATAAAGGGGACAACAGCAGTACAGATGACTTTTATAAGAAAGATACTGGAATATTTCAAGTTCAAGGTAAGATCAGCTACATCACAGTGGTGAAGTTGTATCTGGAAGAGTCTTGAAAAGTTACCAAACAAATCATCTGAACTCTAGACAAGCCCCCGTAAAACCATCCCAACAAACTGGGAATCTATCCCACTTTTTAAGGATTCCCAGAGAAAGAGAAAGTTCCTTTGAGATTCATTCTAAAACTTCATCTTTTCTGTAAGTGGATTTTTAATACTTACCTTTATAATTACATCCTCCTTAGTACATATTGTCACTATGGTTAATTAGTAATATTAATATCAGTATTTTCATAAACTTTTTAAAGGGCCTCATCTCTGTAGATACCTTTTCCAAACATGTTTCTGAGCTCTTTTCTCCAGATGACAAAATACATTTTTGTTCTTATCTTTTTTTCTCCAGAATATAAAAAGTCCTTTTTTATTCTTATGTGGAAGATATAGGCATTTTAGATGGCTCCATATTTCAGCAGGAGGGTTTAAGAATCTAACCACTTATCCAACTAATTCCAAAATATTCTCCCCTCCTACCCCCCACAGGGTTATATGTCAGGAAGGTGGAATGAGATAATGTCTGCAAAGCACTTGGCTTTTCTTGAAGTAAGACCTTACTTAAATGGACAGCAATGTACTTCAAACCACACCTGTGGTAATGAGGAGGTGCTCTGGGCAGCCCCCATTTTCCTTTCCCTGCCAACCTTGCATGTTCGCACAGAGTCTAAACAGACTGGCTTGTCTTCCTTTCGGCCTTAATGATTTGTTGATACCCAAGCAAGTATGATTCAATCTGTCTTCACGTTACCTTAACAAATTTCTTCCGGCACACACATCAGTTTAAGCAGCTCATATTTTGGTCCTTGGCTTCTTTGTTTTAGGCTCTGGCATGTGTCTTGCTCTTGTTCTTGCTTTAGTTTTTGCTCCAGAACAACAGTTAGAGTGCACACTATGTGCCAGGCACTGTTCTAGGCCCTAGAGGTACAACATGAACAAGAGAGACAAGGTTTTTCATGAAGTTTATTTTCAAGGACAGTGCTTCTCAACCCTGGGCCATATATTGGAATCACACGGAAGGATTTAAGAAATACTAATGCCCAACCCCCATAATAGACCAATAAAATCAGCATCTTTGAGAAAGTGTATTAGATCACAAAACTCCTATTTCATTAATAACTAAACAAAGCACCAAGCAGTTATGCAATTCGCCCTCTGTTAAGCTGAGTTCCGCAGAAAAGACTGACACTTACTATATCTGATTCTTCCTCTTGTGCTCGGAGAACACAGCCCAGAACATTGCGCTATAGCTATCTAAGTGTTAGGAAACTGGATAAAGTGGTTCTTTCATTGAATAGAGAGGCCTGCAGCCTCTCCTCTCTCTAATTGCATAGACAGTGCAACTTGGAGCCATTGTGAGCTCCAGGGAACAAGAACAGCATCAGAGAGCTTAGATATTCTGACGAGGAGTCAGGGGTCACTATCTCTTTCCCCCAATTCTACTGGAATACTATGTCATATAGTAGCTTGAGTAGAACATTTAAAGACAACTTTATAATAGATTCGCAAGAAAGCCTGAGGCCAGGAAGGAGTGGGATGTCTGACCTTTGGTTCCCTTTGTGACACTTCGTGTCCCTACGGCAAGTCAGGACCCTCCTCTCTGGGACTGGTCCCTCAGAAAGAGAGATGGTATTAATCATTCCGGGACTTCTCACTCCTGCAGATGAGCGTGATCTTGAAGATTTCCTGTTTGACTTTGAGGAAGACCTGAAAGCCCTTCACTCTGTGCAGTGCTCACCTGCACCAGGTGAGAAAGTCATCAGCACTGCCTCGGCAGCAGTCCCCACCATTGATTCCGAGTCCATCAATGACATTTGGCTACTCATCAAAGCAAAATCTGTGCCACCTTTGTGGCTCATCAATTTCTCTCCCCATGGAGACCTTTAAGATACAATTGTATTTTATAATATAAATATATAAATACAATATAAAATATAATATAAAATACAAATGTATTTTATTAATACAAACATTAGTTTCCATTCATAAATAGGATTTTTGTGGAAGAATACTGATTCAGATTAATGGAAACTAAAGAATCAATCACACATTTAGAAGCATATATAATTTTTAAAATGATATTAGCAATTTAGCCTAAACTGGTATGCAACCATCTTGTATAATCACTAATTTTTTTAAAGCTAATCTCTAAATGGCTATTTTATTAAAATAAAAACAGTTTATACAGATAAGTTAAAAATAATCTATATATGTCAACTTCATAAATTGTTCCATTTCCAGAAACAGGATGGACCAGCTGGTAAAAAGACAGCTGGGAGGATTGATACTTTATTTTCAACTACTAGACTGTCCCTTGCTTCCAAATAACTAAAGTCAATCTAAACCTAAAATGGGATTTTCATGAAATACATGTTCATACTACCCATACTTCCCCTTCTAATACTATGGAGTACTTCCTAAGATTCTCCTCTGCTTACAGAACCTTTCTGAGACATTCTAAAAAATATATAATGAAAATCTCAGGAGATATGGCTTTTTACCTGCCCCAACACTGCTGTATTGGGGGAACCTTACCCAGTGATTTAAATTCCCCATCTCCATTTCTCTGTGTAGAGCTTTGAGCATCTGGTGTACTCACCCCATCAGTGCAGCAGAAAATCTGAGGCAGTAATGACAGTGCTTTAAGAAAATTCAGTGTGCCACAAGGGAACTGTGTGTTTCTGTGACTGTTATTGGTGTCCTAAGAAGAGAAACAAAAAGATAATTTGGCAAAAGTTGTAAACCCTAATTTGATACCCAGTTTTATCCTTCCTTGGACTTCTAGGTCCCTTCAAACTCTGCGAATACCTGTTGGGCAGCTGGCTGATCAGAATTGGAGTGTGGACCATAGCGGTTTTGGCCCTTACTTGTAATGCCTTGGTGACTTCGACAGTGTTCCGAGCCCCTCTGTACATTTCCTCCATAAAACTGCTAATTGGCTTAATAGCAGCGGTAAACATGCTCATGGGGATCTCCAGTGCTGTGTTGGCTGGCGTAGACGCATTCACTTTTGGCAGCTTTGCACAGCACGGTGCGTGGTGGGAGCAGGGGGTCGGTTGCCAAGTTGTTGGGTTTTTGTCCATTTTCGCTTCAGAATCATCTGTTTTCCTGCTGACTCTGGCAGCGCTGGAGCGTGGGTTCTCAGTGAAATGCTCCGCAAAATTTGAAACGAAAACTCCGTTTTCCAGCCTGAAAGCAATCATTTTCCTCTGCACGGTGCTGGCCCTGACCATCGCCACGGTGCCCCTGCTGGGCGGCAGTGAGTACAGCGCCTCCCCGCTCTGCCTGCCGCTACCCTTTGGAGAGCCCAGCACCACGGGCTACATGGTGGCTCTCGTCTTGCTCAACTCGCTTTGCTTCCTCGTGATGACCATTGCCTACACCAAGCTCTACTGCAATCTGGAAAAGGGAGACCTGGAGAACATTTGGGACTGTTCTATGGTGAAGCACATTGCTCTCCTGCTCTTCACCAACTGTATTCTTTACTGCCCAATGGCTTTCTTGTCCTTCTCCTCTTTACTGAACCTCACATTCGTCAGTCCTGAAGTCATTAAGTTTATCCTCCTGGTGATTGTCCCTCTTCCTGCATGTCTCAATCCCCTTCTCTACATCCTCTTCAATCCCCATTTTAAGGAGGATTTGGGAAGCCTGGGAAAGCAAGCCCACTTCTGGACAAGGTCGAAACACCCAAGCCTGATGTCTATTAACTCTGATGATATCGAGAAGCAGTCCTGTGACTCAACCCAAGCCTTGGTGACATTCACCAGTGCCAGCATAGCCTACGACCTGCCTTCCAATCCTGGGTCACCACCAGCTTATCCAATGACCGAAAACTGTCATCTTTCATCAGTGGCATTTGTCCCATGTCTCTAATTAATACGTGAGGGGAAAAGTTTTCAAAAATTAAAAACCCAAAAATGTGAGATTGAATACAATAATTCAGAGCAGTAGCTAAAAGAGCTGAGTTGAAACTTGATTTTTTTTTAAACCTCTCAGAGTAAAAAACTGAAAACCTTTTGATACTGGAGAGTGAAAAATAGGTCTAAATGCTGCTTGTATAATTCATTCAGCTAAGAGATAGATCAGTCACACTATTTAGGTAAATAAGGCCAGATTTTTTTTTTTTTTAAAAAAAGCAGATTGAAATGTTCCAAAAAGATTCTCTGTGATTTCAGTTTTATTCTTTTTAAACTCACCAATCTAATCACTTGGTGGGGGGAGCTCTACTTGCTTAAAAAAGAGCTTTTAAACCCCAAAACCCCTTAAAAGATGGTTGGAGGTATTAGGAAAAAAAGAGGTTTTAAATAGCCTACAGCACTAAGTAAAGGTTGTTACCAATAGGATTTCATTTTAATGACCATGTGGAGATATTTTAATCCTCCTTTGCCTTTCCTCAGAAAGAATCCTTCCAGGTCAGCAATCCCCCCATGAATGGATAATGTAAGGCATTAATTTACTCATATTCACATCATTTTTAGTGATACCAGATTTTATATATCAGCACTAGATGGTTCCATTCTCAGTGGAATAAAACTGTTTCCAAATATTTTGAAAAGAAAACCAATTTAAATTCTTAAATTGCCATGAAAGCAATCCTGTCCAGGTGAGGTTTGCCTTGTCTAATTCATTTTTTAACTACTTGGTGCCCAGAACTCAGCAGAAAAGTCCGTTGTTGACAATGGACATACCTAGTAAAGATGGTAAGCACCTGGGATTTTTTTTCCCCCTGACTGAGTGCACATTTTTTACCAGAGATTTTACCATTTGATTCAAACTGATGTGCATCTTAAGTTAATGATCAAATGCAGATGACATAAATCCATTGCAGTAACTTCTCACAGGTGTATCTCTAGTAGTTCTAGCAACAATGTCTAAAATCACTTTGGACTCAACAGAGACTTGGCAACATATTATCCAGTTTATTTAGCTTGGTTTGGGCTGTGTTGTCTTTGGATCAGCCCACTTGATGTCAGGAACATGACCTTTCTGCTATTCCATATTTAATACATGTGCTAGGTACTTTAAGAGGCAAAATGATCAAATACTAAAGATCAAAGGATTCATTCATAACTTTATTATACTACATTAGCTTCAAAACAATCAAACCAAAAAACTGTTAGGTAGATTTATTTTTATATAAGCATGTTTATTTTAATCAGATGTTTTAACTTGGAATTGAAAAAATACATTTATGAGATGTTTTATAAGATGTGTAAATATAGAACTGTATTTATTACTACAGTAAAGATTCAATAACACAAAGGACCGTGATAACAAACCTTGTACAGTGGTATATTCTTCCATATATATTGTGTTTCTCTGCCCATTTTCTTTAAATTCATTAACTGTATATAATATATGTAAATGTATAGTACTTGTAAATAGATTTCAAACTTGCTTTTCTATTGAGTACAAAGTAAAGAAATTTGTAATAAAATGAGTGACTATAAAACAATATTTTCAAGTCTTTTATTGAGGCAAATTTATGATCTCTGAAATGTTTTTGATTTTTGATGTGTAAGTATATTTGCTACCTAAGTATTTACACCTCAGTGTATTAGGTACTTTGGACTTACTTTAAGAAGTAAAACTTTCACAAGAACAAAACAAAATATCTTCACCAAATCCTGGATTGTTTTAACTATGATTGGTATGCTGTTTTGTCTTTACCAATGACTTGGTGAAGTTTATTGCCCTCTGTGATGGTTTGGATTTCATAGCCAGCACCTATTTCTTATAGTGTTTAAAAACAAGAAGAAAAAAAACAACGAGAAAGAAGTGTATAACTAACGTACCAATCTTAAAATTATCTAACAGGAACATGACTTTTCTATTAATTCTCCCTTTAAAGAAAACATATTTCATACCGTGTCAAGGCCAAAACATAAGGACATGTTATTGCCAGGGCACAAAGAAATACACTGTTTCTCTTCGGTTTCTTTTGTCCAAAACATAAGAAATGAAATTATTTTTCTAAATGTCTTTGGTCAGACACTTGCTAGTGACTCCTAATCTCCCAGTAAAAGTTATAAAATGAAATCATCAAGTATTGGTTAGAGGCCCAGCATTGTTGCTAAGATCAACCTGTATTTACTGAGCATACCTAGGGGATCGTTCATTCCCTCCAATCCATCAGATATAACCACGTGCTCCAACCTAACCTTGTTAACAATCATTCAATGGAATCCTACTGTACAGACCATGGTTTGTCTTCAGCTGAAAAAGGACTGTGACACAGTCCCTCTCTTCTTAATCCCACACTTTTAGCCCGGGCAGCAGATACAGAAGCTGCCTCCTGGGCAATGAATCTGTTTTCCTTCTCAATATACTTGCTTTTGGGTGCCCAAGGTTAGGAATGAGTCCTGGAAGCCCCCTTCTTTCTCTCCCACTCAAGAAAATACAAGTCAATGATGTAGTTTTTTAAAGGAAGAAAAACAAGTTCACTCAAACTGACTTCTTTAAAAACCCCCAAACTCTACTCCTTTACTAGCAAAACCTAGTTATACCACCCCTAACACCGAACATCAAACACCATTCTATGATTAAGCGTTTACTAAATGCTCTCCATTATAATATAGTAAATCAAAATGACTGGAATTATATCCATAAATAAATAAATCTACAGTGAGGAGAAAAGATATAATAACCCAGTTGACAGACCAAAGAACAGCCCCCCCAAAAAAAAAAATCAAAAGAACATAAATTGGTGAGCTAGT
This sequence comes from Macroglossus sobrinus, assembly GCA_004027375.1. NCBI lineage: Eukaryota > Metazoa > Chordata > Mammalia > Chiroptera > Pteropodidae > Macroglossus > Macroglossus sobrinus. The sequence goes on from PVKZ01001263.1 coordinate 335,897, forward strand.
CTAGCGAAAGTGGTTAACAATTTTATGGTTTTAAAAATGGATTCGTTCATTTAACAAATATTGTGTGCCTACTGTATGCAGTGTCCTATGCACCAGGACAAGACCAGGTCTGAAATTTGCATTCCAGTGAAGGAGATGTAATATGAATAAGGAAATACCTGACAGAAGCATGAAGGAAATGAAACTGAATAGTATGACAGGGGTGACGGGCATTTTACTTTAGATGCATAGCTCAGGAAAGGTCTCTCTGGAAAGGTACCTTCTAAATTAAGATCTTATTTGAAAAGGAGCTACTTTGCTTTAGCATTCAACTAGTCACATCAATAAAACTCATCATTTTTAGTCCCTCTACTCATATGTCACAACAAACTGTTTTGAATGACATTTGAATATAAAAATATAATAGATGACTATTATTACACATATTTTTTTCTCACAACTGTTACTGGAGAAAACATCTTTTCATTTTATTTTAGCCAAAAATAGAAAAGCAAGGTAGCAAAAGGTGATAAAATTAGCAACATCCTGTTCATTTAGAACCAGAAAAGCTCAATCTGAAAAGTTAACAATGTCTTGCATTTTTTGTTAATCTTATCATTACATTTAGCTTAGGGGGCCTATTAGCTTAGGTGGGACTCTCTGTGATCCTACGAGCTCTATCCATGCTCTTCAGAATTTGGAGATTTTATTTTACAATTCAACTATGTCAGTAAAGGAGGCTGTTTTTCTGATAGCCACTGAGAGAAACAATTTTCTCTCTCAGGCTACAGAAGCCCTAAAATACAGTTAAGTTATCGTAGCACTTCCTTGCAAGTGAAGTGGTCATGGACTCTGTAACCACGCCCGCATTTCAATGTTCCCTTTGTGAACATTTCTAAAGATGTGGAACTCAGACTCTGCACTGACTCATTCATCTTTAACGCAAGTTCCAGCCTGTCTGACCCCTGAAGCCAGTTGGGTAAGATGATAACAAAGCTTTAGTTTGCCTGGATTCAGAAACTGGTAGAGAATACATGTCATAAATTAGAGAAGCATTGTGGAATATGGGTTTTCCAACTCTAGTCACATTAGGCCATGACTTCCTTTCTGGTTACTACAGCTTAAGTGGGACCTTAAACATGCTATTCCATGAGGACAGAGAATTTAATGATATGGGATAGGGAAATGATAGCTCATCAAAGAATAATTGAAAAAACTAAGAATGTTTCACCTGGAGATAAGAAGTCGAAAGGAAAGAGTTTGAAATGTTTGAATAATTGAAATTGACTAAGTGCTTTCTTAAGTACCAGCTCATAGCAGGACAAATAGTAAAATGGTTAAAACCAAGGGTTGTTGCAGACAGACTTGAGTTCAAATCTTAGTTCTATTACTACCCGCCTCGTAGTTGGGCAAGGTAGTTAATTTTTCTCAGCCTCAACTTTCTCCTCAGTAATATAGGATTAATACCACCAGCCTCATGGGACTGGGAATATTAACTCAGTGTGTATAAAGTTCTCATTACAGCACCTGGAACATAGTAAATATTTAATAAGTAGTTACTGTTTTCTCCCTTTCTCAACAACCTTATGACACAAGCAAAACAGGACTTGCAATTTTACAGATAAAAAAACCTAAGAGTCAGAATGATAAATGACCTCTTAGGTCAAAAATGATGAACTAGGATTAAAACTTGGGTTTTATTTAATAACAGTTGAAAGGCAGTCATAGAGTAAGCTGAATTACTCTTTCAGACAATAAGAACCAATTGGTGAATGATTTGGGGAGACAGGGCTGTGATTAATCTAAGCAAGATTCACTCATCAGATGTCTTGAAAACCAAAGAAAGTCTATGATAGTGAGTGAGAAACTAGACCAAATAATGGCTAACTACTCAATTCTCAATTTTTCAGAAGAATTACTGTGTTAGTCAGTCTTCTTGGAAGGCATGATATTGTGATTGATAATAAGAAATATTTATTTGGTCTGGGTCCCCATTCATGGCACGGAGCTCCTAAAACACTTGGAATTTTCTATGTGATGACACTCATGAAGGTGTCTCTTGTTATGGTAATGAGGTGACTTTCCACTGTCTTTAGGTCACCTAAGGATGGAGGCTGGTTGCCAGAGGAAACAACTCTGTGATTAGAGGGTTGGAACTTTTAATCCCACCCCCTACCTCTGGGAAGGGGAGGGGAGCTGGAGATTGAGTTCAATCACCAATGGCCAATGATTTAGTCTTTCATGCCTGTATAATGAAGCCTCCACGAAAACTCAAAGACTGAGTTCAAAGAGCTTCCAGGTTGGTGAATATATGAAAATTTGGGGACAATAGCATGCCTGGGTAGCTTCGTGTTCTTTCCCCATATCTTGCCTTAGCATCTCTTCCATCTGGTTGTCCTTTTATAATAAACCACTAATCTAGTAAGTAAAATGTTTCTCTGAATTCTGTGAGCCACTCTAGCAAATGAATTAAACCCAAGAAGGGATTCTTTGGGACATCCCACCTATGGCCAGTTTGTCAGAAGCACAGGTAACAACCTGGGACTTGAGATTGGCATCTGAAGAGGTGATGGGGGGTGACACATTGAACTGGTGTCAGAATTGTAGAAGAAATTTTAGAGATTTAGCAATTTGCTGGGGAAGGCAGTAGAATCTTAACTCAACATCCTGAAAACTAGAGTGCATAACTGTGTGTCATGAGTGATTGCCATTCAGTCAGTTCATTCAGTGATGATGAAAAATAAAAACTCAAGACTTAAACTCCTTTTTTAGGGACCTGCTGTGGAATACTAGACAAGTCCCTTAATTTCTCCAGCTCTTGACTCTCTGATTCTTCCCTCAAGCCACTGATGAAACAATATCAATTTTCTAAAGTTCTAGTAGGTTTGAAGTCTGTTCTTTCTGTCGCTTTCTCTCCCCAGGTAGTGAGATGGGCAGGCCAAGGGAGCTGAAGAGTCACAGCACAAATTCATAGAATGTACCAGCCCAAAGAGCATGAATAGCCAAGTTGACATGCCATCTCTCAATTTTTCTCCTTAGCTGTTTCAGTTCCTTTCAATCTCTTTCACTCCACTTTTTGTCTTTTTCTTTCTTCCTCCTCTTTCCAATCCCAAGCTATACGTATTAGAACACTGAGGAGACATACTCAATAACTGTGCTTACTTAGGCTCCTCTGATCATAAATACTGGAGAGTGAAGAGCAAGTGGAAGGAAACAGGTGGCAATAAAAACAAACAAACAAACAAACAGGAGTCTCATGGGAATACAGGAGCAATAAAACTAGGCCTCAGGACCTTAGTGTGGTGTTGGAGAAATGGAAAGTCTCAACCTGTCTCTAAGACAGGTTACTCCTTAAATTTATGGATCTCTCACAATTAGAGTCACCCAATTTTAATTTGTTTTTGCTTCAATCACTTCTGTTGCTACCAACTAACCATCTCTGTTCTGTAACTTTTCTCTAAATCATAGCTTTGTTTTATTTGTAACTTGGTATTATTCATGACTTCAGCCTACTATGCCCACAAGAGAACCCCACCCAATCCCAAGGTTTCACTTTAGAACCCCCACTTACTGCGATTGCCTTGCCTCTTTCTGTAGCTTCAATCCCTACCCAAGAAGAGAAAGAATTTGATCGATCATTGTCCCTGTAGGGCAGATCTTTAGGGGTTTGGCCATCTCAGCAGTCACTGCCCAGACAATGGATAGGCTACCTCTGAGTCACATGACCCCTTCTGATCTACTTAGTGATGGTGGTAATAGGGGGAAGTCAGGATCACATGGTCAAAACCTTGACCATCTATGCTTAAGGAACCAGCCAGGGTCACCTCTCTGTGCAGGCAACCATGGGCAAGGGGTAGAACAGTTTGTGGGGCTCTTGATTGTCCTGTGCTGTACATGTGACTAATTTTGATTTTTCTGACTACAGAAGATAGATTGGAAGAGCTTGTCCAGCCCAGGCATGCCTCATATTTGCAATTGCTTCCCAGCCACAACCCCTATTAAATTCTCCTTGACTCAAGTCAGATCAATCAGATACTCTTTCCAAAGAATTTGGAATTAGGACACTAAGACAGTCTAAATAAGTCAAATGATGATGGGATGGGTGCTTGAACTGAAAGATCAAACAGAATTTTGGCTAGTAATCACATGACGAGAAGCCAAGATTACATGTACATTTAAGTTTTGGGAAGCAAAACTAGTCACTCTGCAGAGAAACAAAAGACTAGTGTAACAAACAGAAAGGAATAGAAGAAGTGGCCAGCAGCACCATGAAAGAAAGATTTTCTGGAAAGTTCTGTTTCCTACATGGCCTGGTCGTGCTTTTTGTCCTACTTTTAGATGAACATGATGTTGCTTGTCATACGCTCTTAATTCCCTCTCCCCTTTTTTCCTTTGGAAAATAAATTTAATGGGAAAAAAACACTTTCAATACTGAAAGTCTGTGTGTATAAATTATCATCTTAATATTAGTTTTTTTAATGCATACAGTCATTATTCAAAAGTATAGTTATATAAACTTAACATGGATCCCCAATGTGGAACAATCCAAAATTTGATTTTCTAAAAATCTGGTAGAGATGAGAGTCTAAACCATTTGTTCAGTTACCATTTTTTTAGATACGCGTGTCCAATGTTCTGTTTGATCATTTCTAGGCAACTGGGACACCTTGTGAGAATAACTTTATGAGATAATTTATTCTTAGGATAGGCTTGCAAAGCAAATTAATCCAGGCCACTTAAATTGTACATGACTTCAATTGGAAGGTCTTTGTAAACAGTCATTGTAAAAAGTGCCTTCTTAAAATGCAAGATTCTAAGCTTAGGATGCTTCAAATTTAAATAAAAGATGATTCTACAATAAGTGATAACTTTTAAATGTTAAATTTTTTCATTTAGCTTCTTATAAGGCATGATTTATACTGCGGTGTGTGCACTCAGCAGTCAGCAAAGATTATGGGTTCCACAATGATTATATTGAAAAGCCTCAGGTCAAATTGAGTGAACTTAGGCCGACTTTGGTTAGTGCAAGCTATACTCCTGTGACTGAGTGCAGGACATGGTTTCTGCTCAGTCACTTCAACTACAAGTTACTTTGAATATATCATTACCGCCAACTTTTGTTATAAAATCTGGTGAATGCCATCTGGGTGGAGATGGTCATGTTGGGAAACCCCATAGCACAGATGTTCCCAGGGACACCACTTTGGAGCTCAGAGGACGCGTATGGCTTAATCTTCTCGTTTCCAAGAGCAGCAGACAGGGGTACCCTCCGGTCACTCCATGTCTGGGCAATTACAAGGCTACATTTATCTGTCATTGCAACATACTTCCAGTCAGTGCACTCCTAGTTCCACTCAGTTTTTAAAAGTTGGTCTGCTAGCTTTTAGTTTTCCAGTCTTGAAGAACTTCTTTATCCCCGTAATTCCTGGAACTTCAACTCTGATCCATTCCAGGGGTCAATTTATAGCTCAGAGAAGATACAATGTAACCATTTTTGTAAAGACAGATTCTCTTGCAAAACTCAAAGGTGCCAAACATAACTCCAAAATATAGAATTATATTCAGTGAGTTGGCTGCCAATCCATTCCAGGGCCCCAGGACCCCCAGGCTTCACTATCTGCCCTAAGCCGTCCATGGCTCTTGAGAAATGGACATCTACTCCACAGTGGAGAAAGTAGGGCCTCTTAGTCTGCATCTTGTTCTGCATCTTCACTGTATAGAAAGGAAAAGAGAGGGTCTGGGTCACTGTAGAAGCCATGCAGACATTGGCAAAGTTCTAGAGGAGAGGGAAGCGATCACTGGGTCCACTCCAGATTTTCTCCAGGTTCATGAAAACTAGAAAAGAGCTCACAGAGAAAGAGCGAGCATCTAAAACTGTAAGGAAAACCCCTCAATAAAGGGCCAGGGATCCTTCCTATTGATAAACAGTAGAAAAGGCATGGAGGATCCCCTGTAAGATAGTTCCAGTATGTTCTGTACAATCGAGCGGGTTTTGATGACGTCTGTGGGATACACTACAATGGTAAAGACCATGCTGCAAGACTCCCAGCCATGATGGTGCTCCACTGAGAAATATGACCCATGTCACCCATGAAGAGTGTGATAAAATTGTGGAAGGCAGCTGCACAGAGCTGTAAGGGAAGAGGCATGGACAGCCCACTACTCTCCCCTTTCTCTCCTTGTAAATAATCCATACTTGCTTAAAACCAGTGCAGTTTGTATAAAAATAGATACTCATCTATAGACGCAGCCTCTAAAATCCTCAGTAATCTGCCAGGATCAAAATATTATATGGCTGAAGCATTGAAACTCATTGGACTCGAAGGGTTCCAATAAATAGCATCCTTTCTCATAGCCTGAGTTCCAAAGAAGTGAGAAATAAGAAAAACTAAGACAAATATGGATCAACCTGCCATGTTTTCTAATAATAAATGCAATATTACAAAATGTGGCTTAAATATCTCAGCAACTGAGCCTTCCAGAGTTAGCCATATTCTTTTCCCAGATGCAGGCAGCACTGGATGACCATAGCCTCCCCACATTGAGGCTAGGCTGTCTATAGTTACTCCATGGAGCAGCAGAATTAATGGTTCCTGTGAAGAGCCAAGTTCCAAATTTTTAAAAAGAGAAGGGGTGCGGGATTCTCCAAGCAGGCCAGATGCCCTTCCTAAACTCTCCAGTAAGATCTAGCAGTCCTACTCCCCTAGGAGAAATCATCAAGTGGAGTTCCCTCTAATGAGAAGGAAGTATCAAGAATGAGAAATACCTTTTTTATTGCTAATAGCTATTTTTTTATTATTAAATGTATTTAAGTAGTTGAATGTCTGGAAAAGCCAGCTCATGAAAAGCTAATCTTTACTTGAGACTTGATCAGTCCAGGCAGTATTAGGTAGTCCTATGTACAATACCTCATTTAATTAGAAAACAAACCTATGAGATGAGTCTTGTCATCAGCCCCATTTTGTAGGTAGAAAGTTGCAGCACAAAGGTTTGATTATGCACTAATAAATAGTGAAGCTGGGTCTCAGGTCCATTGAACAGCGACACTAGTGATTTTCGAAGTGTGGCCCCTAGGAACTTGTTAGAAATTCACAATCTCAGGTCTCACTACAAACCTAACTGAATTAGAAAACTCAGGATGGAGCATAGCAACGTGTCTTTTAACTGGTCCTCCTGGGGATTCTGATGCAGGCTCAAGTTTGAGAAGCTCCTCTTTCTATTGTCCCCCATGAGCTTGGTCTTTAGATGAGTTTGAGCTATCACTCCTAGAGAAAGGGAGAACAGGAATCAAAAGGAAAAGAAAGGTAGCTATCCTGAGTGTAGAGAAAAGGGGAGTTGTGGAGGCAGACAAGAGAAAATTTATTTCAAATTAAAGAAAAATGAGTGAAAATGTTGACCAAAGACAACAAGGAGAAATATTTATAGGACTCTGTAGATACCGCCATCCTTTGTTTACATTTATCTAGAGTTTGTATAGCACACATTCAGCACACATTATTTAGTAAACATGCACTGAGCAGTTACTTTGAGGAGGACTATAACTTAGTGATTGAACAAACATTCAGATTCTCAACTCAGGTGGCCTAGGGTTCAAATCCCATCTCTAATTCTTAATAATTGCATGACCTTGGGCAAGATTCTTCACTTCCCTTCTTCACAGCGCTCATGTATAAAATATGGTTAATAAAATACCTACATTATACTGTATCCATCAACAAAATTCATTTTCCAATTAACTGTAAAAATCAAGAGTAAAATGGGGCATGGGGATATATTAATGATAGGAAAGGTTTTATTCTCATTGGAGGAATTTGAGTTCATGTATATCTGAAATGTATCTAATTAACTCCTCAAATGTTAAATCTCTTATCCATAGTAGAAAAAAATCTTGTTTGACATTTTGGTCAAATCTTGCAGGCCACTGAGGTGTTTACTGGAAGCAACGATAAGGAAGTTGTCCAAAAAAGAAGAAAAATAACCTCCTACTTTTTACCCAAGGATTTTGTCTTAACAAGAGAATTGACCCTCTGGGTTATGTGAAGGGACCTTTGATCTAAAGTAGGCCAAATGTCATTGTTTCTGATTAACATATTTTCCAATAGAAAAATGAGAATTTTTGATATGTTGCTTTGTTATAATTAGAAAAGCTGATTTTACATACTAAAATCTCTAGACTATGCAGTTTTTCCTTTGAATACCTTGTAAAGAGGAAGAAATTTTAAATATTTTTTATGTATGACTGGAAGTATCTATCCCAGCCAAAATTCAGTGGAGGTAGACGACAAAGCTCTTCTATACAGCTTTTTTCAATTTTCTTAGTTTATGAGCAATGGGATGTAAAGTGGATTGGATTGGTCATATGCCTGGTTCAGTGTGGGAGACTGCATAAAGATGTACAAAGCTGATTAAGCATCACCTGAAGCAGAAGGATGCTGTTTCATTTCAAAGGAAAATGATACTAAAGTGATAGTAGTTTATTTCATTATCTGAAGGCCTGTTCATAAGAATTGCAAAAGTTTACCCAACATTTGGTTGTACTCATCATTCATTGCTTCTTTGGCTCTAGTCAAAAAGTCCAACCTTTGATGTGAGAAGGTCAGTATGCCCAGCAGGTATGTCCTGTTTAAAGGAGTCGGTTTGACTTTTTCTAGTTAAACAGTCTTACCCACTTTTTAATACAATTACAAATTAAAGAATTGCTAGGACTGTTCTGCATCCAAACTTTTTGGAATATAGTGGCAGTCTCAATTTGTTTCCATTCCCTCCTTTTCCCCATCCAACTATGACTCAAATCCATTTCTGCTTGTATCAGTAGCTCCTGAAGTAATTGAATCATGAGTGGGAGATCTGTAAGTCATTCATCGTTTTGGATCCTTCCTTTCTATAGAGACTGAAGAGGCTCCCAGTTGTACAAGCTGTACCTGGAGCTACTGATGAGTTTCATTGCTCAGAGGAAAGAGCTTCCTCCACCACTGCAGAAGCCAGACTCCAAGATGCCCCCTCAATGATCTCCACCCGCTGGTTGGTATTCACACCCTTGCGTAATCCCCTCCCATACTTACCAAGGTTGGTCTGTGTGCATATGGCAGAAGTGATATGTCATTTCCAACATTAGATTTTTGGTGTCTTCTGTTTTCTTATGTCTCCCTGTCTCTCTCTCCCCATCTGGCTCACTTACTCTGGGGAAGTGAGCTGCCATGCCATAAAGCCAAGCAGGCAATCTACGGAGACATATACATGGTGGGAAACTTGAGGTCTACAAATAACTCTGTGAGTAAGCTTGGAAATAGATCCTTCTGCCCTAGTTAAGCCTCAGATGACTGACAACAGCCCCAGCCAATAGCTTGATAAAACCATAACATATCCCAAGCCAAATCACCCACCTAAGCCACCTCTAAATTATTGACCCACAGAGACTGTGATAAAAGTTTGTTGCTTTGAGCTGTTTAGTCTTTGGTGTAATTTGTTATACAGCCATACATACCTAATACAACCCTCCTATAAATAAACAAAGAGTTATCATTTAACTTTCAAGAGCACTTGAAGATTTAAAACTTGGGGAGCCAGAGCTATTTAGTATTAGTTTTAGAGTAAAGAGTACTGATGAGGATGTACGTAGATCAGTGATTAGAGATGTTTCCAAAATCTAGTAGGCACACGCCTTTAGAAAACTATGTGACTTGTAGCCACTCTATGCCAGACACTTAAATAAATGTTCCAGTGATTTTGTATTTTAAACAATGCATTTCTCACTAGCCTAGAGCAGTGCTTCTCAAATTTTATGTGCTTAAAACCACCTAGAAATCTTACAAAAATATAGATACTAATTCAGTAGATCTGGAATGGGGCCTGAGATTCTGCATTTCTAATAATCTCTCAGATGTTCATGATGCCGTAGATCTAGAACCACACTGAGGAGCAACGGCCTAAATCATTGCATCTCTTTAGTACATTCCCACACTAGAGAATCTCCAACTGAAAAAGCCATACTTTCTTTTCATCTCTTTACAAATGCCAACCCCATCCATCAACACCATTTTGTTTCCAAACCTTCATTAAAACATTTTTCCAAATAAATGTAGGTCCAAACATATTAATAATATAACTTACTTGATTATTCTTTCTGTCCCAACTTGTTCTTTAGGTCTTCTTTACTTTCCTTACTTTATCAAGTAATTAGACCTCATCACCACAAGCCTTCTCATTATATTGAAATGCTGCCCTAACCCACATTTCCGAGGCTTCTTCCCTCAAACTCGCACATCAGCTATGTAGAACTAATGCTGTTGAGTGTTTTGTGTTCCAGAACTATTCTAAGCCCTTAACCTATATGATCTATCTTATCCTCACAAGCCCATGTGGGATAAATACTAGTATGTCATTTTACAATGAAGAAATGTTGCCTTCAGTAAGTTAAGAACTTTCCCAAGGTCATTATAGCCAGGCGTTGAATCCAAAGGAGAGATCTTAAGCATTATTGCTGTAGTATTTCTCTTTCTGAAGCTTCAGCCTTCCTTTCTCAGCCCCACTCCCTACATATCTAAACATGCAACTCTCTCGCTGTCAATTCTTCCATACCTCTCAATTTGAACATAAAGTTACTACTTACGTCATTTAATTCATGTAGTTATAAGGACTCTTTTTTCTGTCCTCAGTGTCTTAATCAGTGATGCTACTTATGTTTTTCAGGCATAGGTTCACAAATTTTTCGTTGAATTTGCTTAACCTATTGTGTTGTTAAAGGACTAGAACCTCTACTAATTCTCAAAAGCTCAAGTTATTAAAAAGTGGGGGAAAAGGCAGTTGATGAGAAGAAAAATTTTTAAATACCTAAAAAGTCCAGAGGTGTCTATTTTCAGACACAGTAAGTCCTGCTCACTTAATTTTATTGTGCTTCACAGACGTTGCTTTTTTTCCCTACAACCAGAGAGATTACAACTTGCTCTATCGTGATGGTCTAGAACCGATCCCACAGTATCTCTGAGGTATGCCAGTATCTCTTTCCACCTCTGTTGTTTTCCTCAGGCCTCACTTTCAACAAGTTATCACAGTGCTGTGGTGAGGTAGCTATCAGTTCCAGACTAATATTCTGCTAACTTAGTAACAAAAAAAGGGCCTCTTTCTCAGTAATTTTTTCAAAAGCCCCAGGATTGCCTCTCAGTGGACCAACTTAGTTCACTTTACAAGTTTTAGGTTGTCAATTAAGGGCATGTAGTCAGGAATTAACTTCCCAGGTCTGTAATTTATTATCTTTGTAACTTAAACTTTCCTGTTTGTCATCTGTAAAGTAGGGATTAAAACAGTATCTCATAGGGTTGTTTTGAGAATTTAGATAAACCTGAAGCACTTAGAACAGGGTCTGATGATGTCTCAATTGTTTGTTCTTATTCAATGCCCATCCCTTGAACTCTGTCAACCAACTACGTCTGGGAAATGTGCTTTCAGCTTTCCTATCCCAACTAAAGTTTATACAATAGGATTATAGAACTGGAAAGAATTTTCATGGTTCACCATTAAAAAGTTTTTTGAGAGATTAGAACAAGCTGAGGCCACTCACCTCATTCTATATTGTTTACTCCACTTAATGGCGGTGTAGCACATTTGGCTGTTCCCAAATATGTATCCTATCCTTCATTCCTGAATTGTTGCTGTCCACATAGCTACCCAAAATAAAGACTATATTTCCCAGCCTCTCTTGCCGTGGCCAAGTGTCTGTTCTAAACAATACGACAAAGGCATATGTAGATATATTCAGCTTGAGGAAAATACTCAATTTTGTTTGTCCTTCCTTCCTGCTACATAAAATGTGAAAAAGGTTAGAACTGGAAAAGCCATCTTAAATTATCATTACCATCCACCACCCAGAGTACTTGTGTATAATTTAGAAAAAGGCCTACCTTCCCCATAAAACTTGGGTTCAGGTGGTCCCCCTTCCTCCAAACCAATTCAACCAGTGCCTTAGATGCTTGATAAGCTGATCATGGGCTTAATTTCAGACTCTACGGTTTCAGTTCATAGCCATGTGTAGGATCCGATAGCAGAACCATATGTGGCAACACTCAGGAATGGAAATCACACAGGAGCAGCAAAATGTCCCTAGGTCTCTTATCACAATGGAATGCCATACCAGTCAGCCCCAGTCCACCTACTTGAATTTTTACTTAAAACTTTCTATCCTGTTTAAGCCACTGCTATTTTCATTTTTGAAAGTCCTAAGGCTCATTTGCAATGTACTGTAAACCCTAGATTTTACTCTTGTCTATTTTGACTCATACTTTTTTTCCCCTCCCAACTAGATCACACTTTTAGTACCTCATTAATCAGTCACCCAAAGTGAATACTACCAATTCTCCTCTGCTCTACATTCTGTGATTTTATCTTTCCACCACTGGAGCCAGAGCTTCTGCCAGGTTGGGCCTCATTACAGTAAAACCTTATTGGTCTCTTTGGACCATCTGCTAATACAGTTTTACCTGTTATTTTGGGCATCAACACCAGAAATGATCCACTGAATTTAGATGGCAGTGTTCTCTGTTGTGTTTCTTAGAGACAGCAACTAACCCATGCTTGAGCATTGGTAGGGTTGTACGCTCCAAATGATGGTAATAAAATCATGTCCAGAAAAAGTAAACTGTTACTTTGTAGCATCTCTTTGCCCTCAAAATTTTGGGAAAAATGACCCCAAACTCAAAATATTTAAAGATAATTTCTATAATATGATCTCTCAACACCCCTGAGGTAAATGCTTCTATATTTTTTAGATGTGGAAACAGATAAGGAGCAATAAAATGGCCTGTCACGATTACACAGCTAGTTAGGGGAGCTAAATCTACTATCCAGATCTTTTAGATGTTTTCATTACATTGGCTCACACTCTTTATCTTGAAACTATTTCTTTGTAACTCCATTACACTAGCATGAAGTGCCAACCCAATCCATAGGCAGTCTCATAATCTTGACTATGATGTGCCAAGTCGAGTGTTTGTTTTGGTCTTGGCAATAGATGCCTTGATTATTTCCATTAATGCAAACAGCTCCCAGTTCTCGATCACTCTTCCTAATTGGTTCAGCTCCTTTAGGCTGTTGGCTATCATTCCCTTTCATGAGATTTACTTCAATTCACTAGGTGAAGAACATTTGCAAAATTTAATTTGCTCGATCAACCAAACCTTGTAAACACATCTTTAATTCTAAGCTGATGATCAATCTTGATGCTTTCAAATTACCAAGGGCAAACGCAGTATATTCTCTCTTAGCACAGCTGTGTTTTCATGTTTGGATTGAGGCTTTTACTTAATTCATAGAATATGGCCCTTGAAGAATCATATTCATTTATATTTTGGGTGGCCTCCAAAATTTATTAGCCTTGCATGAAAGTAAAATATTCATTATTCTGTGATATTTGTGATATAATCAACTCATATAGTTTTAACATTCTATTCACTGTCTCCCATGTAGTAAGTTGTATTTTTACACTAGAGGAAAGAAACCCAGACCAACCAGCATTCAACTACAAAGCCACATTAAGATCAGAACTGGCCTCAGATATTGTGGATCTTCTGCTTTCTTGATGAAACCAGGAAGCATATACTCCTTTCATGCTCATGCAAATTTTCTTGCTCCCCAACTGATTTTATTCCTGGCATTACTGATTTCTACACTGAAACATTTCTGGTATTGGACTATAATGTCATTTTGGAAAATCAGTTTAAAGCATTGAAAACTGGGCCATCTCCAGGAAGTTCTACATATATAGAAAAATAACCACGATTCTTAAAGAGCGTAATGGAATATAACTTTACAGCCTTGACTAGAACTGAAACAGGGCTCTGTAAAAGTTGTAGATAGTAGTAAATGCTGAAAGCATTTTATTCATGTATGAACCCGAGAAATTTACAAGGGGGGGGGAACTAGTAGCAAGAGACTACTACTAATTCCAGTCACTCTCTCTACATCAAGGCTGTTCAAACTGAGCCTGATGATACTATCTCCTACTCAGTAATGCTCATGTGGACTTAGAAGCACAATGTGCCCCAATAAGTCTCCCTCTTCTGGACAGATGTGGCTTCTATAGCTTTATGTGTCTTACCTACCATCATGTCTAACAAATTTCCAGTTGTGAATGAATTAACACCTCCACCAAAGCAGCTTTCTAGGAAGCTTTTAAAAATGTACAAGTTTCTAAACATGTGTAAACTCTTCTACAATATTCAAGTTTAAGTGGCACATATTTTTTGAAAATAATATTACTGGCCTCAATTTTTTCTCTTCCTATTTTACATCCTAGCCATAATTCACTGTCATCCAAGATGTTCCCAAGCGCAAATCCAAATTCAGAGCCCCTTTAGAGACGCTTCTTGGTATGTACTGTTAAGCTCTTTATTCATCTTTGTATCGACAGTGTCTAGCAGAGCTCAATTGATTCTGAAATTGGAAAAATGTCCCGTTCTCCACTGTGGGGCCCCTGAAAATGTGTTGTGGAACCCCCTTTTGTGAAGGCCACTAAAGTGGAAAAAGTGGAAAAGTGGAGACAAATCCTATACCCATTTTACCATCTATGAAAAACAAACACAGCTTTCTATTATCTACCTCACTAAAATTGTTATTTCCCCATTCTTCCCATGAACTAAACTTAACACAGTGATATGAACGCAGACTTAAGGAAACTATGACTTATCTGTGAACATGAGACAGCTTTAAGCAAGAATATTGGCCCTGCTTTGTATTATAGCCACATGTTCCTACTTTTTCAACCACCATGAAAAATAAATATTTGAACTACAATCTTCAATAAAGTCCCACTACATTTGTTGTCAGTCTTAATCACCTTTTGCTTGTCTGCTTAGTGCTTTCAGCTCTTAGATGTTGCACCTGGGATTCTAGCTGGCTTTATGATGTAGGTTTATATGCCCTTTAATTGAAAGCAAACCGCCTTAGATAATCCAGTGACAACAATGTTACAAGGTCCACTTTCCGTTAAAAAGCAAATAGAAATATTAGGCTGTTTTCTAAAATGAAGAAAAACACATAAAAATCACCACAATCTGCCACACCACTTCCTAAGAGATAAAACTCCACAGCCTAAAATGCCCCTTTTGTGCTTTTTCTCCTACCCGCAACCCCTCACCCACCCTTGGCAGGAGTGGGGGAGTACAAGAGACTGCAGTTCTCAATGACTAATCTTTCCTCACTGCGTATTTCTCTGCCCAAAGAAAGACTTTAGTTGTACGATATCTTAAATATTGTATTCACAGTATTAGAATAATAACTTTAACCCAAAGTTTTATTGAATATTCTAATTGTTGAAAGCTCTTCATTAAAAAACAAGTAAACCTGAATATGGTAGGATGACAGAAATATAAACCTCGCCTGTAAGCAGTGTTTGCTGTTATGTTAGGTTAATGTGTTTGTAAAAATGACAGAAAGAAAAAGTGACATAAGAGGTACCTTTAAGACAATACTATTTCTATGAGACAGCTTCATAATCTTAAAGAGCCATATGACAACTGATCAAAAAGAATATAGCTGTTTAATATGTGCTAAGAGATCTGCCTGAATGACTGTGTACAACATAGGAAAGGTGACCCCTGGAACTGTTACAGTGCATAGCCTACGTGGCTGGACTAGATTGAATGTCCCAATGAAAGCTTTCTTCTTTTAAAAAGAGGCAAAAGTAACTGCTAATGGAATTGTTTAAACAATAAGTGGTAGGCTTTAAAACACAGAAGAACTCAAAACTTAGCACTGTCCTCCAAAAAACTAATACTAGCTTTCAAATAATCAAGAGCAGGAAAAGCATTCAAACTTAAATAGTTAAATGCATACGATGAAGCCCGTCTGGGATTACTATCTTACACCCAAATTTATTTGGTTTTAGAGAAAAAACAATTAGCTACTTTTTGGTTTAAGGAAAGACATCAGACAAATGGGCTATGTTCTTGGCCTCACTAAACAGCACTTACTAGCCAAATATGCACTCGCTGTCTATTATGCACAGAGCAGTGTCTCAAAACATGGTTTATTTTGACTAAGCATCATACAAATGTACAGATGTACAAATTATCTAGTATTTCATGGGCCTGTTGCTCTGCAATAATTAAGACTGCAATGTAGCTGTAAGATCAGATTTGTTATAGTTGTGTGTGTGTGTGTCGTTAACAATTTTTCTAACCAGGTGCAAACAACCCACTATTGACTGAAAACAAAACAAAAAGCAAGGTCTCCTTTATATTTGATCACACAGATATTCAACATAAGGCAGCATGTCACTAAGCAAATCATTCAAACTACAGTTGGGAAATACTTTTTAAACACCATGGTCTTAAGAAGTAATTTAATGGCAGTGCAAACCTATCTGTCACTGTCAAAACAGAACAGGACCATCTTCTCACAAATTAAAAAGTCACTGAAATGTTTATGGGAAAGCACGTTCAGGATAAGAAAGTATTAATATAGTCATACTGAATATCCCTATCTCCTATTTCAACTCTTTCCCAGCAAGGTGTGAAAAGTGAATAAAGACAGCAACATTTTTTAAAAAGTTAACTTATATTAAAAATATTGTTTATAAACAATTTTAATACTACAAAGTAGTATTTCAATACAAAGCAGTTCAAATATTAACCGTTCTTTAAACTGTTAAACTTTATTATAAATTAAATTTCTTTACAAAAAAATTGCACATAATATTTGACCACTCTTAGGTTCTGATGCACTGGCATTTGCAATAGTTTCTTTAATCTTCAAGTTAAACAGTCTCGGCAAGGAGTCCAGAACGTAGAAAGGGCAATAAACAACCCTGTTAGAGCATTCAAGTGCAACTAGCAGACTTGTGGCCATGGCAGTTACACTTTCCTTAAGGTGGACTGCTTAAGATTAAATCCTGAAATAAAGAATCTTAAAAGGTTTAAAGAGGAAGAACTAAAAGGGGCTACCTGCTTTTTACTGTAAACACAGCCCTGGAAATTAAATCCCAAACAAGAATCTCTCAGGCATCAGAGTGTGTCAAGTGAATCAGGACTAGCACAACATAAAGGGGGAAAAGTAAAAAATAAAAACAAAAATAAAGCAAAATTAAAATGTCAGTCACTTTGAGGAACTATACTTACGTACATGATGTTATGAGAATCTGGCTGGGCCTAGAGGCAGGCCAAACAGGAAGTTCATTTATCCAATCGAAGAGGGTCATGTTCATTGCTTCCGGTTTTGAGAATAGGATTTTGTAGGGGACTTGATATGATCAGTAATGCTTGTCTGCAGTACACAGACCTTAGCCAGGGATCAGCCTAATCTTGAAGGATCATTCAAATAATTTTGGCAATTATTATAAGGACTTAGAACTGACTGCACCCAGTGTTCAGTGATTCTTGCTTTCTGTTTTGTAACTGTTTAAATTTAAGAGCTCATTTAGGCTGACTCCAATCTCTTGGCACTTGGAAACTAGTTTTCTCAGGTTATCAGTTTTACCTCCTTCTGAAGCTTCAAACAAGAGTTGCTGTAAGAGACAGGGAAGCATAGAAGTAAGACTGAGCTAGATTCTGAGCATTACCACATCAATGGATATGGCACATGCAGAAAATTTATAGAAAAACTTCAAGATGAAATAAAAGATAAAAAGCATTACATCTTTCCACAGTGATGCACAAAGAGGTAACTTCTGTAAGGCTCTCTGATATAAACGGTGGACCTATAAGATAGATATACACACAATTCCATCAGGAAACATGATGAAAAACACCTTCATAATTCCTAACTATTTGAATGATACTTCATAATATAACATTCAAGACAAAATGATTGCATGAGTTTGGGAATTTCCAAACATCCAGAGTTCCTGGGGTATTAACGTCTATGTTTTAATCGTTTTAAATTAAGAAGTCAAGAAAAGGAACAGAATAGCTTTTTCAAAAAACTATTCTAATAGCTGATCATGGCTTACCTCTCTTTGTCCCTTTAGAACAATCTCAGCAGCAATGGCTCTAAGAAAAAAAAAGGAATATAGAAAAGGGGAAAAAATTTACATATCTTTGAACAAAATTAGATACTACCACTGGCTGAATACTGACTGTGGGAATCTGAGTACAAAACTTCCTGAAAGTAACAGGCTAAACTTCCAAGGAGGGTAACCTATAGTAAAAAGAAAAATTCAACAATTTTTATCAACTTTACAAGAATAAAGCAGACCAGTGTTTTGAAAATTAATAACGGTCAAAAAATTTATCATTACTAGTAAAAAATATCTGGCACTAGCATACCTTTAAAAGAAAGAGGACATCAGACTATAAGTGATGGGATAAAACCCTGCATTTCAAAAGAGATGATCTTAAAATGTGCATAACAGATTTCTGTATTTGATAATGGTACTGTTATCTAAATGTTCTCCTTCAAGGAAAACTGCAACTCTATCCATTGTGCTTTTAGAAGCAATTGTTAATGAGCATTCCCTAACTCTCAGTATAAATCCTTAGCAGAGCCAAAAACAAATTCTAAGTTAGAGATCTCTCCTGGAAAAAAAAAAAGATGTCATTTCAGATTTACCTGTCTGGAGCAAACCTTACAAATAAAAGCAATAGCTATAAAAACATGTACATGATTGTTGCATTACATTTTCCAGGTGGCCAGGCATGTTGGGATATTATATGTAAACATCTTGGCTTGAAGTTTCAGAATCTGAACATTGCTTTCTTCCCATTCATGATGAAGTAGCCTGTAAAGTACATTCGGGAAAATGAACAAAGCACTGCAAGTGTGGGAAACCCCAAATGTGTTCTATGAACAGAATGTTTGATGAAGTACAGTTTTTGGTCAGTTAAATTCCATCAAGACTATGCAGCAAGTATTTGCAGAATGCCTCTTACAAAAACTACCCTAGGACAGGAATATGCAAACGAGCCAGAGGTCAAGAGTCATGCCAACTTCAACAAACTAAAATAAGGCCCTTACATTCCTACAGAATATTAAAGCATCTCTCCAAATTACACTTCAGGGGTCTCCTCCTCCCAGTATTCTAAAATAATGACTTGATACAGTAATGCAATTTCCTGATATTTTTCTCTTTGTTAATGACATAGTTAATCATGAATGATTCTTGAGCTAAAATGTTAAGTACATTTGCTAATTATTAAGTTCTCTATTCTGAAAAAAAAAAAAAGGACAAGGAAATAAGGAGTATCAAAATACAGAAGTGGAGCTTTACCAGGAAAATCAACAATCGAACTACCTATATTGCAAAAGTACCTATCATAACAGAAACTAGTCAAAATATGACATCTTTTATTTCACATATTTTACTAAAGGCCATGTTCCACAATACAATGTTCTGTAATCAGCTTCTGTAGATCAACATGATGAGAATTTTTATTATAAAATGCTATGGTTATTTCTTGCACAGCCTTAGGCCTTTGAATTTGTTCAGTCTCTTTTATCATTTTTCCCACATATATGCTAAGTGGAATGTAAATACTTTAAAACGCGAGAGAATATTTGATAAGATTAGGTACCTTATGATCCATAAAACAAACAGAAACATAAAACACAAATGATGCAGTAAGAATGACTACACAAGTAGAAGCCAAAGCATTAGACTGCAGGGTACCTTTTGAATTAAAAAGTACAATTCTTGAGAGTAAAACTGGGTTTTTTTTCTATCAGAGAAAAGAAATTACAAAAGAAATGCTTAAAAAACTCTAATTGAAATGTATGAAATCCCTAGATAAAGTGTTTCTCAAATGTGGTTTGAGGGCTCAAGCTTAGGAATCTGCATTTTAAAATAAGCACTCCAGGAGATTCTGGTGCATGCTAATATTTGAGAGTGACTTATCTATCTGAAAACAAATCACAGCAATCAAAATATATATAGTTGGCTTCTATGTCTGTAATACTTTAAAAAACTCTTAATGTTCCTTTGAAATGTAAAACACACTTGCTGCTTATAATACATGTACTAAAAAAGCATGAGCTTAGAGAACACAGATGAACTTTACTGAATTATATGTCCCCTTATAACTAACAGTTTACTGAAGTGACCAGATTTTTATACTGACTTTTATACAAAATAGCTAGCTATCTACTGCTTAAGAACTCTGAAATTATAGCAGTACATATCAGTGAAGAAGCAGCGGAAGACCAGACTGTTCTTATCAAGTTTTCAAGAATAATTTCATATGAAGAGCCTATACTATTGGGCTGAAAACCAAAAGAATTTCACTTCTTCTTACCTCAGTGCAAGTCCAGAATTAGTTGGCATAATGGAGCAAAACCGTTCCAAGGTTTTGGAATGCTGGGTCTTTGGAACACAGCTCAAATAAAAGTAAATAACCTGTAAAGGTTGAGGAGAGGGGAAAACGAGAGAAACAAGATGTGAAATCCAATTATTATGTGTTTTAAAGAGAAAACTAAAATGGTCTTTAAGACATGAATGTATAAATTATAATGCATAATGCTGTGAGTTGCAGTTACTACCATTAATTGTGACTTTCCAAATATGACTTAGAAAATGTGGTCTAGTGATGAGAGCTATGGACTGAGAATACTGACAAGAAGCCAAGAGTCCAGGTTTCCATTCCTGAATCTACCTTTACTTGCCTTATAGCTGGGCAAGTCATAGGGCTAATAATACCTGCCACAT
Source organism: Macroglossus sobrinus (assembly GCA_004027375.1). Lineage (NCBI taxonomy): Eukaryota > Metazoa > Chordata > Mammalia > Chiroptera > Pteropodidae > Macroglossus > Macroglossus sobrinus. The sequence continues at coordinate 356,502 of PVKZ01001263.1, forward strand.
CTTGTTCATGGAATGCTCATGTGTAAATGACTTAATATCCATAAAGTAGTTTGAGATCCTGGGATAAAGAATGGCATAGAAGTACAAAGCATAATAACTGGTTAACCCAATAAGCAACAAAACCAGCTGACTAAAACAAAAACAAAACAAAACAAACACTCTATATGTTAGTATGCACTAAGCTTTAAGGGGGGCTGAGCCTACATTGCACTAAATGAAAGGGGTCTCTGAAAATAAATAACAACAACAAAAAAACCCATTTCATTGCTTATAAGAAGATAACCTTAAACATAGATCAATAAATTCTACTCGAAATTCTAAACAGCATCTGCTTTCAGCTTTTTTATGTCCTATTTATAGATATAACTTGAAATTTATTAAAAAGAGCAGGTACACTGTGTAAGCCCATTCTTATTTTGAAGTTACAGAATTTTTCATTCAGTAAAATTTCCAACTGTTCAAGCAAAACATTAGATATTACAATTACTTTCTTTTAATATTTCTTCTTAATGTGTATTTAAACCTTAACATATCTTCAATTTTGTTTCGATGTTAAATTTCCTTTAAAATACCATTATCAACATGTACATTTATCTTAATTGAACCTTAAAGGGCTTTGTTCCTAAGTCTGAAAAGAGATTCAGTAGTAAACACTGTCAAGAATAATAGTAAACTGCTTGGAAAGTGGTCTTCGGAAAAGCTCTCTTGTTATAAAACAGAAGTCTTGCTGTCGTTATTTAAGTCCCCTTCTTTTGTATTAACAGCTAAAGAAAAAAAAAGTTTTAAGTTCTTACCCTATTATGAAATTCATAGTTGGACCAGTAATCAGCACTGCTAAAAGGAATGGGGTATCGGGCAGGGACTGTAACCAAACATCTATTCACTAAATCAGTAAAAAGTTTGAATTCTTGTACTTTGTTTCTGGATCCAGCAGCTCTATTATTGGCAAAGACAAGATAACTGCCAAAAGAAAAATATTATAATTTAGAATAATTAAGCCAGTAATTCTCTTTCCAAGAACTGATCACCCCTTTTCCCACTATATCCCCTTATTCCAAATCCCATTCTTATTAAGAGGAACTAAACTTACTCCATCCAAATCTTCTGCACTATATCAGATCTCATGGCCACCCCTAATGCTGCCTCATATGCCTCCACTGTCTCTTTAATACTTGATTGAAGAGGATGACAAAGGCTGTTTAAAAAATGAAGGAAAACATTGTATGTCTACAGCTCAATTCTATTAGGTAAAGGAATGACAAAGTATATTTTAAACATTACATATATTACTACAATGGAATCCTTCTTTTTATCTTTCTTCTTTAATAACATATAAACCTTAGCATCCCTTCAATTTTGCTCAAAGACTAACACTGGGTTAATTTTAACAGTATAATTCAGTTATAAATAACAAATGCAGCCTAGTATGCAGTATTTATCTCCACAGCAGATAATGTCTCACCAGTAAATCATCCATAAAAAAGGAACTTGGTGGTTCAACATCTCATCATCAAAATTCCCTTTACATAAACGAGCTGGAATGTCAAGTGGTCCTGGGATATTTAAGAGATACCTGGAAAAAAAAATACTGTTTGAAATCATGCCAATAATTTCACACATGGATTACAAATACTTGGGGAAAAAAACCCTCATTTTCAATGTAAATTTCCTAATGAGATTTTAGTTTTACATGTATACCATACTGTTTTGGTTACATCTCTATTATCACTTATTATTTTATATCTACATGAATAACTCCTCTCCTAAAATGAAATCTTTTTATTCTATCCCTAAAATTAAACAAATCACAATAATCATGTACTTAAACCTAACTAAAAACAGGAAACAAATAAACTACCAAGTATCTAAAATTTTCTTACAAAATCTGTGTTTTGTAAAAAAAAATAAGTTCTTTAAAAGTTACAGAATTTGATATAGAAAAATAATCTCTCCCATACATACAAACGCACACATACCATCATCATTTTAATTTGAGACATATCAAAGTGTATTCCGTAATATGTTGGCCCATAAATTACTTGTCAAAAAGAGGTCCATGATCAAATAAGATTGAGAAATACTGAAAATTATAGGCCCCTCTTGAAAAGCCACAAAACATATTAAGACAGTAAAAGCTCTAAGTTGATTAGTAAAGAAATCTATTTGACTTTCGACTAATTCAAGTCCCCACCCCCCTCAATATATTTCAATTTGTGTGTATAACATTTACCATCACCTTCAAGAACCATGTTTTTGAAGGAAATACATTGTTCTCAATGACAACTAGTATAACTGTTTACATTGGATTTAAAAATTATTTCAAGGGACTAGGTTTTAATGGACTAAAGAATCTGTATGGTGGCTTAGGGGTGAGGGAGAAAAACCATAAGGAAGGGAAGAAACAGGACAACTAGAAGTCAGGTTATCATCCTAGCATGGCCATAACTGGCTGTATTACCATGAGTTAATCACTTAACTTCTAAGGATATTAGTTTTCACAACTGAAAAATGAGGTAAGAAGAGATGACTTCAAATATAATCTATGTAAGACTCTATCCCTAGGCTAACTTCAGTAAAGTTAGTGAAATCTACACATTAACTATTAGGGCCATCTACTAATCTTCAAATTGATTTGAGACACATGAAAATTATCCTAGTTCTTTCTGTGCCTGTTTTTATATTAAATGTTATACAGAAAAAGAAATAATAGAATCCAACTCTTAGGTATATATTACAGTTCTAAGTAATTTGCTTTTAATTTCTACTCGTGAAGTTAAAATATAAGATTTTGAACCTATTAAGGGCAATGACTTCTCCTATTAATAAACTTTAGCAATATTTATAAATTTAAAAAATTTATATCCGTAAATATGATAATGCCCAAAACTATCTGATTTAACTGCCATTTTCCTAGTAATTGACTCAAATAAGATTTCCTAAATTAAGAGAAATGCACCCTCTATGTAAGGGCTTCAGTATTATCTTAAAAAAAAAAAAAAAAAAACCCTAAAAACAGGATACCTTTTTATCCCCAATGAATTATGAATTGACTATTTCCACAAAAAAAAAAAAAATTTAATAAAGATGACCTAGTAAACAATGAGAAGATTATTTGGAGGCAACCCATTTTCAAATTTTTATTGATGCCGTTATTTATTCTGCTTCATTTAAACTGATCAAGAAGATCTGATGATCTTTGTTTAGTTACCATGGCAGAAACTGGCAAAATCTTTTAAGCTAAACCAACTACCTTCATGCCAAGGAAGATCAGAACCAGCAAGTATGTAAAACATTTGGTTCAGCCTCAGATTTATCCTGTAACTACGTTTGAGATGTTTAAGCAATCCAGTTTAAACAAGAAGAAAGTCAACATGGGAAAGCTGAACAATCTCTAAATTCCTTATAGAACAGTTTAATTCTTCTCTATTAATTTGCATTTTAAATTATTCTTTTGTAATTAATTTTAAGGTATTATTAATCTGGATGCAGCAGAGCAGAATTTCAAGAAGAGTACTAAAATCACTATGGCAATAAGCTGGATACCACAAGAGGACAAATGTAAAGACTCAAATCTAGGAAAAAATAATGGCCCCAAACTTTTTTACCAAATCTCCAATAAAACTGCCATGCTCACAAAATATTCTAGGTTGGATAGAACACTGACCTAACTGGGTTGTCTGTGAAAACATTTTTATATAATATGGCTATGCTGGGAGTAAATGGAGGGAACACTTAAGAAAAGAAAAATATCTGCAAGCACTAGACTTGCATACATAAAAATAAAAACTAAAATTTTTCTTCACTCATCAGTATTTTCTACAAGAAACTCTTTTTAGGAGATACTCAGCTTAGGCCTTCTTTCCTTCTATTCTTCCTAACATAAAATTATAGAGTACGTCACAAAGTATTTTTCTTTTAATGCTGTTTTACTTAGAATCATCAACTATACCTATTTTTGTAAACAAGGTTTTACTGGAACAAAGCCATGCCCGTTCATTTATATATTGTCTATGGTTGCTGTTGCTTCAACAGCATAGTTGACTAGTAGTGACAGACCATATGGCTTGCAATCCTAAAATACTATCAGGCCCTTAAGAAAAAGATTTCTGATCCCTACAGAGAGAAGAAAAGAAAGAGAGAAGAGAACTTTAAAAGTCTTCCAAGAAATCATTCTTCAAAATCTTCTGTGGCCTCTTATTTTTGTTAGAATAAGAACTCATAGCAAAGCAAAGGCAGTAAATACAGAGCTTGACATTAGTTACTGAGAAAAGTGATGGTTGAGAAAAGAAGAATCCTCTAAAGCTTCTTAACATCATTGCAGAGGTTAGAACAGTTCTGTTTAAAATTTTAAAGGCATATTATTTACATCCACTTTAGATCTCCACATAAAACTCATTTTTAAAAAATTCATCTCAAAGTAATTCATAATATTAAGTACTAAAACTAACAAGAATAAAACCTGAATGAATCACCATGGTGTTAATGTAGCACTTTTATTAATGTCTTTAATATAAAAAATATAAAGCATCTTTATATTACATCTTTCCTTTTTGATTAAATCTACTGCCATCATTAATAGTTTGAGAGTGTTAAAGTACTTCTTAAAAATGTAGTCATCCACAAAAAACATATATTGTAATCTTTCCACTAAACTATACTATTTCTCATTCCTCTGCAAATCAAGAGTTTTAAAACTTACCGAAACAGATCCAAGTTACTATACTTCTCAAACCCAGGTTTAAAGAAGGATGCAATAAATTTCCGTAAAAATGGAACAAGATTATCTTCTCGATTCTATTTTTAAAAGAGGAAGGAAGAATACACATTAGGCTCATCATGTTGAATTAAAATCTTTTGAGGGAGAAAAAACTAATTAGATTAAGTGTCTTGAGTAGGTGGTCTCCAAGTTAAATTCACTAAACCATTAAACAGCTTAACACCCAATATACCACAGGCTCAAGTTTTATCCAATTACTTACTAGCTTCTATTATATGTTTGGCACTGTGCTAGGTATTGGGGCTCTAAATCTGAGTAAGACATGGTCCTTAATATCCTCAAGGAATTCTTAGCATAGTAGGCAGGTGTTTATAGCATATAAGGCAGCTATAAACAAAATGACAAACCAATTTAATATGTCTAATGGTAGAATTATGCACATAGTATTTACAGCAGAGAGAGGAAGAGTATCTAACACAGTTTGCAAAGGCCAAAAGGACCAGGAAAAGCTTCCTGGAGAGGCCGATGCCTGAAACATCCCAAAAGATAAATAAGGATTTGTGAAACATTAAAAACATCATATTTAAACAATAAGAGACTTTTTTTTTTTTTTTTACCTGCAAGATGAAGAATTTGCATGTATAATAAAAAACCTCTGCATTCTGAGGATTTTTTTCAAATGCAGTAAGCCATACTGCCCTGGCTCTGTCATGCTGATTTGTTTGCAAATATAAAGCAACAAGGGCTTCCAATAACTGGCAGTTCATGGGACATGACTCCAATAAATGTTTACAAAGCTCCACTGCATCCTCATACCTTAACAAGAAAAAAACACATCTAAACACACTTTAAAATCAATGTCTAACAGAAAGTTAAGAGCTTGTCAATTAAGTTTTACCTCTCCAGCAGCTGGTGCAAAGCAATCATGTTTGTATAAATTGGCACACAGACCTCTACTCTTTCCTCAACAGTAAGGCTCTCGTCTGTGCAAGCTTTTACCGCCTCTATCCAAAAACATCAAAATAACATGAATCAAACATAAAATAAAATGCATGGCTGTGTTATTTAAACTCTAAGAGACCAACTGGTGGAGATGGCCTATGCCCTTGCTTGACCATCACCTTATAATGAACTCCTGACTTTTTAACCCAAAAGAGGTATTGGAAATTATCTCCAAATTCCTAAAATTCAATCTCTTACCCTCACTTTCCTAGGAAGAATAAAACCAACCAATATGAGCTCTCACATCTATCAATGCTTTCACTTAAACAAGTGTTTCTACATCTATCCTAAATTCCTTAAAACTGATCTCAAAAAAATTAAATGAATTATCTTTTCATCTTTCTCTGACCCATTGAAAAGAGGCCTTGCTCTGCTGTTATACAGCCATTTAAATGTCTCCCCTTTAACTAGATCCTTTCCTTATTCCTTTAAAACACATTTCCCCTTTGTAAAGAATCCTTTGATCATACTGCTTCCTAGAGAATGGTTGTTTTACTTTGTACTACTGTCAGCATTTCCTCCTTGCCCAATGATGACTTTCCAGGTTTGTGGAGTTTAAAAAATGAATGCCATCTGAACAGCAGTAGCAGCAACAACAAAAACAACGAAAAATGGGAAAAGGTGAAGGGGAATAAAAGGTTCAAATTTCTAGATATAAAACAAGTCAGTCAGGGGAAGTGGTGTACAGCACAGGGAACGAAGTCAATAATACTGTAATTGCATAGTACTGTGTCAGATGAGTGCTGGACATATTAGTGATACTTTAGGTAAATGTTGACTATGGCATACACCTGAAACTAATACAATATTGTATGTTAGCTATGTATTTTTAAAAATCTTTAAAAAAATTAATGCCACACTGAAACTGCACTTTTAAAGTTCACTTGTAGGACTGTAACTAAACAAACCTAAAGGCCTACCTGTGCATTCATTTTATTTGATAAGTATTTGATAGTGTCCTTGCTCTTCTTTTTAATTTCTTCTTGTCTCTGCTTCCAAGAGATTTATATTTCCCCTTAGTCTCATTCATTGACTCTATTCTCCCTTTTGCCCCCTTACTGCTATACATTTAAATCTCCATTTCCTCAGAGAAAATATCTCATAGATTCAATTACTGAGTAGTTTACTGCAAGAGTATATTAAAAACTGTAAAGCACTTTGTAATACAATAACTTCTATTTTAATAACTTTCAAATCCAATTCTCTCTCCTTAATTGTCCACTTAAGGTCTACTTCCTTATTTCCTTCTGCCAAGAGGCATCTCCCAGTTGGATGACCAATTTCCATTCACAATTACCACTCTTAATACCAAAATCAGTCTTCTCAATTTACCAGTTTTCTATTATTACATTTTCCTTTTCCCAGTCTCAAGACCCAGAAACCATCTTTGACTATTTCTTCTCTGCTTTCCTGACATTGAATTTGTCCCCCATTCTCTATGTGCTAATTTCAAATATCTCTAAAACGGCTCTTTCCAAGGTTACTTTTTGTGTGCCTGTTATAGCAATGAGTTTCTGGTTGGTATTTCTACTTTGGTAACACATCTCTTCAGCACATTTTTCCTTTCTAAAAGAACCTCTATTGCCATCAAGTCTACCACACTTACAAAGTTCTTGAAAATTTGGTATCATTCCACTTACCAAGGTTAATTACTAGTATTATCGAGCCCAAAATTCTGACTTTGATAAGGACTCTCCCTTTTTCTAATCTTCCTTCAAATCCAATGTAAGGATTCCTATCTACTTGGTGCTTTTTGTTTAGTTAGCTCTCCTAACAGGAATGTCCTATCTTTCCTTCCTTTCATCATTGGTTTATTCAATAAACATTTACTAAGCTCTTAGTACACAGCCAGACATTATAGGCCCCTGGAAAATATAGAGGGAAATAAGACGAGGGTCCTATCTTTGAAGAAGTCCACATTATATCATAGTTGAGCTTCGAAGTACAGCTTCAAGTCCTAATTCTAATATGAAGACTTCCTTGATCATGCCTATCTCTAATAATCTCTTCCTTTTGAGTTTATAATCTGTACCATATAATTCTATCAATCACATATCTTAATCTCTTTCATAAGCATAGAATTTAAACTACATACTAATGTCCAGTTCTATGATCTCTTTTATTTAATAATTATGTCAAACGCATTGTTTATCTTCTGATTAGGCTACATATTTCTTAGTAGGAAAGAACAGGCCTTATACCTTATATGTGCTCTATAAAAGACACATCATTTGGTATATAGTAACAATTGAATTCATTGATTGATGGAGAATATATTAATTACTTGAAAAAATAAGATATAATCTTTAACGTCTTTCACCTTGGTAGATTGCTTTAAAAAAATTACCTGATTCTATTATTCAATCAATCCATTAAACTTATATAATCTACATATCTAGATGATAATATCCTTTTGCCATAATCAGAAAATTAAGTAGTGTAGTAAAGTTCTCAGCTTTCACAGATGCCAATGCCCATCTTATTTGATTCAATCCTTAATCTTTTAAATATTTATGTAATAAGGTATGAAACTATAATTTGCAATATGTATTTCTGTTCCAGTTATGAAGAATTATAATAATGGATAAGCTGATGTTCTAAATAATTTACAAACTTTTATACTTACCTTCAAATACTGCTAACAGCATGTCAGGATTAGTTTTTACATCTTGAACTGTTTGCCATGGCATTATAAATGGTTCTGTGTTAACAATTCTTGAAGGATTGGCATTAGATGGATCATAAAATTTTGAAGGCAGATTGTTGAATTCAATAAGATGTACATAGGCCAGCCATGCCAAACATCGATCACTTGTTTTAAGGTATTCAGCTACTATTCCATCATTAGCTGACTTCAATGCATTCTAGGTAAAATAAAAAAATTAATCTGAGAATGTTTTTAAAAATAATGACTCCTAGTCCTAAAATTCAAATGTAAAGGCAAAAAAGAATAAAAGTGTTGTTTTTCTTTGGAGTGGTTCTTAAATAAATACCTGTCAAAATTTTGATAGTCACCAATTTGTTTTAAATCAAAAAACTTTTTAGAGATATCAATACCGAATTAACATATATTTTACTGTGTTAAAGTTCATGCCATACTTAATAAAAAACAGTTAAATTTATTTGTACATTTTAAGTGTTTTGGTAGTCAAAAATCTAATAAGAGAAAATAGTAAAAACAAACAAACACGCACTACACCCATAAGGAAGATTTTCACTCTGGACTAATTTTTTCTCATTATTGTTAGAATACTGAAGTTTATTCTGGTGGGTACTGAACATATATTATTTTCATTTAAACTTCATAAACACTCTAAAGGAAGTATTATCCCTATTAAGCAAATGAGAAAACAAGCATAAACTTACTCAACTTCACACAGCTTATCAGTAAGTGGCAAAATAAGGATCTGAATCTAAAGCCTGTGTCCTTATCATTGAACATGCTGTATCTACATTTTAGACCTTTTAAAAATTCTCAGCAAAATATAATTAAATGCTAAAACAAATGTTTACCTGTAAAATTGCAAGTGCACTTTGGCATCTTCCAGTAAATATGTGCAGCTGAACTCTAAACAAAAGAGCCTCTAAAAGCTGAAAGGACAGAATATCTGATGCTTCTTGCTTGGCTGCTCCCATGAGAAACTCCACCATTCTCTCACATACGTAATCCTTTTCTTCAAAGGTGCTTTCTAGGTGCAGAAACTACCCAAAGGGGTTTCATATAATTAATCTTGCTTTGTAAGAATAAACTGCAAAACTACAAATTTTTCACATTCCATTAATAAACTGTCTCATGTTACATCTTTAATTTCTATAAAAAAGATAATTATAAATATCTATAAACCCATCTTCTAGTACTATAACCTAGATTTTCCTTTGTACAAGTTGGAAAGTGAAGTCAGATGAAAACTTAAATGCAAATGTATTCTCAGAATTATCACAGAAGCAATTTCATCTTTCCTTGAATCAATGGGTAAATGACAACAAGACTATAATGGATCTCCAAAAGCTCACATGCTTATGATCATATACAATTTGTACTACTTAAGTGTGTGACTATAAGATTTTGAAAATCGCATTCATATTAGAACTAAGTGGTAAAATCAAAATAAATAATTAAAAAGACTTAATCAACTTAAAAAATTAAGAGGCCCTTTAAAGACCAAATAACTTTCTTTAAGGAAATACATTACATCCTAAAAAATCTTGTGACCAATAGCATTAACTTTGGTACAAGGCTCTAGGTCAAAAATCAAGCATAATTCACTGTCCAAATCTATTCAGTACTTGAGGAGAGTAAGAAGTTGGGGCGGCATGTTCACTCATTAAATTTAAGAGATATTTTATACAAATCTATTCATTCTGAATTTCAGTTAGCAAATAAATAATGGACTTGACAATAATAAATTTATCTGAAAATTTATCTTACTCTAATAGTTTGAGTTCAGCTGGTGAAAGTTCAAATTTTAATGAATATTTATTGTACAAGTGGATTAATTAAAATTTTACATTTATGACTGGGTAAGAAACATCCCATTCTCTCAGAGAATGAAGAATCCATTTTTTTTTTTCACTAAATCTTTGTATCTTAGCAAGGATTAATATTAGTATAAGTTACAAATTAAGATTATTGCCATAAATAATGAGGACAGATAACACTATTTTCTGGCATTCATGAAAATGTTAAAGATGCATAAGAAATTTTAAATAATTTTTTTTCAGGTATTTTTTTACAAAATTCACTTAACTTTGTCCAAACTAAAACTGCTTAAAAGTAGGTAAATGTAAAATGCTTTAAAATATTTATGTTTTCTCCCTACCAATAAATTTAACAACAAAAATCACCTCTTCACTAAATATTCTTATGTAATATAAATTAATCCTGACCCAGAGAAGTGGTTTTGAGGTTACTGGACACAGAATGGAAGATTATCTCTATATGCAAACAAAGTATATGATCTATTAAGCTATAAGTCAATATTTAAGATGACCTAAAGAATTAGGAGCATACAAAAGACTATGTTATCTTTTCTACTCACAGTCCAAAAACTTTGATAATCGGGAGCATATTCAACAGCTGTTTCACACATTTCCTGCACCTCCTCCTTGGTTCCTCTTTTAGAAAACAATCTGAGGTAATGGCACCAAATTTCTGGATTGTCTTTGTTGTTTTCCAAAGCTCGAGCCAGAACATTTAAAGCAGAATCCAAGGACTCTGAACATAGCCTACATGTTTAAAAGGAAAGCAGAAACATTTTTTAACGCTTGCAAATACTTTTAAACCATTTCCTCTGAGAATACTCATCAGTGACACCTGGAGCATTTATCCCAAGATAACTTGTGTATTACAGTCCTACCCTTACCCCAAAGGTTGCCTTGTAATATCTCACTTTTATTACTATTTTCTCATTGCTCTAGTATATCGATAGTCCTTAGGAACAAATGACATCATTCTATTTAATGCATTGTTTTTAGTAGTGGTATTACCATTTACAAAATAGTTTTATAAATTCTCGATTGATGAAAATGTCAAATCCTAGAAAATGAAGCATTCCTAAATGTCATGTTAAACTAATGCTGACAATGAGCGGCACTTTTGTTTTTCTAAACGTGAAAAGGGCTAGTCTAATGAGTTCATTTTTAAATTCCTTTTTCTATTAGAACCTAACAAGAAGCCAGAGCCTCTTATGATGAAGGGAGCTAGATTAGAATTTTACATCATATCTCCAAAAATGATCCTGATTTCTCATACACCCAGCAATTCCTTTTTAAATGGATGTTCCATGAACATTTACCAGATAAAACCACTGTGTTATAAAACCACTAGATTATCAACTTCAAATGTGCTTTATGTTCATACTCAGCAATATCTTTTATGATTTACACTGGTCCAGGAATGGAAAAGCTAAATAATTCTCCCTCAAGGACAGCTACCGCCAGCACAAAATATCAAAGCTTTCAATATAATAGTTCTTTTCAACCGTCAAGGGCTTGCTATCTCTTGGAGAAGATAATTGTCTCTTGTGATCCTATTCATAAAATAATGTACAGATCTTTTGGCCTTCATTCAGTAAATGAGTCAGAAAAGAAAACACTATAACTTATCCCATTAATGTGGAAACGACACACATCAAGTTAAATAAACACCATATTCAGGTATGTGAGGTGTATTAGCATTCTGCATTGCTGCTTTATCAAAAAAAAACTTCTACATCAAGTTTTAAGACAGAAATATTCAGAGTAGCCTATAAAACAACTGAATTATAATTTAAAAATCATAGTAATAAAATATTACTCTTTAGTAATAAAAAAATATTCCTGGTAATCCTATCAAAAAGCAGGAGTTAGAAAATGCACTTATGCAACAGAAGCTGTCATTTGTGAGATAAATTACTATGTACCTTATTTGAACACCACACCCAGAAAAATAGTTAATTTACCAGTATTTAAAGGTTTAATCTCCAAATGAAAATTAAAAATTTAATCTGTTCCACTACTCCTTTTTAAAAAACCTAATAATTAATCCTTACAACACTGAGAATCTACTGCTTCAAACTAATCCTATTTTGAAATAAGAGTCTACTACAATTAAAAACTGTAGCTAATTTATTACCCATACACTGAGCCATGCACACAACTCAAGATCTAATCTTAAACTTTTTCTAATAGCTTTTAAACAATAAAGTGCTTCTGACTTTTCAAAAAACAAAGGCTCCATTGATACAAGGAAGGGAACATGATTACCACAGATGAAATAAACCTCAAACACATAAAAATATAAATGTTCAACGGTTTACACAAAGATTAGAAGCGGACCTACCCCTCATTTTGATTCAAGTACTTGTATGCAAGCTTGAGCCAAAGTTGGACATGTGAAGGATTTTCGAGCACACTTGCTTCTAAATTAGCAATGTCATCAGTTTCATTTGTAAAGTATCTGACATCATCTGGAGTCACAACAGTATCCAAGGCTGGAACTTTTATTCGGTTCTCTGGCTGAAAGGCTATAAGAAAGTATCATTAGCTTCACACTTTCTCTTACCCACAGACACAAGAAAAAACAATTAGCTTCATCTTTAAAATCTAAAAATCTAGAATTTCTAATGACATGAATTAGCTCAGAGTTTTAAGGTCAAGCAATTATATAATTTATTGTCCAAACCATGACACATTTAAGAGTGAAAGAGGGTGTTATTAAAAATTACAACAGGACAACAGGTATAAACTAGGACTCTGCTGGGCAAACAAGTAGTATGGTCTCTCTATTTTGAGGGTAAAGTGCCATCAAGTGATAATTCACAGTCATTAAATTTCAGAGAAAGTTGTAATTTATGAAGATGATTTATTCTACTACATCTAAATTAAGAAAAAGTGTTACATTAATGTAAACAAGCAAATGAGAGCATATACTTATTAGGTATTTTCTAATCTACAAATAGTAAACAAATTATGTAAACCTGAAATTACACCACAAGATGTGCTTTACAATAAAACACTCATTGATACATTACTTATTCATTGATTCATTCATTTTGTGAGCCTTCTTACTGCATGTCAGAAAACACAAACTCAGTGGTGAAATAAAATGAAGACTGCCCTCAAGAAGATACAGGCTAAGCCCTGGTTCTCAAATGGGAGCAGTACTGCTCTTCTGTCCCCACTTAAACATGTTTAGCAATATCTGAAGCCTTCACATTTACTAAAGAGTAATCCCTGCATTTAATGGGCCATAAATACAAAACATTCTGGAATATAAGAGGCAGTCCCGTACAAGAATTGCCTTAAACATCAATGGCACAACTGTTTTTAAAAAACAGGTATTAAACAAAATAGGCTAGTAGACCCAACGAAAGATTAGTAAAAAGTATTAGACAAAGAGGGAGCACCACAATTTAATAATTCTGGATCTTAAATTACTTCTTACCATACTTAATTGGTCCTATAGACTGTTCTTCGTCACTACTGAAGCTATTCTCTGAAATAGGTTTTCTCCAAAACTTTGGTTTCCACTTTCTTTTATCTTTGTAAGTTGTAAACGGAGGTGCTAAAGTAGAGAAGATTGTTAATTGATACGCCTAGTTTTTTATAGTTTTGCAGGCTACCCAAACAATACTCAAAATTAGTTAAATTTATTCTATTGTGTTAGAAACGACATACATATCTTTTATATGGAGAACACAATGCTAAAAAATTTGCTGTCATAAAGAAACTACAAGATCCTTCTATGAGAGAGGGAGAGAGAGATACTCACTATGGCCTTTACTTTCATTGATATTGCTAACAAGGAGAACGGCCATCTGGTCCATTGACATTCGATCTTTGTTTACTCCAAAAAGTTTCTCAACATATTTTTCTGAAATTAGAGAGCAATGCTATCTTCATAAAAAGTATAAAAAACATGAATTACAGAGATGAAGCTAATTAGAATATGAAGTGAAGAATAGTTTAAGAATTAAAGTAATTTATATGGAAGTAGACAAAAACATCTTCTAAATGGCAAGGCTTACATGATCTTAACTACTATGGAAAATCCTACCAAGTCATATACCCGATTTGGGCTAAAATATATATATATTTCCTAAAACAAACTAATAAACAAGAGAATTAAAGCCTCTAAATTGAGAATGATTAAATAGATTCAGTTACTTTACAATCACTTTGGGTTGTGATAACACTAAATTTAATAAACATCAATTCCCTTAACTTCCAAAAGACTTATAATTTAAGGTTTAATATTTGGCACTAAATCTGAGGGAAAACTTAACAATATTTATTCACAACGTCTGACAATAACCTATGCTTTCTACTGTGTTGAAGTATATCAAATCTTTTTTATTTCATCATAGAATTTAAAGCTAGTCATCTTCCAACTCTACTTTTGACAATAATAAATAGAAATAGGGGTCTATTTTTAAAAGTTACTAAAATGTCTATATAAATATATTAACATACTCCTCTAAATAAACTGAGCTGTTTAGATGAGCTCTGTCCAAGAAACTTTCTGCAATGATATAAATATCTTATATTTGCACTGCTCTATTAGAAAGCACTTAACAATTATTGAGCTATTAAACTCAATATTAGCTATTGAGCACTTTGAATGTGGCTTGTGTGACTTGTGGGAGTAAATTTTAAATTCTTTTAAACTGACCAGAAATGCATGGCTAGTGCTACTGCACTGGACAGAGCAGAAATAAATAAAGTGTCACAGGTGAATGTATATAAGTATAACTATTTAAAGATGTCAACAAAAAACTGAGTATAAAAAATAAAGGTGTCAACAAAAAACTGAGTATAAAAATTTTAATTGCCTAAATTCAAATTTTCAAAATTTATTGTGGGAAACAATAAGAGGTCTTTAAAAACCTGCTGCAGCAGCAATTTCTTCGTCAGTGCTTGTCTCTGAACAACCAATTAAAGATAGATTATATGACAGAATGTCCTGGAACAGCTGTTTTCGGCTAAGCGTATAGTCTTGTGTATGCTGCCTAAAATAAAATGACAGCACAGAAAACATAATCATGTATATATCAAAGCTAAATAACCATGACTACCTTTTAAAGTATAAAATGTTCACAAAGTAAAACTACTCACCACTGACAATCATCATCGTTACATGTTCCTGTTAAATCAAACCGGCAGAAACACTGATCCGGTTCAATCATATTACTGTATGATACTGAACTTAGGGGTAGTTTTTCCTTGGTTCGATAGTATGGACTAAATCTAAGGAGAAGAGAGTTGGATATATTATGTTCTATTCACATACCTTAGAAAATTTAGAAAATTTTCATTTTTCCTTCTCAAATTTCTATACTTTGAGCATACCATTTATCTTTTTATTTAATACCAAAATTAACTCTAAAAACAACCAGATTATCAAATGATAGGAACAAATTACTTTTATACCCAGAACAAAAAGTATCTGAAATAGAAAATAAAATACCCTCTATTTTAATAGTTTTCCCACTACATAATAAAATGCTATATAACACTAGTGCTATTTCTTATGTTACCAGCTAACAACAACAACAACAACGAGAACAACAAAACTAGAAAAAAGTCTATACTACCTGCTAGGACCTTTACAGTTTTATAATAAATCATGCCCATTTAACAATCTCGCACCTTTTAGAAGTCTAAAACAGAATACTTTCCACAAACTTAGTCATCCAATAATATCTAAATCAATTTTATAAAATCTGGTCAATGTATTCCCTAGAGCAACAGTAAAATTAAAGAACAAAATTAATAATTCTCATAAGACTCCAATTAATTTTTCCTAAAATCCCTAACAGACTAATATAGAATTCTCCACAATTCTACCAATAGCTAGAAATTAGAATTTGATAAAAATTAAACCCAAGTGTGAACTAAACCTTACTTCCTGATATGGTCTGTGTTTGACAAGAAGACAACTTAATTTTATGTTCCCTAAAAGGACAATTTAATTTTTCAGTAACCATGATTCATTTTTTTGTTTCATTTTCAGCAAGTATTTGAAGTTAAAATAGTAAAAACAGGAGCAATTCTGAAACTCAAGCTCTTTGAATCTTCCTTTTATACCTGTAGGACTTAAAAACTAGAAGAGGACTGTGGTAGGGTCTAAAAGGACATGGTTTCACTTCTGTCGTTTTACTCTGTGCTGTCACGAAATCTACATCCACTGAAATCTCCTGCAAAAGAAAACAGTGATTTCATAAGGCAAATAAGGCTAAAGCAAATTCTATATTTATAAAGAATATAAAATGTTCAGTTACCTGACCATGCAAAACCTTTTCTGTAATGCCTGTGGTGGTTTTTAAAATCAGTTGTTTCAAACTGTCAGCTTTTGAATATAATTTTTGCAATTCGCCAATTTTTAAACCTAAGAAAAGTTCTGGTTTTTCTACTGTATTCTTAGTAGGTTTGTTTATGCATTCTTTGTTAGGTGTATCAGTGTGCTTAAGGTTAGGTTTAGTAAAAGAATTGGATTCTAGGAAGGATCGTCTTCGTTCTCTGTTTGAACCAGACAAAATCTCATCATCAACATCATTTTCCTCAGTGTCCAAACTTAATTTATCTTGAGTCAGATCGTGAAGTGAGGGTTGAGGTAAAGAAAATTCAAGTTCCTCTTCCACAACTGGAGCAATATTTTGCTGTTCCTTTGCTTTAAGGGCCCGAGCTTCTTTTAGTTTCTGAATTTTCAGTGCATATTCGTATTCTAGCTTTTGTAACCGTCTTTTTTCCATAGCGATTAATTCTGCTGAATGCTTTCTTGGACTTGATACTGGAGAACTGTCTAGTTTCATCATTTTGTTTGACTGAGGGAGAAAAATTATATAGATATTTTATTGTGCTTTGATTTTATAAACAGTTTTTGTTAAGATAGTTGTGCTACCTCTGCAATTCAATGCCAATGTTATAACACTAAAGCAGTTAACAAGAATAAAACAGTTTTACAAAAGTCTCCAATAGTTTTGCTAGTTAACTTATGATCTATGAAAAAAAAAATAAACAAGTTTGGAAAAATGTGGATGTAATTTAAAAACAAAGCTTTAATCTTATTCTTTTTGAATGTGCAGAAAAAAATGAGTTATTTTATACATCTCTTACCCTCAAAAGTATGATAAAAACCTTCTACTTTCCAAAAATAAAATACATCTACAAGGAACTTACTCCAAGGCGATCTTGTTCCAGTTTACGTTTTCCTATTTCTTTACTGGCCACTGCCTTTGCTCGAGCAAGCTCTTCTCCATACTTTAGTGTCAAAGCTTTCTTAACTGTAATACGCTGTTGTACTTTCTGAATCTGAAAATACAGAATAATTCTGAAAATGTAAATATAAACCTTAGAAAACAAATACTTAAAATATCTTCTTAAAACTTAAGCAGTTTTAGGGTATTCAACTAAAAATAAAAATATTCCAATATTATGTTTCAAAGGAGAAAAATACATAGGTTACACATTCTGATTGCTTTGGTTTATGGTTTTGTTTTATAAAAAGTTTAGCCCATAAAAATATGTAGTAAACATGAGACTACAATATTTTAATTTAAAAAAAGAACATTACTTGTTCCTGAAGCTTCTTCAAAAACATTCTGTTGACATTGAGAATTTTCTCTGTTGCTTGAAGTTGTTCTGTAAGTTTTATAATCTTTGTTTCTGCATTTCGAACAGATTCTTTCTTCTTAGCTTCTTGCTGTATTAGATTCTTTAAAACAGATTCATCTTTCATCAAGAGAATCCTAATTAAAAAATAACAAAATTCTCATTAATGTTTTTCTAAGGTGAGAATTTAAAAAGATGAATATTTTTATATGTATCAATCACACAGGTATTCAATAGACACTATTACATTTTATAAAGTAACTATGGGTCTGGCCTTTTAAAAAATCATTTAAATTTAAGTAAAGTGAATTACATTTGAAAAGCTATTAATAGCATATATTTAATGTTTGCTAAAAATGACCCTATATGACTCCTAAAATATGAGGACTTAGGCAGAAAATTGTTATGTTCAGCTGCATTTATGTTAATAAGCACACAAATAAACATCTAATAAACGTAATTAAGCACATTTAATTATCTTTAAATCTTTAACTCATTTTATCGACAGCAAGGCAAGAGAAAGGAAAAGAAATTCTAACTTTTAAAAAATATACAAATGTGACATTTGGAACTAAGAGGTAATTACAACAGAACATAAGACAAATTTATGGATATAGATTTTCATCTTTTAAACTACTGAATATTATGGTTTAAAAAAAATGAAGCCTCTTTCCCAGAAAGATACCATATTTCAACAGTCATAACAACTGACATCTAGAATCATACAATGAATATGTAATAGGAAGATAGGAGGTAGAAAAATAAAGAATTTTTTAAAACCTCTTCATTTTCTATAAAGTTAGTAAAAGAAATAAAATCTAAATTTTTAATCTCTTTTAAAACAAATACAGTACCACTTCTCATTGATAATTTTTGAAATTTATGGTCACAGTATTTCATCTATAAAACACATTTTTCAGATCTTTAATATCAGGATGTATCTTAGAATTATTGCATACCATAGTTTAGCTAGCAGCATGTTTTCCTAAAAATGCGTAAAATAATGTCTTGTTCATAAATGGACAACAAAAAACATACTTTTATATACTTACTATAAAAACTTACATAACAGAGTCACTATTTCCTTAAGATATGTGTTGCCTTGTAAAAACACCTCAAATAACACTCTTTTTCATGAATTTACAAAATAAAGCGCACCAAGGTGGCTGTAACGTTAGAAATGAGGCTGTAAACTTCTACCTTTTTTCCTTAATTAACTATGGATGGGTAAACTTTTGAAGCTTGTTCTAAAAACCATTTAATTGTTTATGTATTATTTAATGACTTTTCAATATTAAGAGTTAATTCATTACTGTAGTCATTTTTTTTCAAACAAGATTTAAAGTTTAAGAACTAATTAGTTAATTACTAAAAGCAGGACAGGGAAAATCTTAACATCTTTACATAGAATCTCCCCCTAACATCTGTAAACCTAAAAGAGGACTAGCAGAACAAAGCTCATAAATACTAATGTTAACTAAAACTATTTTACCCTTCATCAATTAATGATTTCAGGGTGTTTGGAGTGGAAAAAAATATATGTCCATAATATGATGTGATTATTTCTATCAATATATACTAATGGTCCTGGCCACAGGAAAAAAAATTTGTGACTGTATAGGGACAAATGTTAACTAGACATTGTGGTGTTCGTTTTGCAATATATACAAAACATCAAGTCATTACACTATACACTTAAAACTAATGTTAAAAGTTTCAGTATACAAAATCAGTGTTCAACAATCCATAGCATTCCTATACCCTAATAACAAACTGTCAGAAAAAGAAATGAAAAAAACAATTCCTTTTTTAATTGCAAGAAAAAGAATAAAATATCTAGGAATACACCTAACACAACGTAAAGGACCTATATAATGAAAACTTTAACACTATTAAAAGAAACTGAAGACACAAGGAAATGGGAAGATATTCTGTGTTCACAGACTGGAAGAATCAACAAAATTAAAATGGCCATATTACCCAAAGCAATATACAGATTTAATGCAATCCCCATCAAAATCCCAATGACATTTTTTTAAGGAAATAGAACAAAAAAAATTTCATTAGAATTGTATAAAACCACAAAAGACTCCAGAGTCAGTAGCCAAAGCAATCCTGAGGAAAAAAAGAACAAGGATGAAGGAATCATACTACCTGACTTCAAATTATGCTACAAAGCAACAATAACCAAAACATCATGGTATTGGCAGAAGAACAGACACACACACAAATCAATGAAAGAGAAAAAAAATAAACCTGCATATATATGAGCAAATAATTTTCAACAAAGGAGCCAAAATATACAACGGAGAAAAGAAAGTCTCTTCAATAAATGGTGCTGAGAAAATTAGAAAGCAACATGCAGAAGAACAAAACTAGACTACTATTTGTGACCATTTATAGAAAATAAATCAAAATGGATCAATTTTTAAAGTTTTTAAGTAATATTACTGATCCAAGACTTGTTTGATATTATTCTTTGTTGTATGGTTAATCTTTTTTTTAAATAAGAAAATAGGAATAAAAAAAAAAACTGTTACATGTCGATTATATCCCCCAATAAAATAACCCCCAATATATGGTAATGAAATCAAATAAATTCTATCATTCAACATGTTCATCTTGTGAGGTTTTACATGTTCTCAAAAATTTGAAACACCACTTGAACAACACAGTAATTTCACAGAACATGTGAGAAGTATGTTTATGGTCGTAACTTTATATTCATAGCATATAAAAGCACCGTATTTGACCCTATGTCTCACTGAATGAACTGGGTAATGACTATTTCCAACAATCAAGTCCACCTTTAACAATAAAAATATGCCTCCAAAACAGGTGTTTCAAAAATCATGCCAGAAATTTTAAAGAAAATTCCAAATAAGGAGGTTCATAAATGTTATTAGCAATAAATAAGTTATGTATAAATCTGAAGGGAAAAAACTCCTTTGAAACCTTGATATTTTTATTTAAGCATACTTTATTACTATTACTTTATGAAAATGTATAATTCAACAAAATGACAACCTTTTATAGTTCTACCAAGTATAAAAGAATTTGTAATCATATAGTATACTTAGCATTGGCATACATTACCAAAAATATACCCCTTCTAAAATAAGAACAATAAATACATACAGTATTTAATTAAATGATAAGGCTCACCTGTGTTTTTTAAGTTTTGCTTCTGCATCTGAAACCTGCTTCGTAACCATGGCTATTCTGCCAATCCCATCAATTTCCACATCGGAATTTGCTGGGGACGATGAACTTGTCTTCAGCTGATCTGATTTAATCAAACGCTGTTTTTCTCGACTAAAATAATAATGTCAAATGAATTACATCAAAGGATGCAATGAATTTATTACTTTAAAGATGTATTCTATTTTATAACATAAAGTAAAAATATTAATCATATTGACCAATAATAATGATGATCACCAACCAATATGCATGACCCAAGTTGGCAATGAAAGTTGATAGTAATAGTTTTTCTTTTTCTAAACTGTTATGATCTCAGTGCATCACTATATTCATATTTATAGATGATCATCTGGCTCCCCCTCCTGTGTGACTTGCAAAAACATTAACTCTGCATCTTGGATAAAATCACCATTATTCATTTCCCAATGCCAATAATCTGTATACAAACTTAGTTCTAAGTATTGAAAAGAGCACATACTTTCAAAGCTGATGACATAAAATGCCACTTACTTGGCAATCTCTTCCTTTAACAATCTATATTCAATCTTCTTATCTTCAGGCAAAGCTTCAGGTGTTCGCATGGGATCATTTTCTTTTTCAGATTTTGGAGGTACTTTTGGTTTTGAAGCTTGCTAGAAGATATTTGAAGTCAACCAGATCAACAGCTTTCAATAATCCCACACTAAGATGTATTATTTTATATTGCAACCCAGTGCGCATTCTGTGTACTTAGAAATAACTGAATATCTTCATCATTATTTTCTATTCCTTTTAAAATTAATTTTATGGGGGTAACATAGGTCAATAGCATCATATAATTTTCAGGTGTACATTATAATTCAATATTTGCATACTCTACTGAATGCTCACCACCTGAAGTCATCTCCTTCTGTTACCATATATTAGACCCCCTTTATCCATTTTGCCCTCTCCCCAGCTGGTTGTTAACCACCAAATTAATTGTATAATCCACTAAGTAGTCAAGATCAACAGTTTGAAAATAACTGGACTAAATCATATCTAAACAACTGTGCATTAAGAATAGGGATAAAAGTTGCACTTAGATTATCTACTTAAAAAAACCTGTTTTCTGGTAATATAAAACAATTTCAAAATAATAAATGTCCACAGTACAAAATTACCCACTATACTGAAAAAGGGGCAAGTCAACTGAAGACAAAAATAAAGATTAATAGCTAAATCTATACACACTTCATTATATAAAGTCCTTGTAGTACAAATACTTAAAATAGTTCAATTTAAAATATTAAAAATCAACAACTCTAAAGTGTAATTTTCAGGAAAAAATAAACTTTAATGATTATCAATAAATCATCTTTCTTTTTATCTTTCATTATTGCACTTACCTCAGCAGTTCGTCTTGCTTCTTTAATCATGGACTCTAATCCACCAAAAACACTATTTGACTTGGAAGCCTCTCCATCAGATTCACTGTCATCTGAATCATTTAATGTTACAACCACTGATTTATGCTTTGGAAGCTGCAAGAACAATGTATTTGTTACTCTGGATGACAAAAGTATCTCTGTTCTTTTCTTAGTTCTACTATAGTTAGCTGTGCGGCCTTGAACTTAACCTCTTCAAATTATAATCCATTAAAAAAAAAAAAAACAGGCTCCAAGTTGTCAGTCTGATCTTCCTTCTGGTTATACTGCATAATCAACTTTGTCCTACTCCACCAACAATGGTTATGTCAAAACATATAATATTTTATATTGTCTTTAAAGGCACTACTATGATCACTTTCTTCATTAAATTTTGTTTTCTCCATTTTCCTATAAAGAACCATAATGCCATCTAAATTAACATTTATAACCAAGAAAAAAATTAGTAAATCTACATATTTATTTTTAAAAAACTTTTTGGCTTTTGCAGTTATGTATAGAGGGTAAGTGGCCAAAGCTGTTTTACCTAACAAAGGCAAGTTTTCAATTTGGCTTTGTCCCATTTATTTTCCTTTGAAACTATTAGAAAACAAGGTAGAAACTGTCATTTCAATCTCCTTAATAAACATCATAAGTTCTTACATTATAGTCATTAATTGGAAAAATATGAACAAAGCATAAATAAAGGGGTAAATTAAAAATATACAATATTAAAATTAAATCTAGAAAAGCTAAAGAACCAATTTAAATAGAAAAAAATTAAGAAATGACAGAGGAAAACATACAACTCTGATAAAAAAAAAATGCTTCCCACAAAACATTATCATAACTCTACCATTTTTCAAGTAAAGAATCTGCTCCCATTTCACTATTAATAAAAAATAAATTTGCATTTATATGTGAATATATGTGTGCATATAAATAAACTAAGAGGTAGGGAACAAGACAGCAAAATTGCTTACAAATTTCTCACAAGCTGTTTGAATAACAGTAGAATTAAATATTTTGTTTATTTTTACCGAGATCACAGTTCGTGGAAGACGAGGTCCTCTATGAAACTTTGGATTCTGTATCCTAGGCTGAGATACTGTATTAATACTGACTATTGATAAATTGCTTCTTGGCACAGGCTGTGAATTGCTCAGAACTGGAGGTGATGGTGGGTCACTATTACTGGATGTTTCCTAAATAACAAAAAGATATGGAACATTTTTAAATAAAAAGGAATTTCTGTCATCTTTAAAAATCTTGAGCAAATTACTATCAGAGGTATCCCTACTTTACTAAAAGCTCAATGAATTCCAAATGAGCATAGAGGGGCCACGTAGAACTAAGCTCATGAGCACCACCTAGAGGTCCAGGCACCTAAATTACCTCTGGCTTAAAAGCTCTTTTATTCGCTAGAGATTTAAGCAGCTCTTCTCGAAGAAGCATTTCTTCTTCCTCTTCCTCATCTGCAAATGGTGGTTTTGGAGGCTGCTCTGGATCTTCAGGTGGGAGAGGTGGTAAAGGTGGTACAGGAGGTAGAGGTTCAAGAGAAACACACAAGCCTTCAACATAAGGCTGGCTCAAAGGTGGCATAGACTAGTTTTTTTAAAAAAAAGAAAGAAAGAATTGGCAATTTTACCCATTCCAAATGCTTATCTCTGAAGCAACATTCAATTAGAAAATGGTTAACTTTAGATTATTATTTTAAACATAAGCATAAGTTAACTAAGCGTACCGTAAACTAAACCTGAATTCAATATTTAGCCATGAAAAATATTTTGCAATAAAAAATAAAATCAACAATATTTTAAAATATTTACTTTATGAACTGCAAGATAATTATACAAACTTCTCCACTGCTATTCTTATCTTCATTTAGCAATCTAAAAGACACAGAAAAATTTCACAGGGTCTATCCAAGATGACTACCTGAAAATAAGTAGAGACTGAAATACTAAGACCATGATATTTAAGTAAAAATCTAAAATTAGCAGCCAAAGCATCAATCACCACTACCCTCCTAAATCCATGTGAAATGGCTTCTTAGAGATTATCAATATAGAAAACAAATTTTACCCAAAGTCCTGAGTTTGCATTATTATGGTTTCAAAGACCTTCCAGTATTACCCTTGGCATTGAAAACAGTTCAAGAAATAAAAAAAAAAATGTTTTCTCTCTCCTTCTCTACTCTATTATTCCCCTCATCTTAAACTTCCTAGGACACCAGATATCTACCTAGAACTGTGAAATGGCAAGATTCCCTCTAACCTACTGAGAAAGATCCAGTTTGATCTGTAGATTCTCATAATCTAGAAATAACTTTGACTTTGTGATTTTGCCACTTTTTTCTTTTGAAAAAAGTCTACCAAATGGATAGCCTACCAATAATCAACTGCTTATTCCATAGCTATTAATTTTGGTAAACAAGTCTATTTTAAGGCTCTCTTCAAACCTAACCATTCAATTACATACCAGTTTTTCAAAACAAGTTAGAAATAACACAAAGTAACAAAATTTTCTTAGAAGTAATATCAGTTCTCACTTACAGTAACCTGAGGTGGTGGAGGCAAAGAAATAGATGGTGCTGAAGAAAAATACCCCAATGAACATTCAGTAAAGAATGGTGGTTGCACCGGTGAAGGGGCTGAAAAAAATTTTTTGTAGGTGTTTAATAGCAGAAATACTTAAACAGGAATAAATTAACTTATATTTGAAGAAATACAAATGTATCTAGGTAGAATGCAAATTAGACTTTATTAATTTCTGATAAAATCTTTAACCTCCAAAAGACCACCTCCATCTATTTAAAACTGCCCTTATGTCATCATAAAGTCAACCAACCACTTACATTGAACATTAGACTTCAAAAAAACTCCCCACTTTGTTCTACTTTTGGCCTAATGATGATAACAGGGAACAGAACAGGAAAGGCTAAATATAGATTTTTTTTTTTTTTTACAAACATGCTGTTTAAGGAATAAAATAAATATTCCCTTAAATCTGCCAAAGGGCCCAAACAAAAGGAAAACACTGCGTTGGTAACTTCATTCTTCTCTTTATGTGGAGCAAAGAAAAGAAATGAACTAAGTTATATAGAAAGCAAATAGGACTAGAAATTAGACAAATGACCTACTGTATACAACCAATAAGTGTACATTTTTTCACACTTTAATAATTCTGAAATAATTATTGATGCATCTTAAACTGTTAGCACTTCTTCCTTGGTAGCAGATAAAAATAATTGTGCATTTTACCTTTATTGGTTTCTTAAGATTAAGCAAAATATGGCAGATTCAAGCTACTCTTGCTACCTAATAAACAAATAACCTTAAGGAGAAACTAATATTTCTTCTTTGTCCCAGTTGTCTCACACAAGTCACTATGGACCTTACCTACATGCCTTATATGAGTTGACTAGGGCCCAAATGACACTATTTGAATAAACAGTGGCCTTTGGAATATTTTACTTCTTAAAAATGTAAGAATCTTTAGTGAATATAGAAAGTAAAAATTTAACAGCTGAGAATACATTCTCTGTATATTTTATAAAATTATTTTTAAAGTATAGATCATAAAGTTATTTTATAAGAGTATTAAAAATACGAACAATACTATTACGAATCATCTCCAAGAACCTAGAAAGAAAATTAAAGATTGACCAAAGAGTTACATTATGAAATCAAAACATATCATTTAAGATTATCAAACATGAGCCTAAAAACACTAACCTGAATGTGAACATTTTTGGTAATTATCCAAATCATATAGATTTTGCCTTGTTTCTAGTCTAGACATACTAAAGTATAATTCTAGTTTGATTTGGTCTCACAATACAACCATAGGGAGAAATACACTGATCACATAGTCTTTTCAAAAAGTATTTCAGTTTTGGAATGCAAAGTGCATTTGGTTATCTGACTCAGTCTTATGTGTTTTAATTAGTGAGAGAACAGGTATCTCACAGTCAATCATGCCTGAATATCAACTAAAATAAGTCTCTAGCCCTCAAGGATAGAGTCACATCTTAGAATATGCAATCTAATTGAAGTATACTCTGACCAATTTTAACCAGCCTTTCCTGAGATGTCACTAGTATCACTTTCCATCTCCAAATTCCTACAAAGCATCACTGGAAGGAGGAAGAAAGCCTAAAAGCAAGAAAGATCCTTTTAACTAAAACTCAAAATAGCTTGCATATAGAAATGCTTAAGAGATTAAGGTTTGTGTTTTTTTTTTTAAGTGTTCTCATCTGCTTTCACAATATTCACTTTTTAGATCAAATAGTTAACAGTAGAGTTCGAAAACTGTCTTTTTATTGAAATCCTATGTAATGTAAAAGAAACTACTGGAAATAAAGGTTAGTATTACACAGCTGAGGTTTGCTCTCCAAGTATTTACAACACCAAATAATGTCTATGGTTGAAAATCTACTAGCAAATCTCACTTTCATTCAAAGTTTTGGATAGCTTCATGACCATTTTCTATTTAATAATTATGAATATGCAAATATTTTGTTTTTTAGCTCATACCTGGAGAATTGGTTTCACTATCTGTATCCATAGCAACTTCTTCATAGTTATCATATTGATAAATGCCTCCTCCACTATCAGTAGGTTGCTTATCTAAGGATCGTCTCAGGTCAGGATCTGAAGACTAATTACACAGGATGTTTAGTTTCACAACATTTTGTCTTAAGTCTAAACTTAGGCTAGAAATTATAAAACAATAGTTACCTTTTAGGAAACAGTATCAAAAATCATAGTGATGCAGTTAAACCTATCACAACTGACTTGAGAAATTCAATGTAAATGACAGGTGCACTGTGGTTGATATTTTATAACTGTCACACAGAAAATGGAAGCTAACAAGGACTATCTATCTACATATATGAAATCTTCCACAGCTGAGCTACTAAATAAGTAGCTACTCCTCTCTAAAATAAAATAACACCAGGACCATTCATCTAGTATAAAAAACTAGATGAATAAATTCAGGTGTTCTGTCATCAAAATTATAATTAGATTATTTTGAAAAATTCAGTAACATTCTAGTTATGAATAATAATAGCTGAAAACTAGAAACTCTTGGTTGATGTGTTTGCATTTTTTTTTTTACTTCTTACAATGTTTCACTCACAGAGATGTTTGTAACAAACTAAAAAGTAGCAAAACCATACAGATGGATATAAGAGTAATGTGTAAATACTTTTCTCTAAACTAAGATTCTATCAAAGTGGTTTTTAGAAGTTTAAGTTATGAATACTTATACATTCCTTGCTTAAGCAAGCCAAACTCCTGACTCCCTAAAATTAAAGAACTCCTACTTTAATATTCTTCTATTCTTCAGTATATTCAAGTGAAGTCTCAAAGCTTAAATTCTGAGAATTATCACTGAAAATAACACTAAATCAATATTAAATCTCCAATATATGTCCTGATACCATCCATAGAAGACAATGAGCCATTCACAGTCATTATCAATGACATATATAATAAGATCTTACAAATGCTTGGTAACTAAAGTAGCCACTAAGCTTATTACTATGGGATGACTTAACTTTCTTTACAATAGTCTATACCAACTAATGATGACACACACACTTCTAATTCTGTATTGCTGAACAATGAAAAACTAATGAAATTTTGCTCCTGTACTTAGGTAACAGCCATTATTAGAATAAGTCATTGTAATTTAGTAATTCTACCTTCTAAACAGAAAATGATGAAAAAGCTAAATGTAGGATTTGCTAACCATAAGCTTAATCTTCCTTTCATTTCTTCTATTTCTAATACCTATAACTATAAAAGGTTCATTCTCAATTATAACCTACCTTTCCTTCTCCTTCTCCCCAAGATTTATATAACAAACTCTATCAAACACAAGAGCTTTATGTTTCTTAGTTGACTGAATTTATAAATACGGACACTTAAATTTGAGCAATATTTTGATTTTTTATTTTTGTACTCCTTACTTTACTTCTTGATCGCCTCTTTCCACCAACCAATTTCATGAATCGATTGTATTGCTCTTCCTGATTTGAGAGATCTCGAATTTTTCTGATTTCTTCTTCTCTTTTTCTTCTCTCTTCTTCTTCAGCTTGTTTCCGCAAATCCTCTTCTTTCTGTCTTTCCTGTTCTTTTTGTTGCTGTAGTTTCTTCCATGCCTTTGTTTGCTGCTTCCTCAATGCTTGTTTAGCTTTAAATGGAAAACAAGAAACATCAGTATCAGTGTTAGAATTTTCTAGAGAATAAAAGAAGAGTTTTAATTATTTTCATTATCATTAACTTATATATGCAGCGTTGCTCAGTTCATAGGACTGTTCTCCATTCAGTGCCCTGTAATTCCCCAAACTCAAAACTATCTGAATTAAAATCGAACTATATTAACACATAAAATAAATTAAAAGAATTTAACAGAAATGATCACCTGTAGTGCTAACTTTTTTGGCTGAATGTGTTTTTGTACTGGTTTTAACTTTCTGCTGTACAGTTTTCGTCTTAGTCAACTTTTCTTTGCTTTCTTTCATCACCTGCTGTTCTTTCTGTTGCCATTTTTTACTGGCTGACTGAAGGGCCAAAAGACGAAGTTGTAGTTCAGATAGCTCTTCTTCCTCTTCACCAAGTTTCTTTTAAAAAAGAAATAGTTGCAACTTTTAAAATTATTTGACCTTAAACATTTCATCAAGTCAAATCTTTTATAAGATCAGAATTTAAAGTTAAAGGCAAATATAAATGGCAAATATAAATAAAATAAAGAAACCAGATTACTTACCATACCACTCAACCCTAATTTAGTTCCTATAATACAAACAGAAGATCAATCTGTGGAGTGTGTGTGTGTATACATACAAGTGTACGGTTGGAGGAGGTACAAGTGATGGAATATGGTGTAAAAAAAAGAAAGTTAAGAGTTAGAGATTAGCATTTAACTGGCCTTCCCATGTAAGAAAGAGTAAAAATCTGATGCCAGCAAACACAAGGAAAAAAATCAACCCAGGAGAGAGAAGGAATAAAGAATGAAATGGTTATCACATGATTTACTAGCCTTATAAGTAATAGAGAACTGGTACACTGAATGTCAAGATTCAAATTGCAAACATTTTAAAAATATATATATTATAATTCTATAGTATTAAAAGACAAAATATGTAAAGATATGCTAATATCTGAACACTGCATGTCCTAAAACTATAGATATTAATCTGAATATTTAACAATATTTCAAACACCCAAGACTTATCTTCAGGGAAAAGAGGAAAATAAAGAGCAGATGCTTGTGAACTTTTTTCCAATTGAACTAAGAATTTTTCACTCAACCTTTTTTGAGATAATTTTAAAAATTAACCTGTTCTTTACATTTTAGCTAAAATATAACTAAAAACGTCAGACAACCTAAGCAGAGGTTCTTAATTGGAGCACATAAATTTGCAGGGGAGGAAGGCAAAAGATGTAGTTTTTTGGCCTCCCCACACTTTTAAGTTAAATGCAAAATTGTCTGTTTTTCCTTTATGTATAGAGAAAGAGAGGAAAATCAAAGACATCAAAGACCCAAAAAGTTAAAGTCAAATTATCTAATAACTTTTTCTTTATATATACAATATTGTATATAATAT
The DNA here is from genome assembly GCA_004027375.1 of Macroglossus sobrinus. Taxonomy (NCBI): domain Eukaryota; kingdom Metazoa; phylum Chordata; class Mammalia; order Chiroptera; family Pteropodidae; genus Macroglossus; species Macroglossus sobrinus. The sequence continues at coordinate 386,521 of PVKZ01001263.1, forward strand.
ATATATATATAATATATTACATGTATACGTAATATAATGTTATATATTTATTGCAGGGTGTTGGCTTATACAATTGGGGGGACTAGACTAGGCCATCAGGAATGGTAGGCTGGAACTGTTGGGCAGGAACTGAAGGTACAGTTCCCATTCAAATTTCTTCTTTTCTAATAGCTTTTTCTTATAGAATTAAATTATTTAATTCTTAAGCACAAAGTAAATACTAACTTTGGATTGGTTTCACCTTAATATGAACTATTATAAATCACTAACTGAACCACCATTATAATTTCAGTATTTTAGTTTACCCAAACCAGGGTATAGTTACCCTTTCCACTGTTGGGAAATATATGTAATGAATGAGTTTAAAATTATGATTCTTTTTTAAGTAGCTTAAACATACCAAATTCTGCTTGGTGCTGAAGTTCTAGGGCCATGCTTATCCAATCTGGTAGCAATGAGTCATGCGGCTACTTAAAATTTAAATAACTAAAATTGAATTAAAAAGTTTAGTTCCTCAGCCATACTAATCACATTTCAAATGCTTAATAGCCACATGTGGTCAATAGTTACCATACTGGAGATACAGATATAGAACATTTCCATCATTATAGAAAATTCTATATAATTCTGATCTAGAGAATTTAACTAAAATAAAGCTATCATCACTGTTTCAGAAACTTAAAAGTCTTTGATAATTTTTAAAACTATTCCTTTTGAAATAAAAGAAAATTGATTTTATCATGCAACTACATGCTACTTAAAGCAGTTACCTGAACAGCAAGAAGAGCACTGAACCTCATTCAACTCCTTGCTCTGACACTTAAGTACTCTGTAACTTTAGGCAAATCACTTAACTTACCCATATGAATCTTATCTCATCTATAAAACAGATTTCAACTTAGTTTACAGAGTTATTGTGAGGACATTAAAAAACATATACTTATATACACATGTATGTGCATGTGTATGTGTGCATGTGTGTGTACTTGTTATACGATCATCCTTAAATCATCTGTTTTAAAGCTCTTAGGCTCTTTGCTCATTATAATTTATTCATAAAAACTGAAATCTTAATGGAATAAACTGTAGTTATTTCAGATGTCCAATTCAACAAAGAAAAGGTTTGGGTTATTAAGTGCTATGAAATGTCAAACATAGTGCTTGGTGCTTCTATATGTTATCCTTAACCTCACAACAACCCAGAAAAGAGATGACATTAAACTCATTTTGTAAGGAAGAACAGAGGTAAGCAAAGGCTAAATAAATAGCTTATACATGATTAGTCAGCTAAGAGGAGGAGCTAGAATTGGATATCAGGTCAAGGTCTTTCTAACTCCAAAGCTTTCCCATACAGGATAATCCTTCCAAAGAGAAAAAAAAAAAAAAAGAATAAAAATTTAAAGTTTCAAAAAACAAACAAAAAAAGATCACCTATAGATGTGTAGAACACTCTTATTAAACACAATTTAACTAAAACAGTGAAAAAAATACTTGAAGACATCTCTCCAGATTTTCTTATCTTTAAAGGTTTATGTCCAAATAAAAGCATAGCAATATGAAAGAAAATTAGTGGAAAGCAAGACAGAATTTCTCTTTCAAAAGAACAGAATAAAGCAGTACAAGAATCAGTCTTACAGAGATATCCAAGCCCACGGAGCAATATCTTACCTTTTCAGATAGAATATCTGAGGCACTAATTCTTCTTGTTATATTTTGTTCTCTATCTTCTAATCCTTTAAAACAAAACACATTTTAATACTCTAAAAGACAACTACAATCAATTTAAAACAAAATGCTATATAATATTTAATAGTAATTATTTTAAAGGGTCTCATTTTCTTAATCTCTCAACCAAAAGAATGCTGTTAAGACAAAATAAAAATCTGACCAAGCTTCTTGTATCAGTCTCACTTAAAAGTTACAAAGCAAAATAATTCAAAATATTAAATAATGAATTGAAAGCCTATTTTGATAAAATAACTTATAAACTAAAAATTATTTCTAATAAGAATTTATAGAATAGACAAGAAGCTAAGCTGCATTACCAAATAGATAATTCACATTGATAGACTATAATAATTATTAATTCAGACTTCAAAATTTAATGATTTCAACATTTAGAGATGTACTGGATTTACGCATTAAAGAAATAGTCCTCTCTTTTAGAAAAGCAACAGAAGTAGGTTAAGTATCAACAAAATTAAATCCATTCATACATTTTTCCCGAATTCTAGCCCTGGGCCCAGATTTCTAAAGTTATTTATAAAATCTTATGTATTTCATAATCTATGACAGCTCTATAAATAATAGTTACAGTATCTTTACACTAGTATCGAGATACACTGTCGTAGCTAAAATAGAAGTTAAAAACTATGAGACTCTCCTCACAATAACACAACTGATATCTACTCTAAGCCTAATTTTTTTTATAATGCCACTATTTTTTATAATGCTAAACATCCTAATTTGATTGCTTAAGGAGATCTACTAGTTAAAGAATAAGCAACTTATGCAATAAATAGAAAATAACTATACAAAGTAAATAGAAGGTAACTACCAAATTTTGAGTTAGGTCAGTTGTGCAGTAAGGCCTGTTTTGGAAATGTGAATTTGTTGCAACATGACTGACATATTAAAAAAAAAATCTGAGAGTAACATAAATTTCATATTGGCTTATGAGTGATTTGTCTCTGAGAAACACTGAGAGAATGTAGAACTTCACCCAGGTGATCCGAGCCATGTAGAAAAACACAAACCTCAACACTATGAGTATCTACCAACTACACCTCAGTTCACTGTGTTAACAGCCACACCCATCCACATCTGATGCTACAGCTTATCGTTCAATTTCAAATAACCTTCCTTGCTCCACCTCATAATTCATAAGCTGAAAATCTTCTATTTCCACAAGCATACTTTAGATCATTTTCAAGGTAAAATGATATACATTTCAAGCATTTTTTTTACCCACTTAACGTGTAAAGCTATGCTACCGATTTTAAGTTCCTAAGCTTTTCATGCATTACTGACACATGTTGTTTCCTGAACTCCATTTTGCCCATAAACCCTTTGGTTTTTATTGTGTAATTCTGCAGTGTAGTGATGTTTAGGAATGCATGTCACATTATAGCAAAACTAACCATACTTCAAAGAACACTAGGATAATAACTGTTAGACAAAAATGAAAAAGAAAAAAAATAAAGCAAACAGACTTCCAAAAATGTATGTAAAAAGTACTAAACTATTATCTTACATAAGAAACCTATGTGTTTCATTAGGTCATAAGAAGCCTATTAGTTGATGAGGATCTCTTTCATCTATAAAAGGTGGCAGTACCTCCCTTTAAGATAGCATAGAGGCAAGTATCCAGTAAGTTAGCAGGTACCTTATGAGCACAATGTACCTTAAAAGCAAGTACAAACCATAAATTTCAGACTATAAATCTAACTTTAGATTTATAAATCTAAAGTTATAAGTATTATAAAAGTTTTTTATTTAATTGACCAAATGTGTAGTTAGGCACCATTCTTCCTGTCATGTGTCTCTACAATAAAAGTATTTCAATTCTTAATACTGCCAAAATAAAAATTGGTCTTGTGCAGTCATACAGTAATTTAAATTTATTACATGGTGTTCTAAACTGAACTAAAGACAGTCATCAAGAAATATATGAACTGTAATAACTGAAAACACCCCACAAGAATAGAACACTTACAACACTAACAGGTTACAAAAAAAAATTATTTTTTAAGAAAAACCATAAAATTATAAAAAAAGTCGAGATGTATATGGCATCACAGAAATCCCTAAATTTCTAGATCAGTGATATTAACATCACTGAATATAGCAGACCTGTCTACTCCCTATAGAATATTCTCAACATTGTGGCCAGAGGGATCCTCTGAGAATATTAAACAAATTATGCCAGTCCTTTGCTCTGGAATAGCTCCCGTTTACTCAGAATAAAAACAAAAGTTCTTATAAGGCTCTACATGATCTGTACTAACCTATCATCTTTGACCTCTTCTATCCTGCTACTCAGGATAAGCTTTGTTATTCCTTAAATACACCAGGCACCCTTTTGCTTTAGGATCGTTAGTCTAGTCGAGTGATTCTCAAATTTTAGCAGGTATTAGAATGAATAGGATGTCTTGTTATATAGATTGTTGGGCTCCATTTCCAAAGTTTTCAATTCAGTAGATCTAAAGTAGGGCAAGTAAGTCTGTATTTCTATCATGTTCCCAGATAATACTGGTCCAAGGACCACAGTTAGAAAATCATTGCTCTAGCTACTTAATCTTTGCCTAGAAACCTCCAGATATCCGTTGGCTATCTCCTCACCATTTTCAATGCCTTTGTTTAAATCTCACCTTCAAATCCAGGCCTCTCCTGATCATTCACTCATTAATTAATACTGCAACCTGTACCCTTTCATCTCTTCTATTCCCACCCTACTCGCTCCACTACAGTTTCTTTCTGTAACTATTATTTACTGTCTCCCCTTCTAAAATACAAGCCCATGAAGGCATAAATGACTATTTTGTTCACTGATATATTTCCAAGAGCCAGGAATAAAGTTCTCAATTAATTATTGAATGGATGAAAGAATGAAATGAAAAATGAATTTTGCAATTCGATCAAAGTAACCTAGTATTCTAGTGGGGGTAGAAAAGCAGACTGCATTGGGTTAAGAGGGAATGAGAGGTAAAGAGAATAGAATCATCACAGACTAGCCTTTCCAGAAGTCTGATTGAAAAGAGAGAACTTGACAGAGAATGCAAAATGGAGAAGAGGAAGTGTTTAAATTTTGGCATAGAATACTCAAATATGTTTATAATAAGAACTCATTAAGAGAAAGTGGTTAAAGATGACTAAAAATAAATAGATGGACCAAGGTCTCAAAGAAGGTGAAAGAAGTTTAAAAGCCAGGAATACAGGTGAAAACAAAACGGCCTTAAACAAGCAGAGAGTCACCACTTACTCAGAGGAAAGGAACTGAAGTGGAAATCAATATGGGTATAAGTTTACAGTCAGGAAATGAGAAGTCGGAATTAACTGAGATCACCTGAAACAGAAGGCAAGTTCATACGCTGACAATAGAGTTAAAAGTTGAGTAAGTAAAAGCCTGAAAAATGACGATAAAGGTTTAGAAATGGGGAGAATGGGGGAGGGGAGAGAGCTGACCAATAATTTAGAGGTTTTATGGCAGAGCTGAGAATTTTGCTGAAGACTGGGGAGAGAAAATGCATATGTTGAAAAAATAATCGATATAACTTAGTGATTCAGATAAATTTTAGCTTTTTGCTTTTCTCCATTCCCTCTTCCACACTAGTGCCAGTTATTTTTCTAAAACAGATACCTGATCACACTATTTTTCTATTTGTTTAAAGTAAATCTAACTTCTTCAGCAAGATATTCAAAGGCCCTTCGTAATCCAACCTCAACCTATCCTTTTATAAATTTATATCCAACCGCATCCAGAAACCTACCATATAGCCCACAATGACCCATAATCTCAATATCCTTTTAAAATTCTCTGTGCTTTCATCTGCTCATTTGGTTCCTTCTAACTTCGCAAGTGGGACACTCATTTTTCAAGACACAAATCCAACATTTTCATCACTATGAAAACTTTCTAAATACAGGTGGGGATATTTGGTCTTTCCTCTGTATTACTGCATGCTTTGAGAGATAATTCTTTATTATACTGTATGATACTTGTAATCTTTTCTATCTCGCTGACTTATACTTTTCGAAACTGCCTGTCTGGAATCATGGTTTTAAACTGAAGAGGGTGGGGAAATGTCTCTGACAATGAGTAGCCAAAATCAGTCACTACTAGGTTGCAACCAAATTTACACCACTTCGATAGCCTTGAAAACTTCAAATATAAAATGGTCCTGGAGCAAAAGTCTACTCAAGTGCCTGGCAGCAGCAAAAGTAAACACTCTCTGGGGAATCCACCTTTATTCCAGGCCTCAAAAATTTTCAGCAAAAAATTTCAAGGAAAAATGAGCACCTCACTTAAAAAACAAACAAAACTCACCTAATCAAGAAAAAAAAAAAGGTATCAAAAACAAGAACCAGCAGAGATAGCAAACATCAGAAATCAGACTCATAAAGACCTCAAATATATTGGAAATTAGTAGGCATAAAGGAGAAACGAAACAAAACACAGCATAGTTCACATGTTTAAAGAAATAAAGATAAGTTTAAAAAAATAAGCAGAGAGAAAATTAAAAAGAATGAGCCAAATGACTGGAAAAAACAAAATAAAAATGAAATACTAAAATAAACTGTAACTGAAATTTAAAACTCAAGAAGTAGGCTTAAGGCTCATCAAACATACCTAAAGAATCAGTGAACTGAAAGTAACATCAGACGAAATTTCCCAGAATGTAGCAGAGTTACAAAGACATGGAAACTTAAGGGGATGTAAGGGAAATGGAAGATAAAGTGAAATGATTTAATATAATGTATATCTATGCAGTTTCAGAAAAAGAGAATGGGACAATATTTTAAGATATGACAATTTTTCATATTGTCATATGAAATCAGTGAAAACAAGAATTTTAACAAATCCCAAACTGAATAAAAAAAATCTACAATTAACACATCATAGTTAAACTGCAAAATATCAAAGACAAAAATAGGATCTTTAAAGCAACCAGAGAAGAGATTATCTTCAAATTAGAAACTATTAAAACTGATAGCTGAGTTTCCAAAATCATAAATGAAAGCCAGAAAATATCTTCAATATGTTGAGAATATAATTAACCAATCTCGAATTCTAAACCTAAGAAAATTATCTTTAAAATAGGGCAAACAGAATAACTTTTCCATCCAGCAAATATACATTAAAGGAAATTTTTTAAATGTATTTTAAGCATAAGTGGCTCTAGACAAAGAAAGAAAAGCAAGCCAAGAAAGTGCTAAATATATGATGAGCAAAGCTAGGCAAATATTGGTCCTCATATATCAGAAAAAGGGTAAAGACTTCATGTTATAAATCCTAGAGGAACCAATGTGAGAACAGAAACTTAGCAACTGACTTCCAAACTAGTAAAAGAAAAAAATATAAAGAAAAAAATCAAAAGACGTAAAAAGGAAAAAAGAAACAAAGGGAAATAAACCCAAATATCAGTAATCAAGGAAAAATGTGAATGAACTATTGTTTTAGTTAAAAGACAAAGACTGTCAGACTAAATTACAAATGAAATTCAGCTCTATACTATGTACAAGAGACATGTGAGATGTGAGGATACAGAAGGACTGAAAGGATGGAAGATAATACACAAGGCATATATATTTACCGAGAAAGATAATGTGGTTATTAATATACACAAAATGGTCTTTTAGGCAAAAATATTACTAGAGATAAAGGTCGCGACATTATGAGAAAAATGAACCAATTCTCCAGTCTGAAAGTACTTAAAGCAAAATTTGAAAACCACCATCCTAGTGGCAGATTTTAACAAAACTCTCAATAACTGATAGATCAAGCAGATAAAAAAAAATGAAGACATGAATATGAAAAGCTTGATCTAACAATCTATACGTTTCTTTCAAACACATACAGAACAATTCAAAAAAATCTATCACATATTAAACAATAAAGCAAGTATTTAAAAAGATCGGTATCATACAGAGCTCATTCTCTGACAACATAATTGACTTAAAAATCAGTAACAAAAAATAGTTAGAAAGCCTACATGTTCATAAGTTAAGAAACACATTTCCAAATAGCCTACAGGTCAAAAAAAATTTAGAAATGAATTTAAAAAATTTATGTATCACAAACCAAGATGCCACTGAAGCAGAGATTCCATAACCCAAAATGATCTCAATAGGAGGGAAACTGAAAACTAAGGTTTGAAAAGCTATGGACTTATCTATCGGGAAATTTTTTAAGGGAGGGTATTTGGGGTAGCTGCATAGAGTAGTGGTTAGCACCCCTGCTTTACACGCAGGTCCTGGGTTCGCGTCCCAGGTTTGCACCCCGGGTGCGCACACGAACGTGTGGGAGAAGATGCCCACCTTTAGAGTTCCAGTTCTTATGGCAACATCCGTAGGTCAGGGGTGGTCGTGGTCGTTGGGGGGAATTAAAGAGGGGAAAAAGATAAAATAAAAAAGGGAGGTATTCAATTTCTAAATGCTACGAATAATAAAAAGGTAAGAGATTGAGAATAACTTTTTATAAACTTTACAACTTACAGGAAATGGATATGCTACTAGAAAAATATAGTTTACCTAAACTGCCTTAACCAAAAGTAGAAAACATGATCAGTAGTTTAAAACTTTCCCATAAAAAAACCACCTCCAGGCCCAGTCAATGTTACCAGAAAGAACTACCAAATAGCCCAAGAAATGATCCCAATCTTGCACTATTATGAGGAATAAAGAGGAAACCACTTCCCAACTCATTTTGAGCATTATGATCTTATACTAAAATCTGGCAAGAAAAAGAAGGGGAAAAAATGACAGGCTACAAACCAAGATGGAAAATCCTAAACAAAGCATTAGCAAACCCTTCTTTATGAAGGAAGGTTTCAAAGTGCCCAAAACTATAAGAACTCAAATGTCCCTAAAGTGGGAAACAGATAAACAAACTATAGCATAGCCATACAATGGAACACTCAGCAATAAAAAAAAAAAAAACTGCTAATACATACAACCATGTAGATGAATGTCAAATACATTATACTGAGTGAAAGAAGCTAGAATCAAAGGCAATGTACTGTGTGATTCCATTTAAATGACATTCTGGAAAAGACAAACCATAGGGACAGTAAAGAGATCACTGGTTACTAGGTGAGCTAAGGGTTGGGAAGTGAGGAACTGAATACAAAGAGACATGAGAGAATTGGTGGGAGTTAATGGAACTGTTCCATGTTAATCGTTGAGGCTGGTAACGGTTACCCAACCGCCTGCACTTGTCAAAACTCAAGGAACTACACACGATTAAAAAAGGGTAAACTTCACTGTATATAAATTATACCATTACAAAAAAGAGGAAAAAATTTACAAGCCAAATCCACGACATATAAAAACAATATATCATGAACATGCTAGATTTATCCTAAGTGTACAAGGGTGGCTTAACATTACAAAATCAATTAATATAATCTATTGCACTGATAAAGGAGAAAAAATGAGATGCATACTCTTCTCAATAATGAAGAAAAAAGTTTCGATAAACTTCAACATCCATTTCATTCTGAAATTCTGAAACAAACATTGGGGGGAATCCTCCTTTACCCAACAAAAACTTAACATTATGTTTAATGGTAAATGTCAAAAGCATTCCCTTTAAGTTTGGGAACTAAGGTGCCCCACTAACATTTATGTTAAAAACTGTAAGTTCTGACCAACATATAAAGCCAAAAAAAAAAGATTAGAATGAAACAAAGCATCATTATTCAAAGACTATGTAGATAATGCAAAAAGAATTTACAAGTTAGAATCACTTCAATGAAACATACTACCAAAACAAGTAGTCTTTAAAGATGACTTATTACTAATTAAAATGTTTAATTTCATTACCTTGACTAGATTCAGTAGTGTCAGATTTCAGAGAAAGCTGTTTCGTTCCATCTTTAACCTTTTTCAATCGGTTCTTATCTCCTGGTAAAGTTAATTTTTGCCTGAGTGGTTTTAATTCAAATGCCTGAAAAGTTTTGACCTGTGTTTTCTCCTCAGGAGCAACTTCTTTACTTGAGTCTTTTGTAATACTGACATTATCAGTGCTTGTTTGGTCCTCAAAGTTCAATGTTTTAGGATCTTCCTGCACATTCTCTTCTTTGCTACTCAAAGCTAGTTTTTCATCCTTATTGATGTACTCTAGTTCCAATTGTATTTGCTTATACTTCAAAAGTAAATCTTCAAAAGTTTCTTCCCCACAGTTTTCACTTTTTGATGAATAATTTTTTCTTGATGGCGATCTTCCAAAACTTTTCGCTGAACAGCATATTAAGGAAACCAGTTTCCAAAAATTTTCCAGTTTATTTAACAAAAATACATTAAGTTATAGGTGAATTCCCTTTGTTTTTCAAGAAAGATGAAGTGATATTTTTAAATTACTAAATTCCATTTAATATGTGCTGCTAATGCCCAATTTCATTATGTGCCCATATTTCAAATTTAACCAATATCCAAATAAATAGTCCACTTACAAAATTACTAGCGTCAGTTATTACCCCCGTAGTATCCACAGGTATTCCATCTAGATAGGTTACAACATCCTTTCTTCTGTAGGTATCAGGAAAGGCCATAATGAGAGGGATGTTAAAGATTCTTTTGTAAAGTAAGAGGGGAGAGACTGGTTTGTCACAGATGTGGATAATTTACACTTCATATAATCAGGAGGAAATGTTTCTTCTTTTTAATTAGTGTCTTCTTGTCTCAAATTTAAAAAAAAAGATAATCAAAACTGAAATAATAAAGACTAATTTAATAAGAAATATTTGCTTAAAAACTAATATATAACAATCTTAGAGCTCAAGTATACTAACATCTAGCATATACACAAGACAATGAAGGTAGTTACACAATAAAAAAATAAACCTTTATATATTCAAAATGTATCTTCTAATTTTCCTCTAAAGGATATCTAAACCAATCACTTTTGTTATTTTCTTTTCTAACATAGTGATACACAGAACATAACTTCCTTCCAGGAAATGGCTACATAGTTCCCAACTACAACTTTTATTCAAAATAATTCATAGGTATAAGAACACATACACCTCACTTCTAACAATGTCATTTATAAATCATTTGAACTAGCTAGGACAAAACATTACAGTTCCCAAATGTTTCTTCTGTTTAGAAATTTACAAGACAAGCAATCTGAAAAGATTATAAACTTCCCCAATGACCAATTTAAGAATGGGAAGCACCACCAAATATTTTAGAAATTAAACGAGTATTACAACTGAAAACCTTAGCAGTTCTGTAGCAAAACTGTTCCAGTAAAGCTCTGGTTTTCTAATCTCTCCTCTTCAGAGCCAACTTTCTTGAAAGAATGCTAGTTTCTCTACTCATTTCTCATTATTCTTCCACCAAATGGAATCTGGCTTCTGCTAGTTTATTCATGTTTTCAAATCTTTTTTATCTGACCTCTCTGTAGCACTGGACACTATAAACCACTTCTCTCTTGGCTTCCATAACTATACTCTCCCCTTGTTTCCCTTTTTTTTCCTCCTTTAGTCTTCATTACTCCCCTGTCTCCAACTCCTGCAATAATGGTGCTCACCAGTGAACTCTTCTAAGTCTCTTCCCCTTTTTGAGTGTTCTAATGCACTCCCATAGTTTTACGTACCAAAACAGAGAAATCTGACCTGGTAATAGGCATTTGGGGCTCTATCTCTCACAAGCCATCCCCTATATTGCTATTTTAGAATACAAATCCCATCAGATCTTTTCCCTTTTTAAAATTTCATTAACAGAGTCCAAATCTTTATAATGGCATATTAATGCCTTCATGATTTGACCTGTACTTCCTTTCCAATCTCACCTTTTCCCAGTTCATCACATTTTATGTAGTTTTGTGTCTACGTTTTTCTGTTCAAAATTAATTCCAATTCAAATGTCACATCTTATGTGAAGCCAGAGATTACTTTCTTCCCCACCCCATCATTATGTATTCTTTGTACCTAAATTCTGTAATTATCTGCATTTACATCTTGCTTTTCAACGGAGCTACCTAAAGATACAACCACAGTAATTAAAAAAAGAGGACATTGGAAACATTTGTAAAGGGAAAAGATTCAATAAACTAACAAGAAATAAGGACTGAAAAATGAGGAAAAATAATTGTTAGGATTGTATCTGACTAATCTTCAAGGCTAAATGAAATCCTATAGTCTATACAAGACAGCTAGGATGAAATCAGCACTTAAAAGATTTAATTTTAAGCTGATATAGATGCAATTTCTAACTGACACCTGGTTTGATAAAAAGATTCTAGTGAATCTTTATAACTGTAGGTGAAAACAATGACTTTCTACTGATGAGAAACATTGGCCTGATATTTTTGCTCTCAACAGATTTGAAAGTTTAAAACAGTAGTCATCCAAAGGAGACATGCTAAAATTAACTAAGTGTCTATCCTTAATAGAAATTAAAATAAGTAGTGCAAAAGAATCTGATTTACTGTTTTTTGAAAGTTATATCTAGCATAACTTAATCATTACAGAGAAAGAAGTTGGAAAAAACCACCACTTGTACTCATGCTACCTCACTTCTAGATTATGGAAATTTCTTTCTTAATGCAACATTTGTTAAATAAAAAAAGTCATTATAATCAACAATAAAAATATAAATTAAACTGAGTACAATTTTGGTATTAAAAGTATTTGAATTAAAATTTTGTATTATAAATTTTGTTTGCTCACATTACACAAAAGTGGCCAGGAACTATGTTTTCTTTCACAAATTCTTAGAAAGAATACCACCTCTAGGATGGATTAACGATACTTCACAAGAAAAACAATGAGCAGAGGATCAAAACAAGCATCCTTTTCTTAAGTGCAGCATCTGTGAAAATAAAAACAGGAAGACAGCTCATTTCTGATAAGTTACTACAGAAATCAGACTGGATATCTTCCTGCACTTTTTTTCACATCATATGTCTTTTCATTAATAAAAACATATAAATTGAATTAATAAAAATATATGGCAGAGACCAAATTGGTATTGAATGAATGGACAAAAAGGCAGGCAAGCCCATTCATCACTCTTTTCTTTAATACAGAATTAAGAAAAAACTGAGCTCTCATACTTTTTATGTAACTCTATTTGAACTTTTTATATTAAATTGTAATTATTTCCATTTGTCGTCCAAAATAAATTACAAGTTTCATCTTTTCTATTCTTAAAATATATATATACATATATACAAATACACACACACACACACACACACACACACACACACACACACGCTTAAATACCTTCTGTTTTTAGATTCAGAATTAACTAATATCAAATTCTAATACCTTGGGCAGGAAGAGGTTTTCTAACTTCTTGAAAGAACATCCTGTCTTTTAAAAAGTTAAATACCTACATGATTTTTTCTGAAATAATTCTGAAATGCTCCTAACCCAACTTTTGGTTGCAGAAATTAAGTTTTTTTCAGAGCATTAGCAACAGAAGCTGCTATTTCTTACCTAAACCTACATTTCTTGCCCCCTTTATATCTTGACAATCTGTAAAAGACCATATGGCTCTAAGTATTCTATAACAATGTTAAGTGTCTTCCAAACAAATGTCATTATACATAAGTTTCACACTTAATATATTAAGTCATTACACAATAGAAATTACAACTAGTAATAAAAATGCTCCTTAGTAAACTATTTTTATGCAGTTATCATGAAATAAATCAAGACATAGTTCTACAAACCCATTATAAAACAGCAAACCTTCAGATGATCGACTCAGTATAAATCCTGAGTAAACTCAGTAATGTTAAAGATAACTAAGCATAAAGTTAGAAGAAACAAAAATCAGATATTTTGCTATTTTCATTCTCAACCTCTCCATAATCTCTGCTCTCCCATACACCTTATGGCTTCCAATATATTAAAATTAAAATACCATTAAGTTTATTCTCTCTAGCCCACATTTGTCAACACTAAGAGTTATAAAATACCCCAAAACTGAACGTAAAAAATAGAGAAGTTAAAGAGATAAGGTTTTTCAAAGGGGTATAGAAATTTAAAAGCTCTGAATTAATACAGTTAGGGAAGATACCGGGTCTCTTTATTTTCCACTTTAAAAGGCACCAACATGTAAGACTAAATCAAAGTTCAAAAAAAATCACAAGTAAAAACAGTATTATTATACAAAATAAAACTTCATAATTTTAAATATCAAAGTGCAATATAAGCAATTGTATTCCCCAAACTGTAACTGTTATTTTTTTCTCCAACAATCCAAGTCAACCTCATATACAAAGTTCTTGTGCCAGCAAAAACAAATGCTAATAAAATTTGGGTTTCTGATGTACTATTACAAACCTGATTTTACACTCAGATTGCACTAGCGTGGCCCCAAACCACGACATGTTAATGTTAAAAAGCAATACACCCAATAAAGTCTTAAAAAAAAAAAAACTACAGCGTGACACACACGGATCACCAAAAAACAACTTACTTTAAATGACACAGTGACAAAAAAAAACGGTTCTGACGGTTCCGAAAAGTTACTCATCTCAGACCTAGTAATGAGGGAACACACCCAGGGCAGACCGCCACGTTAAGGATACAACTCTTCCGAGGTGGGGAGGGCTCACGCCAGCTCTGACTGCTGCAGAATCCGGATCCCGCTCCGCCTCCCAGAGGTGGTCTGCCCCCCGGCTTGCCTCCTCGCTCACCCCCTCCACGACCCCGACTCCAGCGACTCCCACCCCGGTAAGGCCTGCCTCGAAAGCGGAAGCGGTCCAGAGCGATGTGGCTCCGTTCCCAGAAGGACGGCCGGGGGCTGCTTTCGGACAGTGAGCTCGAAGGCATCCGCACAGAGGGCGGATGAGACCGGAAGGGCTCTTTGGGTCGGTAGCTGCTGTGTCCCCTGAGGTGGCCCCGCTCCGACGTGTGCCGTGAGCGTGAGAAATTCCTCAGCTGCTGCTGAGAAGAGGACGACGACGAGGAAGAGCCACCGCCTCCGCCAGATCCACCGCCCCGGGCCGGGTGAAGAGGCCTTCGCCGCGGATACGGTAACAGCCCGCCACCACTGCTGCTGCTGCTGCTCCGGCTCCGTATCTGGCTGTTATTATCATCGTCGCTAATCTCCCCATCTTCTAGTTCCCCTTCTTCCTTGGGTGAGAAGCCACTGGAGGCCGGAGTGTCTGCGGTCGCCATCCCGGGAGCAGCGCCTTCAGCACAACCTTAGCCCTCCGTCCGGGATTCGCCCGACAATTACCTTCCTCCTCGATTCCCTTTTCTAACGGACCCGGTCGGTGCGGCCTTCCCCTACTCGGACACCTAGCGCGCTCTGCTCCCCAACTTCCCCGCGCCACAGCTCTCTCTCGCCGGACCGTCGCAACCCAGTTCCCTTCCCTAGCGCCCCCTTGCTCCTCCGCGGTCGAGCTCTTCCGCCTCGCGAGAAAGCGGCTCTGGAAGTGGCTCCACCCGTGATGTCACTTCCTGCGCCACGCAGGAAACACGACTTCCAGTTCCCGCGATAATCATCAAGACAACGCAATCCTTGGCGGGACCTGTAGTCTTTCCATTCTACAGCTCACACCTACCTCAGACTCTGGATAGGGATATCTAGGTACGTGGTGGGGTGGGCGGACCTGTTCTTAATCTCCGCCTGGAAAGTTTCTTAGTAATGGTGGGAGGGGATGGGGAATACCTCTTCTTTTTAATTGCTCGGAGGACGGCTGCCAAAGAGATGCAGTAGTCCCACTCCCTTTTGGGTGTCCGGGAAGAGTCGAATTACTTCCGCCATGTTGGTGAAGGCAAAGGAAGGCGACTGAAGCTCCAGGACTGTCAGCTCTGCTGGCTCAAGTCCGCCATATTAATAAAGAAAAAGGGAAGGTTGACACTCCCCCAACATACTCCCCCAACACACACACACACACACACACACACACACACACACCCCACCCCACCTCACCCCTCCCCCATCCCCGCTCCCACGACTCGGTGGGCCCTTCCCCTGCCTCACTTGCCCAGTCGCCCGAAGGAAGCGTTAGCCAGCGCCTCAGAACAGGCTTAAGACAGCGCCGAATGAGGGGGAAAGGGAAATGCCGACCAATTGCGCCGCAGCGGGCTGTGCTACTACCTACAACAAGCACATTAACATCAGCTTCCACAGGTAACCTGGGCAGGGAGTGGGGGTGAGACGTAAACGCGAGCTGCTAGATCTTGAGTACTGCTTGTGTGGAAGGAATAGTAGGGTTCTAATTCTAATAACTTCCTTACTTGGGTGGTGGTAGGGAAGTATTTTATTTACCCTTTGTGTGTGTTATCTCAAATCTGTCCCAATTTTTCTCTTTCGGGGAAGATTTAAAAAAGAAATCCAAGTTCTCTACGGTGATTGCTTCTAATAGAAAAAGTGACCAGAGGATACCTTCATTTTGTTTTATTCTTTCACTCCCATGTATTAGACACGTCTTGACATTAATGACACCAAAGGAGGAAGCGAGATCTTCCTACTGAAGTCGGCAATCACCTTAAAATCCTCCTGTGTTCCCGTTAAAATTACGAAATTCTTACTAGCTTAAGTGACGTGGGAAGCATTTAGATTTCTAATAGTCACATACAATAACTGCAGAGGAATTGAGTCATCACTGATTATCATTGAATTAAGCAATATAAATGAAAGTGCGAAAGATAAGCTTTCTAATTAGAACAGAGTAATAAAAAATATCTAGATTTTGTTTTTCCTTCGTTTTCTGGAAGAGCAATCAAAATTCTTCGGTTCTGTCGAATCAGAACTCTTGAAAGCACTTTGAACACTACATTAAATATAAGTACTTGGTAGATGTTTATGTTCTCTGCAAGTGCCTGCCATATGGCTGAAGAAAAGCATTAAAAAAAGTTTAGTGCAAACAGTTCTGATTTTATATACCTCACAACTTAATATGGTCTTAGAATGTAGAAACTTACATCTTTGACCTTTTAACTAAATGTACCTCCTTATTAAAAGTTGCCACTTAAAAAATCTTTGTGATGTTTCTGTTTTTTAGCTATTTCATGCAAATGAAGTCTTTATTCATACATCCATCAAATGTGTACCGTGTTCTTATTTGCCTAACATTGTGCTAGGGATCCAGAAAATTTTCATACTCCTGGAGTTTAGAGTGTATTGAGAAAGAAAGACATAAATAATTTCAGTTAAGTGCCACGGAAGAGACATTCAGGGAGACCACTTAGCCTTAGAAAGTCAACACTTCTCAAAGGATGTGAAATTTCAAATGAGATCAAAGAATAACAGATTTGTTCCAGTATGCTCCTTTAAGAATATCCTAATTTATACAATTAGTATTTGAAAAGCTAGAGGTGGTTTTAAAAGAATGGCATGATTAGATGTGCATATTAAAAGGCCCTCTGGCTGCATTGTAGAGAATTACAGTGGTATTTAAAGTGCTGGTCAAGCATCATCGAAGATGATTTTGATGAGAAAGGAGCTTTTTAAAGAATTTACCTACTGTTTCACAGGGAAATTCTGCTCAGTGTCATCTGAATTAAACATTGCTAGCACCCACCATCACTAGAGGAGAAAAGGTGAGAGCTGATAGAGAAAAAAGTTGGGAACCTGTAGTAAAACAAGGATGAGTACCCAGTGGCCTACACTGGAGTGGTACTGACAGTAGGGACAGAAAGAAGTGGACAGATTTGAAAACTGTTTGAGGAAAAACGACTATATTTGGTACATTGAATTAGAAGATGAGGGAAAAGGAGGAGTCAAGGCACCAATAATATTAAATGCTTAAGAGATGAACAGTAGTACAGTATGCATACCTCCTTTCCACATTTGACCATTTGCTCCTATGAAATTAACATCTTCATGTGTAACCTCAGAAATTTAGGTCTTAAAGTAAATTACTTATAAAAATACATTTTTATTTCCTAAATACAAACAATATTAACTAACTCCTTTCCTAGAACATTGGTAGATTCCTTTATTCCCAAGTATAATTTATGTTGCCTAAATTTGACTCTCCATTCTTCTCTTACCCACTCCTGTGTAAGTATCTCCAGTAATCTTCTGAAACTGCAGTTACTAACATGAATTGTCACTCCTACATTCCTCCTTCAAATACTATCTACTTTTGAATTATTCGACACTAATTTGGTGGTCTTCATCTTACTTCTTTGGCCTATCTTCAGTCTCCTCTGCTAGATCCTCTCCTTGTCCCCTGACCTAGGTCTTCATATTCTTTTTAAAAAATTTCAACTTTCTATGGTCTCAGGTAACATTTACTTACTTGATGCCTCCCAAGTCATTATCTCCAGTCCAAATCTCTCTAATGAGTTCCAGACCTATAGGACAAGTCTGTTTTTCCCTGGTTTATCTTTCAGTTCCTCATATTCACATCAAAACTGTACTAATGAACTTGCCCTTCCCTCAAACCTACTTCATTTTCCATATTCCCTTTTTTAGTAAATGAAAACATCATCCACCCAAACTGGGTGGTCATCCTTCCTTGACTTCTCAGATTCTCTCTTGATTAGATTATTACTTAACTGGTTCACTGCTTCCATTCATGCACTCCTAACCTCTCTTCTGTAATAGATAACATGTTTCTAAATGTTTAGCAACAGAATCTCCAGGGTAGGGAATAGCCCTCATTTGTAATATTTTCACAGTTTCTCTGATATAAAGACTCATCACAGCTGGTTTCAAATATCAGTATGACATCACTGATCATAGAGTTGGAAAGAAATTTGTAGCACCACACTATAACATTTATACCACACAGATATAATAGGTATAACCTTAAGAGTATAGATAATACTAAAATAATTAGGAGGTGATGAGGTTTTAGTATTTATTACCTATTTAATTGCAATTTTGCATTATTTAATTTTTAATAATGGCTGTCTTTAACAGACAGTTGAAACATTTTGTCAACAATCAGCTCTCAAAATCAGGCTTTTTAAAGGCTTACCAATGCCATTTTGGATAAAGTTCAAAATTATTCTTAGAAGGCCCGCCAGCATCATTTCATGTCATAACACTCTTCCCTGTCCCTAAAAATCTTCACTACTCCCACCCTAATTCCCCTAGCTAATTCCTACTACCCTAAGGCCTCCTGACAAAATTAGTTCTTCTAGTTTTATGTTTCCATGTGACCTTGTACTTACCCTTTTATAGTACTCATGATACTTATAATTACTTTTACAACAATAACAAGTAGCATTTAATTCATATTTACTATCTACTATGCCCTGGGCTAAACATTTACTCACATTGTCTTATCTAATCCCTAGAACTACCCTTGGTACCATTACAGATAAAAGGCCTAAAAAGGTTAAATAATTTGCCTAAAGTCACCCAGTTATGTGAAGAAGCCAGAATTGGCAACTTGGTTTGATTCCAGAGACAATGCGTTTCAACCACTGTTTTCTACTGTATCAAGCTATTCAATTCTCTATCTTCCCCCATTACCTTAAACCCTTATGGAAAGAAGGTATATACCATGAAAGTAGATTGATGTGTTTTGTTTACCGCTATGTCTTCAGTGCCTAGGACAGTGCTTGGAATATAGGAGGCATTCGGTCATTTATTAAAGACTCAAGCAAAATAGCATTGTTTAAAATACCGAGTGGTATTTCCAAAACATCCAATGTTTCTAGAAGTCTGGTTCTATTATTGTATAGACAAAAATATATCCGTTACCACCATGTTAATTTTTCAATATTTACAAGATGATTTATTACTTAAATTCAGCTTATGGGCTACATCTACCATCCTTTGAATATGCTGAGAAAAATTCAAGCAGATGCAAAAAAACATGATTAAGATTGATGCTATAAAAAGCATCCAAAAATACATATAAAATTGTTGATTATTCTTATTCTAACACAGATAACTAAAGATTATTTAGTAATGCTAAACTAACCCTCCCCCTTAATTCATTTATTCATTGATTCATTCACTCAGGAAAGTTTATTGAGTGCTTACTTAACAGGATAAAGTAGTGAAAACCATAGCTTATAACCAGGAGAAACTTGAAATCTAGTGGTGGAGATAAGCAAGCAACTGGAATACAGTGATGTTAGTTCTGTATGACATAGGAATATCTAACCTTTGTCTTCTCATCCTGAAAAACTACTTTGGGAAAATGAGATTCCTAAACTGAGTCTTAAACGAAGGAAATAAATTTGGTCAAGTTAAGGTTCAGTTTGAGGTATTTCGTAATTAGGGAGCTAGTTTTAAAAAGAACTTACAAATATCTGAAAGTGTTCACAAATATGAAGTCTTATACATTTACTATAATGATAGTATTTATTCTGAGTCTTTACTGAGGCCCCAACAAACAGTTGAGAATAAGTTTAGTGCTTATAAACTAAAGCTTAATTTTTAGCTTGGGCCAAAGAAAACATTTCCAAACCATTAAATACTGGAACAGAGATCTTTGAAATGAGAGTACATTATTATTAAGAGGTGAGGGCTAGGCAGAATAGGTAAATTCTCCACCAGAGATTTCTAATAAAATGGGAAAAAAAAAAACAACCATGAAAACACATGAACGGTAGAGTGACATACAAATGTTATCTTCAGATCAGTATGTTTGGGTTTGGGGATAGGGACAGGTGATGGGAGGGTGTTTATCAGTAAATCTAGGCTTTCATCTCTTTGTGCCCCTACTGCTGGTAATATAAGCAAATCTAATTTATCTGATAAAGCCAAAGCTGTTACCTAGTGAAGGCTTCAGCTGGAGCTTCTGAGTCATATAATCTAACATTAATGGTTCTTTTTAAACACTACTCAGTTCATAATACTAAAAGAATAAGGTAGTCAAACTGAAAAAGAGTTAAACTCAAGCTTGTTACATATGTTGATTCTTATGGTTCCAAGTCAGTCAACACAGTTACCACTAGAATTTTTAGACAGTCCATTTTTCTCTTCTTTAACTGAGTACATATTAGTATATTTTATATTTTAATATTTGAAATAAATATGAAAGGAAAAATATTCCTACTGAGGTTGTCAGCAGCATTTTACTTTTTGTAATAATTATGCTTTCTACTGTATTACAATAACTTAAGAGTTCATTTTTTTAAATATGCAGCTTACATGGAAGTAATGTAGTGAATTATTAGTATGTATAGTTCATACCATATTAAGAAATTTTTTGTTTTAGTCCTTATTATTTGTAAGCACCGTGCTAAATTTTAAAGATAAATAGATGAAATGATAAAATAATCCCTGTCCTCAAGGAATTTATAATCTACTTTTATTTCAGTGGAAATTTATTCAAATGGAAAAATTACAAAACAGTAGTGTGGTAAGTGTCATAATGAAAGAACACAGAGGAAGGAATACCAGAATTTGTCTAGGCTTTCCTTGATGAAATATGACCTATAGGTATCTGATTTGTCTCAACCCTGTATATATCAGCAGCAGATCAAAGCATTGTGAAGTTACTCTAACTTATAATGGTTCTATGTAAACTTGATCTGGATCAGCTTAGTCTTATATTTTACTACCCATGTTAAGAACTAGGCAAGGAAGAAAGAAGATCTTTTTAAAACCCTGAAAAAAAAACACTCAAGTCATAGTAATTTATTATTTTTTTTATACAACTTATAAAACTTAGCATAAATTTGTTTCTTTTCCAGTGTCAGGATATTGGGAATTTAAATTTTTATGTGTAAATAGAAGTTACTTTTAAATCAACACCTCTTAAAATTTATTTTAATCATTTAGGTACAACCAGAAGTGTGATAGATAGAATTTGAGTTGTCTGAATTGTCTTTTTGTTTGTTGTTTTGTTTTGTTTTGTTTTAAAGGTTTCCTCTGGATCCTAAAAGAAGAAAAGAATGGGTTCGCCTGGTTAGACGCAAAAATTTTGTGCCAGGAAAACACACTTTTCTTTGTTCAAAGCACTTTGAAGCTTCCTGTTTTGACCTAACAGGACAAACTCGACGACTTAAAATGGATGCTGTTCCAACCATTTTTGATTTTTGTACCCATATAAAGTCTATGGTAGGTAATGTTGCTTTTTCTTTTTTAACTCCATTTTTAGAACCTGTTCCTTTCATTTATACGATTCAGAATATACTACAATTCATATAATGATATGCCTCAGGAATTTCCTCTTGTACAGTAAAGGTGCAAGCTGGAATTAGAGCTCAGGTCTCCTGATTCCAATACTCTTTCTCTGATCCAAATTATTTTCTTATACTGAAATTTTACATTACTGTTAGTTATTATTAATATCTGAACCATTGGTAAAACTGAGTAATGAGTAATGAAACCTCAAGCACCACTCTGCTCTGATTTTAAGATGACATACAAAAACATGTGCTAAGTTCTTTAAGAGCACTACACTCAAAGAATACCAGAGCCACACAAAAGAATATAAGTTCAGAAGGAGGTATAACCGAAACTTTAAATAGAGTTCAGACATTTAGGCTGGGCTTGAGCTTGGAGTTTACAATTTAGGAGAGAGTTCTTAGCATAGGACAATTGCATAGCATGATAAGAACAAAAACCATTGGATTGAGGAGTGAGTGAAAATAATCAAATGTTATCAAGTGATATTTAAAGGGAAAGAGACAATTAAGATAGAGGATGAAATTATTAAAACAATGTTTTATGTAGTTAGGGAAGATCTGACCAGAGAGGAAAAAGCAAGCTAAGAAAGATAGGGTCACCAAAAAGTAAAAAGGGGTAGAATGAACAAAAATAGAAGGGGCTTAACTTTGAAAAGTAGTACTGGCATCTTTTCCTCTGAGAAAGGAAAAACACTGCTTTTCTTGAGTCATTTGTGACAGTTAAGTTTATAAATATACAAGAGTTAATATCTGAACAGGACAGGAGATTATGGTGAATATAGCTTTCACAGATATTAGAAAAGCCCTAGTAGATCAAGAACTTTGTCTTTTTTACTTCTGAATCCTCAGCACCTCAAATAGTGCCTGGTACATAGTACACACGCAAACATTTATTGAATTTCAGGTATAACTGACATGTGACATTTTGATAATTTATTCATTCAGCAAGTATTTACTAAACTTTGTTATTTCAGAATCCAAGTTAGATGTGAGGATACAAAGATCAAAAAAGGGTCCCTGTCATTTCTCCTAGGCAGAGAGAATACCAAATGTAGGTTTCATGAGGACAGGAACCATGTTTTTGTCCCCAAGAATTTATAAATAAATTCCTGTGTTTCAATAAATATTTGTTGAGTGAATGAAAGACAGCAAAGTTATGAGGTTATGATACAATCTGGGAACTGCAAGAGGTTTAGTATTGCTGGAGTCTAAATCAAGATCATGAATGGTAGAATGGGGTAAGATCCTACATGGTATAGTATTTTGGGATAGTATAGGCCTGATGTGGGCAGTAGTAGCATTAAGAATGCTAGAGAGGAGATGATTCATGATAGAGATATATAGGATATAGAATAGGACTTGATGACTAATTGAATAAAAGAGATAAAGAGAAAAAAGGGTCCTCAGGTTTCTGATTTGGGTGAAAAGTTTCCAGCCAGATTTTAAATCCTTGAATGGAAGCTGTATCTGAATAACAAGTAAATCTATTCAGGAACTTGAGACTTGGGAATATGTTTTTTATTAAATAGTGCTCAAGGTCTGAAATATTAATTAATTGAGAGAATAGTATTTACTTAAAAAAGAATCAAATTCATATCATAGATAAACCAAATATCTAAATACATTATATTGGCCTTAGGATTTTTAAAGTCTCCATAGAATCATTCGCAGTAATTTGGAAGAGACCTTGGAATTCCATTGTCTATTTCCAAACCAATGTTTGTATCTCTCTGGATAAGGAAGACAAAAAGTAATAAGTGGCTGGACTTAATCCAACCAGTTGAGAAACTTGAATCCATGATTACCTGAGATTTGCTGCTTCTGTTTCCTATATTTTCAAATCAGCATTTAAAAGAGCTTTTATACAAAACTGAACAAAATGTATTTATTTGTTATATTCTGTAATTTATGTTCAACCCTCTAATTTTATTCGGCTTAGAAACTCAAGTCAAGGAATCTTTTGAAGAAAAACAGTTATACTTCAACAGGACCACCTAATTTAAAATCAAACATTAGTAGTCAGCAAGTACTTCTTGAACACAGTTATGCCTTTAGGAATCCATTGGAGGCAAAAAAGAAAATAATTAAACTGGAAAAAGAAATAGCAAGCTTAAGAAGGAAAATGAAAACTTGCCTACAAAAAGAACGCAGAGCAACTCGAAGATGGATCAAAGTCACCTGCTTAGTGAAGAATCTAGAAGCAAATAACTTATTACCTAAAGGCACATCAGAACACTTTTTACCAACTGCCTTAAGCAGTCTTCCTTTGGAAGATTTCAAGATTCTTGAACAAAATCAACAAGATAAAGCATTACCAGTTCTCTAAATCTAAAACACATCAAGGGTACCTTCATTTAAGATTATCCTGCAGAGAACTTATTGCCCTTCATTCTACTCAAAGGTAACGATATTTAAGGAAATCATGCCAAAATTGGATATTTAATATAAAGTTTTACTTGAAGTAATATTATTACTGTATAATTTATGAAGACTTGATTACAAAAGAAAAATGGAGAACTTTTTATGAAACTTATTTGAAAAAGAATGGAAGTGCCTTACATGAGAATTACGTACTTAAAAATTTTGCTAGGAAGTTATGTTTCCAAGATGTGTTGTGTTTTTGTCTTTTTAAACTACTTTTCAAAGAACAGTCTATGATAAGTAATGTGTTTAATTTATATTTAAAAAATTTTTTGTGTGTGTACCAAAGTTGGGATATTATATTCTAAATAAGATGCTAAGTAGGAGTTAACCAACATTAAATATGACTTTAAAACTGCTGGGTTTTGTATTAATTAAATTATTATTGGCACTGTGATTTGGAAACTTTATTTTTAAAAAAGCCTGAAGTACAGGGCAAGTTTTTTTATTTAAACTTCTGTATCTTTTTAACAGTAAAAGTGAGCTAATCATGACCTCCCTTATAAGAATATTAACTTTTAAAATAGATTGTAAAATATTTCGAAAATATTTTTGAATGTGAAGTACCCTTGAATCATCTAAGTTAGGTAAGGCCTCAAGTACTTCTAGACTAGTAAAAACTGGTAGCGGATTATATATACCTTCTAAGAAAATATGTTGTAAAATAAGAGATCAGAATCTAGCTTTTACTTTAATTAAACAAAAAGAACTTAATGCCCTTCAGAGAACTTAATGCCCTTCTTACTTAAAGCCTTTCTTACTTTTACTCATAAGAAAAATGATACATTTTTAATTTCAAAACTGATGCATTAATAAGCAAATATGCCACCAAGTTCCATGTTAGGAAACTCTCTCTGCCTTCGTATTATTTTGATACCAAACTTTTAAGTTTTTCCCCCATAAACCCACAATAGAATTTAATCATAGAAAAGTACTTGCCATATTATATCTTCACAACTTATAACTTAAAATGAGATCAATTTATCTTACACATCAGCTTGCTTTCTTCTTCCTTTTTAGTAAGAGTCAAATAGAACTACCATACTACATCAGGGAAATGAAATGTAGTTCTCTATAAAAATACATGTGTCTGTGAATAAAAAAGCTATGCAAGTGCTAATTATTTTACAATAGGGAATATCAAAATTATTCTTATAATTGCTACTTGAACAATTAGAGTTTGCCTTACTTCACGAAATAAATGTTTAAGAACTTTTTCCTTCAAAAAGCTTTGCTCAAATCATGCAAATATCTGACACCACTATATGAAAGTAGCATACATTCAATTATAAATTGCTGTAAATCTTTATAGAAGTTAAATGCTACTTGATGAAAAAATAACTTTTTTTTTTTACATCTGCTTGGAGCCTAGCAAAAATCTTTTTACAGTATTAGCACCCCTCTTTTAATAAGGAATGCCTCCCAAGCAACTAGATTTCACAAAGGCAAAGTAGGAAAAGTCTGTTTTAGTTATCATCAGGCACTTATAACAAATATTTATGAAAATCCTTTTGAATATATTGTAACCTATTTAGTCTTTGCATCTGTAACTTAAAAATTGGATGTAGCTCCTTGGAATTGTCATTACATGTTTGTTTTTTTCTAATATGGTTTCAAATATCTTTTTACCAATACATAATCATCAGCAAACATATTCTGACTATATTTACTTTATAACTCAAAATAAGTTAGGCAATTAATCATTTAAATATAAACTATGTTTTTCAAATATAAACTCTCATGTGGTTCACCACCCTTCTCCAGTACAAACCAAAAAACCAATTAATGTAGGCTGGTTCCTATCTACAATAATATTTTTGAATTGAAAAAAATCACAAAAATAAAACAATAAAGAATACAACAAGCTTCAGCCTCTAAATCTTCTCTGCCCAACATATTATAACTCTGAATCACGTTGTTAGGACAGGTCATGTGTCTCAAAAAACAAAAATTTTATATATATAGTAAACATAGTCTATGAAGTTGTTGATCTTCTCTAATAATGTTGGTATTTTATGTCATTTCTCAATGTTAGAATACGGGTAAATTTTAATTTTGGTATAATATAGAAAATGGTTTAACTTTATGCCAGAAAATGGGATTCTTTTGGTATTTAAACAGTTGGAAACTTTCTAAAATTAATGATTTTATAATGTACTTTAAACAATTGCATATTATATTCACAAAATGTAATTAAGTATGTTGATATTAAAAACTTTTTCCAAGGACATTACTATCATGCCTATTATTTCATAAAAATGTACATATCTGTGGAAGTCCTTCCCCTAAACTGACCTTCTAAAATACTTCTATAGAAGTTCTCCCTAAATTGAAATAAACTATAAATAAAAGAAAGTTATGTAAAGCCTGGAAGAGGAATTATTATAATTTTTGTTGCTTGTTATACCTAAACATACATTATAGATTATTTGCATCTTTTTAAATGCCAGTTATGCAATTTAAACCAGATAATGAAGGGCTATTAAAATTCTCTCTATCTTCACAACAATTTGAGGCTAACACAAAGATTTATTTGTAAATATGATTATCAAAGCATTATTTTAATAGCAAAAAGGAAATGATGTGATTTTTCTTAATTTTTTTCTGATTTTTAAGGTATTGTCTAATACTTTAATTTAAAACATATTACTTAACATTCACTAAGAGACATTGAGTAAACTAGAATGAACCAGATAGACATTGTCCCTGTCCTCAAGGCTACTGGAAAAAATACCCCATTTGTTTATTCCTGCTCTCAGTGTTCCGTACCCTCTTCCTAATGTCCTTTTAGAATGGGTTGAATCATACAACAAATCAGTCTTCAATTTGATTTTAAAATTTGTGCTCCAAAAGCTTTTTTTTTTCCTTTAGGTTTATTGTCCAGAAAGATATGTACCTCTCACATGAATTTACGGTTTAATTAGTTAGAAAATATTTCAAACCTATTTCTAACTCTTCTCCATTCTTTTGAACTTCCTATTTTAATGCTCTTAACCACCAAACCTTTACAAATTGCCCTTCCCTTAGCTTGGTTATTTAACAAACTCGTTGTCATCTTTCAAGTCTTAGCTCTGACTCTGTGTCACCAAAGTGACATAAATGCCTTACTCTTTGATTCCTGATTTATACATAACTTGGATACAGTCATCATATTATTATAATGTAATTGTCTACATATCTATTTTCATCTATGTTCCTTCGAGGCACTGTGCTTTGTTTTTTCTTATTTGGCCTCTGAGATCTAACGTATATATTAGGCATTCAAATATTAACAGATTTCAGAATATCTAAACCACTCCTTTGGCTTAGATTCAAAAGGATTGTACATAGAATCCACTGATATTTTCCTAACAATGGTAAATGTTTTTTGCCATTGAGATGATTTTTATAATTGGTGTTAAGTACCAAATGTCTGTCCCAGAAAAATCCAAACTTGTTTACATCAAAAAATATAAATAGGTATTTATATTGTTACATTTAAAGATTATTAATGCAACAGTGAAATTTTAGTCTGTTGGCTCTGATTACTATAGAAATTCTCAAATGGTCATATTTTCTAAGGGAAAGCAATCTGTGGTAAAACAACTCTGTTGGAAAGTAAACAAAGGTGTTAAAGTTTCTCAACTTCTCAGAGCCTTTAAATACACTCCAACAGTCATCTGAGAATACAAAATTTCTCAGCCTTAAATTTGATCAGATATTAGGGATGGGGGTAGAAGGTAGCATACCCACTAATATCTCCAGGAATATAGTTTAGGAAATGCTTAAGCAGAAATTCTGTTGCTAGAAAATGGATTTTAAAATAAATAGAAAAAGTATTTCTTGAAATTTTTAAGATTGTCAAAGTCTATAAAAACTATCAGACTAAATTCATAGTTTTTAGAAAAAGAATAAGTACATTAATTCTCCCAAATTTAGATTTAAGCTAGAATAACTTGTTTATGTAGAACAACAGCAATAATTGGACACTGGGGGAAAAAAATGGAAGAGATATTCATTTGAAGGGTCTGTCACCGGCACTATTATTTCATATGCAATTTTAGCCAGGTAGTCATGAAGAAGGAAAAATCATCCTTGGCTTCCAGGAACTAGTCTGACACATCCAGACTTCAGCGTTGTTAGGAGAGGCCTGACATAGTGAGACCATGATTTTCTGCTGGACATAAAAATCTCAACACCAACATCAAATAGTGTTACCTTATGATTGTGATGAAGTGAGGGGCAAAAGGCAAGATTGGTTCATAATTTTGTCTAAGCAAAGACAAAAACAAATATGCTAAAACACACACAAAAAATTAGCTTTACTATTAATAATAGTAACTGTTTGGTATTGCTGATATTGGCCAATCAGCTTTCTAAAGTAATTATTTACTTGTGCTGAAAAGACTGAGACAAAAACTAGGCATATAATATATTTCTGTATAAAGACCATACCTGCATGTAGTCTAGTAAGAGAAGACCACTACTATTTAGTCCTACTTCACAAATGTGGTTCTTAGTTAACTAATTAGATTCCTTACTAAAGGAAAGCGTGTTGTCTTGGCATGTATTTTAAAAGTTAAAATAGTGTGAGTTTTTTAAAAGTTAAACACTTTTGGGTGTTATGTCTGAAACGGATTTGCCTCTTCTTACATTGTCACCAATTAACTGAAAAAGTTCATAAATATAATTATCAATTAGCTATTGTTAACCCAAGCAAACAAAAGTTAACTTCAAATAAAACGTGTATTCAACCACGAGATTCGGATCGTTACTGATAAAAACACGTTCTGCCTTCTAAATTGACAATGCAAACGCTTCAAATATAAAAGATGTGGGAAAAGATTTCCACATTGAAAATGGTATCATGACAATAATTTGAGAGCTCAATAGCAGGAACTATATCTAGCTTTAGCTTTAGGCCTCTAGCAGCCAGCAGTGGCCAGCACACAGTAGGTATTAAAGGGTTTCCCAGTCAGAAAATACCATTTTTACAACACACTATCTCCCTCCTAAAAACAAAAAACAAAAAACACACCATATTATATGGCATCGATTCTTCATAGACAAAAGTACTTGAATATTATCCTTGAAATGGACTTACTCGGTCTAAATTCATTTGCATTCTTTTATTCTATTACTACTAGGGTGGTGATTTCACTTTTCAGCGTTTGGATGTGTTCTCAACGCTGGGACCTAAGATTCCAGACAGCTGTACTATTCTAAGGAGAAATACCAATCCTGAAGGACCAGGCCTGCTCACCGGCCTTTGGAGCCGCCCTTTAAACGCTTACGTAAGCTAGGCAACGTCCTCAGGCGGACAGGGCGCATGCGCTTAGACAAGGCGCCGCAGCACGCGGAAAGGCGGCGAGACGTCGGCTGAACTCCACAGACCTTGAGTCTGGAGCGGCGCGGGCGGCCTTCGGGACGTGACCGTCCTCCGTCGCGCCTAGCTCGCCGCTGAGACTCACCCGGGTCCCGATTGCACGTCCTCCACTTTTTGGCCACCGACCCGCCTTTGTTGGCGCAGGGGCGGGCGGTGGGGGCGAAGCTCGCCATCCCCGGAACCGCGTATTGGCTGCTTCCGCTTTCTCTTTCACCTTCCTGGCCGCGGAGTTCTGGTGTGAAGTGACTGCGGTCTAGGACCCGGCGCTCCGAGGCTGTTCCTTTCTTTTCTGGTGAAGCGTTAACCTCGCCCAGACGAATTTGAGCTCTCCACCAGCAAGTTTCCAGAACTCGTTCGGGTTTATATTATTTTTTTGATAAGTGGAAGATGTTGGCATTTCTGTTCACAAGTGTTTTTCTGGCAACTTAATGACTATTTTTCTCAGAAATGCTATATGCTTTCCCCCCCAGGTGCTCATAGCCTTTTTTTCCCATGACAGAACTTGATGACAATATATGCAAAAAATATATAAAGATGATAACTAATATAGTTATATTGAGCCTGATCATTTGCATTTCTTTAGCGTTCTGGATTATGTCTATGACTGCAAGCACCTATTATGGTAAGTGTGAATGTTCTAAGTCGTTTTTCTATAATCTAATGGGTGAAAGTAACAGGTAGCATTGTGCAATCCAAAACTCGTCCTCTGATGGTTATCGATTGTGCTAACTTCTACAGCTTGGCTTTATAAAGCAAATATTATAAAGCAAATAGTACTTTTAAAGCCTTTAATAAATGTTGCCGTGGTAATACTAGTTATACCTTTTCCTATTTATGTTTTTAGTAATTGGTACATCTGTCATGGTGAGAAGTAGGTGAACTGAAAGTTTTGTAAAGCAATTGTAGTGATGCTTTTAATAAGAATATTAATAATACAGTTTATCAGTTTCGTGTGTCCTGTAAAAATAAAAGTTGGTATAATGCTTACATTTGGATGATTTGTCTGCTGTTTGGTGTCTTCTTAAGAAGACTCTTTTTAAAGTCTGAAGCCACTCTGCATAAATGTAAGGTACTCTAAACTCAGATCTTTAAAATTTTGAATCTGCTTTAGAGCATAGGTATGTCTTTACACAAACTTCCTATAAAATCAGAATGCTGTTCAGTTCAAAAGAAAAAGTGAGTGGAGTGAGAACGTGAACTATTATAAATGGTTATATCATAAGTGATTGCCAGCTCAGACAATCTTTTTTTCAGTGGCATGTGAGTAATTGAATGTGTTTCCCAGGGTACAGAAGCTTTCAGGGCTGTTCATTAATAGTCACAGTAGGGGCCTCAGGTTTGGGGAGGAGATGGCAGAAGGTTTTTATTAATTGCAGTATTACAATGACTTGAACTAATTAGAATAAAATGGGATTCAAGTGCCCACTTGGAGCCAAGCACCAGATGCAGATAAGTGATGCTGTCCCAAATCTTTACATGTTACACACATGGGAATAGTTTTCCAGAAATAGGATTTTCCCTTTTTTTTTTTTTTTAATATTTAGCCCTCTTTGTCTTTCCTTTTTCCATTTTCAGTAGAAACATAGACACAAACAATAGCTCACATTTTCCTTTACTGTCAACACTCAGCCTTGGTATTGAGGAGTCTGTCAGGAATTGTGAGAACTTCAACCTGGAAAACTGTGACCTATCTGAAAGATCCATCCTGTCTTCATCTGTAGTCAATTCTGCCAAGTGGGCCTGAGCTTCCAGGTGTTTTAAACAGAAGCCAAGAATATGGATTTCTATATGAAATCTTCTAATTTTTAAGTACTGACTCAAATTATTTGAAAACATGCTAATCAAACAACATCTGTGAGCTGGATGCAGCCTTTGGAAAAAATCGGTAGCTAACCATTGAATCCTGAGATGTATAGCATGTGAAAATGTTACTTTAAAAAAAAATCTCTGAAAGGCAGAAAGGAATAATAGGATACACTTATGAAAGGAGTTCGTTCTATAGAGTTCAAATCTCCAAATATATTTGAAATATTCCTTATTATAAATAGTTCCCAAAAGTTGGACAGGACTTATTTGGTTATTCCCAGTGGTATATAGTCTCTCTGAAAACATATAAATCTAAACATCAGTATTTTACTTTGGTGATTTCATCTCAGTTTTTCTAGTTATTAACAGTATTTTAATCCAGAATGTAGTTATCATCAAAGTTTACATCCAAGCCTCACTTGTGCAGGCCTCACACAATTTGTGTTCTACCTTTATAATTTTTCAGGTAACCTACAGCCGATATCTCCTTGGCGTTGGCTGTTTTCTGTTGTTGTTCCTGTTTTGATCATCTCTCATGGCATTAAAAAGAAAAGTCTAGATCACAGTGGGGCTTTAGGAGGTATGTTTTCCTTTTGAATATAATAAATGCTTATACAATTTAAATGTATGTTTTCTGAATTTCAAATATTTAAATAACAATGTTATATATTTTAGTTATACATTGCGCAGCTTTCCTAGTCTGTCTAAATTTCAGAAATTAACATACTCTTAGTGTAATGTACAAATTTAACTTTCTAACTGATACCAAGTTAATAGAATAGGCTATTGAAGACCTTGATTTCCCTGCTGCTTTAGTTGGATTAAATTATCTGCTAGCAAAAACATTAGAGCACTCCTCATAGGTGTAAAATAAAGGAGCCATTAGAAAAAATAGCTAACTGACATAGTGACACTTTTATATGAATTTTGTCTTACCACAAAATCAATAAGTATCAAGAATGGTTATGTTTTATTTATTTTGCAAATGTTTATGTTGTACATACTATATACTAGGTACTGCTGTTAGCACTTTGGAAGTATTAACTCATTAATAGCAAACAATTTGAACAATCACTGCTTGAATATAATAACAATTACACTTTGCAAAAATGTCCTTTTTCAGGTAGGCTTGCCTTGGTTTTTATTATTTTTGACCTCTTGCTTCTCCTCTTATTTTTCTGTTATCTACTTTTGTTTCTTTTCTGCTACCTTTACTTTTATGCCTTCTAGCCTTTGGGCTTCTAACTCCTCTCCTACCTATCTTGATTTGGAATTAGAAGATAAGTGTTGGAATCTTAGCACTGCCACCTGCCTATCTCTCTGAACTTTTCATGTCACCTAACTCCTCAAAGCCTCACTCTTCTTTATCTCTTATGAAATGGGTCCTTTTGGGCTTATTGGCAAAGCTCAAACAAGATAATGTGTGGAACATGTCTTTTTATAACTATAAAACATTAAATAAACATTCACTGTTAGTAATTTATTATCTACTTTCAACCATATTATAAATTACCTGAAGACAGAGTGTATCTTCTTATGCTTCTTTGAATAGTGTAACACACGTAATAGGTGCTTAGGAAACATATGTAGATTGATTTGAAAACCTCTGCTCTTTTCCTAATCATTTTGTTTTATGGAATATTGGTATCTTTTTTGTTTGTAGCTCTTTTTTTCCTTAAAGACAAAAAACTAATCTTGATTCAAAGTATATCATAGTACTTGGGAGTACTATAATAGAGTATAACTGCAAGTCACTTAAACTTTCAGTGTTGTAGTTTTCCCATCTGCAAAACAAAAGGGGATAATAGTACCTATAGCATTGACTTATGAGAAGTCATCCATGTAAAATATTTGCCATATCATGTCTTTAGTATGCTTGAGATTGAGAAGAGTTTCAGAACTTCCCCAGGATCTAGATATTTAGAGTTTTCCATGACACAGGAACACGAACTTCAGTGATAATAGAAGAAGGAGGGGAGGGGTTGAGGCAGTGCTTAAGGTGAACACTGAAGTGGAGGGCTCTGGTCTCCTTGAGAGTATTTCTAGAATACAGAGAAGATCACATGAGGGGATATGTGGGAAAGTGCATATAAACTACAAAGCACTGTGCAGGTGATTTGCTCCAAAGAAGTATTATCTAGTCTAGTTACTTAGTATGTTCCTTTGAATTTAATTTTATTTGCCAAGACTATTAGGTTTAATGGTTTACCATTTTTTCATTTAGTCATTCAACAGATATTTAATGAGGGTCCCCTATATGCCAGGCACTGTTCTGGGCACTTTGGATATAGTATTGAACACAATGGATAAAACTCCCACTGTCAGAGAGCTTACATTTCTAGTCAGGGGAGAAAGATGATAAATAAAATTGGTTTGAGGCATTTAATTTCCAGGAGGAGGTGCTGTAAGTGTACTGGAAGTGCACAGCCAATGGGGTGTCATCGGAAAAATCCAGTGATTTTGCTTCGTGGTCTCAAAAGGGTGGTCTTAACTTTTTGCCATCAGAGTTCAGGTCTGGTGTTCATTCTTTCTGAAGTAGAAACCTCATTCTGTCAATTACCAGAGTTGAACAGAATCAAGAAAAACTGGTTTATGCTGCTTATTGTCACAAGGGATTGATATACGAGCCAGAATACTACTTTAATCTGATAAAATATAGAATTATCAGGCCAACTGGAATACAAACATCACTGTTCAAACATGTCCTATTCTCGTAGTCAGGCTACTTGAGAAATCAGATTATAATTAGGAGCTTGCTTTGGTGAGTACATAGTCTGAGAAACAGTAATGCAAATCCGCAGATCAAAGGATCTCGTTCTTTGTACAGTGTTAAGCAAGTCAGCCAGCCTCTGGTTCTTTTGGGGTTCTTTTGGCCTTCATGCTGTTAAACAAAAAATTTTTGCAGCCAAAAGCTTTTCTTAAAGGTTTTATTGAGCCATGTGATAGCCAGAAAAAAGACCAGTCTTTTTTAAACTGAGACATATAATTTAAACCACCAGCTGCTGAGCTAGATAGAGAAGACAAAAATGTCTTGGAGCTGTCTGCCTTGGAGCTGACATTTGGAGCTCTTTTAATGATGTAAGTTTTGAAATGAAAGAATTTACATTGGCTTATAAATAAGGAATGGTGAAAGATGAGCCAGGGGCAGTTATAGATAGGTGCATAGTTCATAAGGAAGTAATCATATTTACTACTTTAAATTAATTATAGGCAACAGTCCGAAAAGTAGATGCATAAGCAGGATGCAGTGGCATCTGGTGGTTAGCTATTCCCTTTTAGCTAGGCTCCTGGAACTTAATTCAGAACTCCAGCATACACAGAAATTTGAGAGGTCTTTTGTTAGTTGGACCACAGCAGGCTCATTACCCTACTCTCTTTTTCCCATCCTTTGTAATTAAAATTAATAAGGACACCTCAGAATTATTATCTTGTCAGTGTTCTATATTCAGACATAACCAGCCTTCTTTTGATCTCCACAGTCTATTTCTAGGCAAATTACATATGACACAATTGATTAGATTTGAGTTTATTAAATTATAAAATTTCAGTCCTACCAGAGATTATAGCGAAGGCACATTGCTTGAGATTTTGGTTGTAACTCTACTCCCATTCTCAGAGGAATCTGTAAACAATGTTGTTTTACTCAGCAGCATCTATTAGGCAGCATCTGTTAGGTACGGAATTCACCTGTTTTAGATGTAGAAGTCAGCCTAAATCCTTGAGTCTTCAAGTGCTTTGGTAGAGCCTTATTGTCATGCATATTAACTTCTTAACAGTGACACTTTGAGATTAGAGAGTTGGGTTGGGGAGGTGGATTAGACACAAACCAGAGATAGCAGTTACTACTCTAAAAGTTTACACATCTCCCAAAGTTCCAAGACATTTTTAAATGACATTAAAGAAATTCCTTTAAAGCCGTCAATTTATTTTCTCATTCGAGCCTGTCATCAAGGTGAAAAACATTGATCATTTCATGTAATATTTTAAGGTAGTTGAAGTAAAAAAATGTAGGCGACTTTTTATAGCATTTCAAGGTAGGTTGTTTTGAGGCCATCTTCTTTGGGTTTAAAGACCGTGGAATAAATTGTTAGCAGTGACTATCCACGAAAAAGAGATGGGAGTTGCAGGGGAGGCAGAGAGACGCTTTGAATTTTACTTTGTATACTTCCATATGTTTGACTTGCCCCTCCAAGAGTCATGTACTACTTTTGTAACATTTTAAAAGCCAATTGAAAAAACCTAAAGATTGAATAACAATAAGTTTTAAAATTATTATAATATTAATAATTACAAAAAATAATGTTATTGAGATTTTACCACTACAGCTATTATTACTGTTCATGATATTAGTTAACTCTCATGGCTTTCTACATGCTGGATAATATAATAAGTGTGTTATAAAAATGATCTCTCTTGAGTTTTTACAGCAAGCCAATATGGTAGGAATTGTTATTCTTATTTAATAATAAGAAGTCCAGGCTTAAGGTTAGGTAGCTTCTCCTAGTCATGCAAAGGTAAGGGAGGAGCCAGGGTTTGATCCCTAGACTATTCAGCCCCAGAACTGAAGCGCTTTATTAGTGTATACATCCTAACCCTATTTCTTACATTCTCAGTTAAAATGTACCAGGCTTAAGTAAAATGCCAATAATTGAGTATCTCTGGAAGGATCATTCATTCAGTATCTCAGTAGTTGTGGTATTTGAATCATGAGCTAACCAATAAAAAGCACTACTACAGAAATAGGACCCTGTTATCCTGTTCTATTATTTAACAAAATATTATTTAATACTTATTTCTTAAATATTAACTTATTTAACATTTAATATTATTCTATTAATATAATTTTGGTTGACATGTTATTTAGTAAAAATCTTCATATAGAAAAATGGAATATGTTTATCTTATGAGTTACAGAAAAGAGAAATTGTCAACCATAGTTAATCAGGGATAGAAACATTTGAAGTTAAATATGTAAGCAGGCAGCATGGATAGTGCTACACACAATAACAGTGCTTTGGTGTGGTTCTCACATTCTGGGAAACTGCTACCCAACCCTTCAGAGCTAAAACTTGAATTTTTGTCAGGA
The DNA here is from genome assembly GCA_004027375.1 of Macroglossus sobrinus. NCBI lineage: Eukaryota > Metazoa > Chordata > Mammalia > Chiroptera > Pteropodidae > Macroglossus > Macroglossus sobrinus. The sequence goes on from PVKZ01001263.1 coordinate 422,936, forward strand.
TCACAAACTGGGTCTAAACTGGAAGTTTAAACTCAAATTTAGACTTGAAGCAGCCAAACTCATGAAATACCAATTTACAACGCAGAATGTAAATTTCTTGGGTGCCACTGATCTAAGTGCTCAGTAGTAGATTAGCACATTCTCTCCCTAAAAGAAAGACTATAAAATCAGTATCAAAAGTTAAAAAGAACATATAGAGAATGCTGCCTTTTGTGTAAGGAAGAAAGGAAAATAACAAACCTGCATAGGTTCAGTTATCTTCATAAAAAGAAACAGGAATGATAAACTGAAAAACAGTGAAGTTGGTTACCTGCAAAGAATAGAAGGAGAGCAGAAGGGATATGAGAGGAAGTGTAATTTTGATTTTTGAAAACATGTCAGTGTTCTACATATTTAAGAAATAAAATTAAATCAGTAAAGATGGGAAGGGGGAAATCTAAAACTGAAAGCAAACTAAAACGGATGAACCTAATTGTATTTTAAATTAATACCATAAGCACACTGAAGGAAAAAGAAAAGTAACTATGAACACTGTCTTTATCCCTTCAGTTTTGGGTTAGGGGAACGGGAGAATTGCAAGCCAATCCAAAGCTATTTTTGATAGACTCCTTTTTGTTGTAGTAGGGGTGAAGCATTTCTAAAACCAATGTAATAGAGGATTGAGCAAATGAGTGAAATTGTCATTGAAGCCAGAGTTCTCACTAGGGAGAAAGAGGCTTACAAATATGATATGAGAGAAAGCAAGAGAGAGCCTGTGAGATGGATTGTAATTGGAGTTATTAGTGTAACTCATGATTTATAAACTGTATGAGTATTTACATGTATGTGTGCTGCACATGTATATGTATGCATATATATATATGCATGTGTATTTGTATATACATATGTGTGTATTTATTTGCCCTGTCCACAAAAAGCAAATATACCCTAGTAGCAATGAGCACATTGTAAGCCTAGATCTTGACTTCTAATATCCTTTCCCTCACTGAAATAAACTAGAACTCCTCAAAGAAATGACATCTTCTAGGGCTGGGGCAAAGTAGATTTGGGATAAATGTAGAACATCTTGTTATGCCAAAAAGAAAGGAAATACTTTAAAAATGTGTGTGTGTGTGTGTGTAAAAGCCTGTCTTATTTTGTCTGATATTAGTATAATACCCCTGTTCTCTTTTGGTTTCTATTTGCATGGAATATTTTTTTCAGCCCTTTTACTTTCTTTCAACCCATTTGTGTCATTGGATTTAAAGTAGACAGCATATAGTTGGATCATTGATTTTTATCCATTTTCATTGAGCATTTAATGCATTTATGTTTAAAGTAATTACAAATAAGGAAAGACTTCTGTCTTTTTGCTGTTTGTTTTCTATATGCTTTATAGTTCTTTTGTTCCTCATTTCCTGCATTAACTGTATTCTTTTGTGTTTTAATTTTTTGTACTGAAATGTTTTAATTTCATTCTCATTTCATTTTGTATATATTCTATAACTATTTTCTTTGTGATTACTGTGAGAATTACATTTAACATTCTAAAGTTATAACACTCTAATTTAAATTGGTGCCAGTTTAACATCAATAACATTAAAACTCTGTCTTAGTTTCTCCCTCCCATTTAAAAAATAGTTTGGCTGGATATAGGATTCTTTGCTGACACTTTTTTTTCTTTTAGCACTTTGAATATATCAGCCCAGGGCCTTCTAACCTTCTGGCCTCCGGCAGATTTCTGATAAAAAATCTGTTTATAATCTTACTGAAGATAACTAGTTTGTGACAAGTTGTTTGCCTCTTATTGCTTTTAAGATTCTGTCTTTGTCTTTGAACAGTTTTATTATAATAATGTGTCTCAATGTGGATTTCTTTGAAGTCATTCTACTTGGAGTTTGTTGAACTTCTTGCATATTAAAATTATGTCTTTCATCAAACTTGGGAAATGTTTTGCCATTATTTCATCAAATAATTTCTCTGCCCCATTCTTCCTCTTTCTTCTCCTTCTGGGATTGCCACATGTGTGTGCTGGTCTACTTGATGGTTTCCCACAAGTCCTTCAGGCTCTATTCACTTTTCTTTAATTTTCTTTTTGTTCTTCATATGATAATTCCCATTGTCCTGTATTCAAATTTGCTGATTGTTTCTTCTGCCTGATGTGCCTTTTACTCTCTGGTGAATTTTTTATTTTTGTTTTTGCCTTTTTAGCTCCAGTATTTCTTCTTGGTTTCTTTTTAGGTTTTCTATCTCTTTATTTTCTTTACTTTTTCCATATCTTCCTTTGGTCCTTTGAGTATCTTTAAAACAGTTGTTTTAAAGTCTTTGATTAGTAGGCCCACCATCTGGCCTTTCTCAGTGACATTCTCTGTTCACTTTTTTTTTCCTTCGGATGGGCAATACTTTCCTATATCTTTGTATGCTGTTGATATTTTTGTTGAAAACTGGACATTTAAGTCGAATAATGTGATAACTCTGGAAATCAGAATCTCCTTTGTCCCCAGGGTTTGCTCTTTTTTGTTTTGTTTTGTTTTTGATTACCATAGGCTTTCTTTGTGCCAAGGTGTAAATCTCAGGCCTTCTCAGTCTTTTCTAAGCTTGTGCCTTTCCTTGAGTATGCACAGTGACTTCCTAATTTCCCCTGTAAATGAAATTGCCTTTGAATGTCCTAGTCTTTAATGTCTGGCTCTCAAAATGAAGGAAAACAGAAAAATAAAAGGGGTTTGGGGTCAGCCCTTTAAATCCTCTGGAAGTCACCTCAGGCAGATAGGGAGGGGCTGGCAGCATTGTGGGATGGAGAGCATCAATGGCTGCTAGACACTGTGTGTGTACCTCTGTGATTAGAAGTAGCAATCAGTGATGAGAATACAAATCCTGATATTTGGAAAACAAGGTCCTTATTGCCCACCTGGCTTCCACAAGCTGTGTGCAGGCTGCTCCTGCACTGTCCACCACATGGCTGAGAGTAGTAGATTGGGAGCTGCTACTCTGCTAAGAGCTGAAATTGACAAAACTTGATTGCAGTTTCCCTTTCAAACCTTCACCTGGAGGTTACAAACCTTCAGTGGACTCTCAAGAGTTTTAAAATAGGTTTAGCAGTCATATTTTTCCAGTCTAGTTGTTGGCTGGGTGAGAAGACATATTTCTGGTTCTTCCTATTTCTCCAGAATTCCTCCCAGAATCCTCTCGCAGTCATTTTTGTAGGATTAAATAACCATTATGGTAATAGAAATGAACATACTTTGCTATCTCGACCACTGAGTTTTACTCACAAGAACACTTTGAAATTTTGTGACAAACAATCTTTAAAGAATTTCTGGGTGATTTAAAAAGCCAATTTCAACATATGTTTGCACTTTCCTTATACAATTACCTAGGGAGATGCTTTATAGTCTATTTGAAAGGAGATCAAGATGTGGTAAAAATCATCTCAATTTAATCAAGTTGACATTGTTTACTGTTTGGTAATATCTTGGTAAAAATAGAAATGTACATTTCTGTTTGCAATGTGAAAATAACCTATAAAAATGCATTCTTTTCATCACAGCATTAATGTATAGACTAATTATAATTCTGTATGAATATGTATTTCTTTCAGGGCTGGTGGTTGGATTTATCCTAGCCATTTCAAATTTCAGCTTTTTTACCTCTTTGCTGATGTTTTTCCTTTCTTCTTCGAAACTCACTAAATGGAAGGGAGAAATAAAGAAGCGACTAGATTCAGAATATAAAGAAGGTAAACTGTATTATGTTTGGCATCATTTAAACTAATAATTTTGTTCCATTCTAATATATAAGATTGAACCAAAATATGTTTAGACTGTTGAAACAGGTAAATTTTATCTGAGAATTATTTTAAGTAGAAGCATAATTTAGGTTGTCATTACTTTGCCACAATAGCAAGTAACAGCAAAATTTTAGAAGCACTAAAGTCTATCATTAATTTTCTAAAACAATTTAGAATATGGGCAAAGGTACTATCTCACTTTCAGTTATTTAAAAATTTTAGTCGTTTTCTTAAACGTTAAAATATAAGTTTGTATATCTGCAATGATATTCCTTCTGAGGAAAAAACATTTCTTGTCCTTTTTATCTACTTGTTTGCTTCTAGGTGGGCAGAGGAATTGGGTTCAAGTATTCTGTAATGGAGCTGTACCCACAGAGCTGGCCCTACTGTACATGATAGAAAATGGCCCTGGGGAAATCCCAATAGATTTTTCCAAGCAGTACACTGCTTCTTGGATGTGTTTGTCTCTCTTGGCTGCCCTGGCCTGCTCTGCTGGAGACACATGGGCTTCAGAAGTTGGCACTGTTTTGAGTAAAAGCTCTCCAAGGCTAATAACAACTTGGGAGAAAGTTCCAGTTGGTGAGTTTTATTTAAGTCTCAAAAAAATGAAAATTAACAAAAAAAACCTTTAATTTATCATGTTTCTTTTTAAAGAGCCTTTAAAGAATTTTTTAGCCTTATTAGTTATAAAATTACTATAGACTGTTATATTGGTGATAATAAATAATATTTATAGGAAATGTTAGCAAATCTTAGATAAACAATATAAAAACATATAGATTGACTCACAGAAATATCACTGGGAAAGGGAGAAAATAAGATGTTTCTTGAGGACCTATTATGTGATCAGTGTTTTACCATATATCTTAGTTCCCTATTACTGTTCTGAACTATTGCTACTCCTCTTTTTTTGTCTCTGTCATCACCTCCTCCTGCCCCTTCCTCTTCTTCCCTCTTCCTCTTTTTTCTCCTCTTCTATCTCCTCCCTTTCATTTGCCTCCTTTACCTCTCCTTTTTTTCCTCTTCAGTATCATCATGAACAGCTAACATATGCAAAAAACTGTTCTACCTACTATATGCAAGGAACTGTTCTACATGCTGTACATGAGTTACCATTTAATACTCCTCATAATCATGTGAATTCTTTTATTATTTCCATCTTAACAAACAAAGAAACTAAGGCATAGAAAAGTTAGGTAACCTCACTATCATTACATAGCTTGGAAATGACAGAACTAAGATTGAAACCAGTCAATTTGGTTCCACTGACCTCTTATACTTTATTGCTTAGAATGTCAGCGGATGCTGAGGTCCTATGATCTTATGGTCTCAGGATCTTTGGATTAAATCAGAACCCTTTCTTTAAATTAGTCTTGTTTGAGTACCGAAAGTTTTTGCTTTCCCTGCCTTTATGTGATTGCTGATTGTTAACCATATGATTTTATCCGTGTGTTTCTTCTTCAGGGACCAACGGTGGGGTTACAATGGTGGGCCTTGTTTCCAGTCTCCTTGGTGGTACCTTTGTGGGCATCGCCTACTTCCTCACACAGTTGGTTTTTGTTAATGATTTGGATAGTTCTGCTCCCCAATGGCCAATCATTGCATTTGGGGGTCTGGCTGGATTACTAGGATCAATTGTAGACTCATATTTAGGAGCTACAATGCAATTTACTGGTGAGAACAAAATCTTATTATTGGAACTTATTGGTGTGTAAAAGAAATGGGAAAGAGTTATGGAAATGAAAAAGAAAGATGTGACAAAAACAATTCCAGAGACACAGGGAGTTGAGGGACTAGGAATGGTAGGTCAAAGTCTCTCTACAATTTTGATTTTTTTAATTTTCTTTCTTAATTAATTAAAAGAGAATTAGTCCTGCAGAACAATGAGTGGAAGCTGTGTGGGGAGGATATGATAGTGTAGGAAACAGACATTTTTGCTAATGGGACTTCTCCTGATCCCAGGAAAGCAGAACATTTGGGATGAAATCATTTTAATGCCCCCTTCTTACATTTATTTTCAAAGTCTGTTTGAGAGATAATTATTGTACTAATCTGACTATACAAACATGACCTGCTTTTCTACTCTGACACCATTGTGCATGCTGTCCTACCACTGAGTTTTTAGCCCCACTTAAGGTATATGGGAGAGTCAATTTTACCAAAAGCTTTCTGTGCTTTATTTCTGAGGCTTTCCTGTCATGTCAGTATACTGACATTTTGTTTAGTGTGTTTTGCTCAACATTCTTATCAACCATGTTTTCTTCTTTGACTTATATAATGAAGAGCTGGATACAGTCCTGAATACAGTCCTCCCAATTCTCCTTATGCTCCATGATAATCTACTTGCCCTTTCACTCTCCTCCCTACCAGTCAGAATGCTTGTTTTCTCAATTTCATTAGTCTTACCTAGAGGCTAACGAAGAATCAGAATTCACACCAAAGGGAAACTTCACACACAAACACATGTTTTTTTAAAGAGTGTAGGTTTTATTCTGAACTGGGGTCTAATTAGGCAAGTTTCTGATCATATTGAATGGGTTAAATTGTGGGCTATGGGAAAGTTTCATTCATTCAGTGTGCCACTGGTGTGCCACCTTCGTGCCAGCACTATGCTGGATTCTGGGTATCCATTGCAGAGGTTTGCAAACCTGATCTCTACTCAGGTTGGTCGTGCCATCTCTGCTTTTCATATTCTTCCTTCTACTTCTGAAGGAACTTTAGCCGTGTTAAAAGAAGTGTTGAGGCATACTGAAACTCATTTATTCAAAGAGATCTTTTATGATCAAGGGTTCCATGTCTCTCACCATATAGATTACCTACTAAAGTCATTTTATAAGTGGCTGAGAATCTTTCAAAAAAATTTTTTTTGGAAAAGAAAAGCTGATTGGTTTTGTTTGTTTGTTTTTAAATCAAATCATTTGGATTTTCTACCTCACTTGGCTTCTTTACCTCTCTAGGTTTGGATGAAAGCACTGGCATGGTGGTCAACAGCCCAGTGAAGGAGACGAAGTACATATCAGGGAAACCCATTCTTGATAACAATGCGGTGAATCTGTTTTCTTCTGTCCTTATTGCTCTCTTGCTTCCGACAGTTGCTTGGGGTGTTTGGCCCAGGGAGTGAACTTTATTTCATTTACAAAGGTTGAAACTGTGGTAAATTTAGCTAAATTTGCAATCCCAAATTTCATTCTAAGAGGAATCATTGTAATGGCAAAGGAGAAATGCCAACTCCTCCCATATTCCATTGTGATGGAATTCTACATTTCCTCTTGTCTAGTCCCTTGTAACAGCTAAGATAGTCCAGTGAAAAACAAGAATACATAAAGGTTACCCTTTTTTTTTTCTTTTGTTAAATGGACCTTGATTAATGAATCTGTAATGTCCCTGTACATTGATACATATTGAACTGAAAGCTCTTTGTTGAACTGAAAGTTCCTACATGATAGATATAAATTTTGTTTTGTTTAAACCAACGTGGTGACTAAAAGTGATAAAATTTTAAAATTGTTCTCAGTTGTGCCAGAGAAATGCCACTATACCAGTTACCCAAATGTTATATCTGTTTTAAGTGGTTTAAACTGATGTGTTCAGCAGCCTGAATAAGTGTAGTGTCCTGGACTTCTTGCATTACTTGCCACTTATAATTGTAAAAAGTATGAAATTTGGTTCCTTAGTGAGCTGTGAGTCCTACTTCACATTTGTTCTTCCTTCCTCAGGGTTAGTAATTTAAAAAAAAAAAAGTCTTTTTGATATGATTACAATGCATGAAACAATTATTTTTAAGTAAAGCGAAAGATCTGTCATATCTAAATAATATGTATCTTCTAGCTTTCTTTGAAATGTACATAAGAATCTGTTTTGCATTAGCATCCTGAACAGATGGAACAGTCACTGGGAAATTATTATAATAATTTCTTTATTTGCTATCCTGAAATTCATTGGAAGGTGCTGAGATTTCCTATGATGTACCTTTTAAGTTGTGCTCTCCTTTACATTATAGCCTCAGCTAAAGTGAATTCTATGTTTCAGTTTTTTCTTTCATTGTGATTAACTATGTGCTAAAAAGTTTGATATGGTATGGATTTGTGTGTGTGTGTGTGTGAAAAGCATTTAAAAATATTTTTCATGTGCTTTCCACACTGTTCTTTCTCTTGGAAAAACTGGGGAGATTTTCCATTAGTAAACCACCATCAGAGTGGATAAACCGTAGAGTTCTTTATTGGTGACTCTACTATAGTAATGATCTACAACTGACTTGGTTCATGGAGGAAGGAAAAAGAAAAAAACAATCGACACTGGTTATTTCTTAACCCAAACAACTCAGTGAGTCTTAACCTTTGTTTTTCAACTTGGAGTATACATTGGAATCACCTGTCCATCTTTTATAAAAATGCTTGTATGTGAGCTTCACCTTCAAAGATTCTGACTCACCTGGTCTGGGGTACAATCTGAGAATTGGGACTTTTAAAACCTCTGGCTGCCCCTTAGAATCATGTAGGGTTTTTTTTAAAACACCGTTGCCAAGAATCCTCTTTAGATCAAGTAAATCAGAATGTCTGAAGGTAAGACTATTTTTACAAAATTCTCTGGGAGAGTATAATGTTTAAACAGGTTGAGAACTACTAAATAAGAATATCCTAAAGCAGCAGTCCCCAACCTTTTTTGGCACCAGGACCCATGCTTTTTTGGGAATCTAATGCCTGGTGATCTGAGGGAGAGCTGAGGTAATGCTGCTAGTGCTTGGGAGCAGCTGCAAATACAGATGAAGCTTCATTCGCTAACCAACCACTCACCTCCTTTTTTGTGGCCCAGTTCCTAACAGGCTATGGACCAGTACTGGTCAATGACCTGGGGGTTGGGGACCCCTGTTCTAAAGCACTATACCTAAAAGAAGCTTCAAAAGATGAACCTTGGACATGGTTTCATAGTGTAGCAGTTACCACGTCTGCTTTACACGTAGAAGATCCTGGGTTCTTGCCCCAGTGGAGCCATGGTCCATGGTCTGCGGCCATGCCATCCTGATCAAGCCCAATATCTGATCTCAGAAGCTAAGCAGTGTCAGGCCTGGTTAATACTTGGATGGGAGACTTCCTAGGAAGACCAGCTGTTAGGCATAAATAATAATAAATTTTTTTTAAAATGAGCCTTTTTCATTTTTATACCAACAACTATTAGCAATAATGCTGTATGCTGTCTTTATGAGTGAATTAGCTTGTGATAATTATACAGTGTCATGTTATATCACTTAGTAAATCATTCCTGAATCAGTTTTTCATGCAGCTTGTTTTTTCCTGTAGCTGTTCTAACATGTCTTTTCTCTTTTCCTGGTGATTAATCTTCAGGACATACAATGGGACAAAAATATTTATTGAAACTCTCTTTGGGTTTGGGAAAATCATATTCACAGTTTGGAGAAATACTGCCTTAATAATGCTTTATTTGAGAATTTAGGACTAGTTATGGTTTGGAATAAAAAATTTTTCAGATTTTAGTAAGGTGATAGAGTATTTATAAAATATTTCACTTAAAAGTCCTAAAATTATCTAGGGTAGCAAATACACTAATATGTCTGGTGAATGTATGAATAGCACGAATAATGTTATAACTATAGACTATAAAGAACCTCACATCAGGTCAGGTTTTGTCGTCAAACTAAGGAAGAAACCTTCTGTTTTCAGAACTTTTTTAGATATGAGAATTGTAGATAAATATTTGTGGCTCTTTTTTAAAATCTTAGAAGTATTTTACTGTAACATTTTTAATTTGATATTGAACTAGTTCAGCCTATTCTATTCTAGCAGTTAATATAAAAAGTACTTTTCATAGAAAGTCCCCCTTTAATAAAACAATATGTATTACCTACCTAGGCAACCTAAAGGTATACATACTATTTCTTATCCTTATGTTACACAATAGAGGAGAGCAAGATCTATGTGGCTCAGGGCAGCTCTTGGGGGAGACTTGAAGACTTTAGGGTATGGCACTTGAAGAATCATGTGGAGCCACCAGGAGAACAGTGAATTGATACAATAGGTCATTTGATTCCTAGTTTATCTCATTTATCTATACCTCAACCAAGGTATATATATCTCTTTTTTTTGTTTCTAGCTGCTATATGTATAAGATACTGGCTTCAGAAATGCCAGTCTCATATCTATTAGGTACAGGCCTAGTATAGAGAAAAATTACATGAGGTAAGATATTGTAAACTGCCACATGCCTGTAATCTGAACTCTTATGCACAGTGAGTATAATAGAGCCCAATCATCTGACATTCCTGATACCAGCACAATGAGAAAAAACTGTAGTTAGCCACCAAATCTCAGGTAAATGTACTGTTTTAAAGATATAAACACAATTATGCAGCATAATTATTTAATCTTCTAAAGGAATATCTGTTGCTATTATTCAAAATGGTTCTGAATATTTTAAATATATATAGGTGTTCAGTCTACAGCCATGACACCTGAACAAGCCTGATCCCTTCTGATCTCGGAAGCTAACAGGGTCGGGCCTGGTTAGTACTAGGATAGAGACCACCTAGGAAGACCAGGTGCCGTGGGCATAAAAGATAAGGAATTGTAAGCTGACAAGGTCCTTGCAATCTGTGAGGTCAACCAAGGGTTGCCTCACCTAAAAAAAAAAAATAGTGTCTTGATATTTTAATTTATAGGAAATGAATCTTAAAAGAATGCACAGAAAACTCTACATAGTTGTATAGTCTTCAAGAAGAAAAGCATTTTGTAATAACAATAGTTGATGTTGTGCCAAGTACTGTTTTATATACTCTTTGCCAACATTAACTCATTTAGTTCTCAAGAACCCTATGAAGCAGGTCTGTTCATTCATTTTGTACCAGTAAGGAAATTGGGCTTGAAAAGATTTAATGATAGATCTGGGATGAAGACATGAAGATTAAAGATAGAAAAAAATAATAAGTGTTTGAGGAACTATTATTTGTGTTGTGATAGCAAAGCTATAGCTTGTTCAGCTACTGAACTAAGGTTTTCCAAGAGAAGTAATAACCCAACAGGTAACTGTCACTGCAGCAACAGGAAAGCTGAGCTATTGCTATTCAACAGCTTCACTAACTGCTCTCTGAAGTTTTTGTTTTTTCCTAAAGTGATTGGCAACAGGTTTAAAATTTGTGAATTTAAAAGGTTTAAGATTTTAACAGGTTTCAGATTTGTGAACTTAAAGGGGTTTTTTCCTCCTTTTAAGAAAGGCCATGAGAAAGCCAATGTCAACATAAATCTTAGGGAGTACATTGTAAAGAGGAATACTGTTTAGCTATTAAAACATTTTAGATACATATATGTTGGCATCGAAGATGTTCATGATATATTAAGTAAACAATAGTTTAAAAACCAGAATTGACAGTATGCTTTCATTTTTTAAATATAGCTATTTAACCATCAAAAAAAGATCAGGATGTGTATACACTCATAATGTTAATTATTCCTGGGAGGTGGAATTATTAGAGTTTTAACATTTTCCTTATTTTTTAACTTTTGTTTTTCAATTTGAGTTGATGTTCAATATTTTATAACATTTTATTTTAACTATAATATCTTCTATACTGAATATCCTTGTTTTTTAAATTAAGCAATGCAGTGATTTTTGTTAAAAGGGGAAATGGGGGAGGAAAGTGGTCACCTAATTTATTACCATACAGTACAGAGGGGACATGATATCTTTTCAATAAATGGTGCTGGGTCATTTGATAGCCATATGAGGAAAAAAATGTATCTTGACCCCTTTTGCACATTGTATAGAAAATTGATTCCAGTTGGATTACAGAACTAAATGTGAAATATTAAACTAATTTATTTGAGAAAAATATAGAATAACTATGTGACTTGGAGTAAGGATGATTTCTTAAATGGGACACAAAATTATCTACCAGAAAGAAAGAGTTGGACTATATTAAAATTAATAATTTCTGTTTATTAAAAGATACTATTAAGAGTGAAAAGCAGCCCACAGAGTATAGGTAGATTTGCATGTATACTCAACAAAGGATTCATATTTAGAATATAAAACAAACACCTGCAAATCTATTTTAGAAAGATCTTCAACCCAATGGAAAAATGGGCAAAGATCTGAACAGCCACTTCATGAAAGTATATCCAAATAGCCACTGAACATCTGAAAATATGCTGCTTTATTCATCAGAGAAATGCAAGTTAAAAAGTACACTGGGAACCATACCAATCAGAATAGGTGAAGTAAAAAACGAAGGAAAATACTAGATGTTGAAGGAGATAGAACCCATATTGCTGGAAGGAACATAAACTGGTACAACCAATTTGTAAAAGTGTTTAGCAATATTTACTAAGGTTGACTGTTCATACTTTGACCCATTAATTCTATGCATAAGTGTGTACTCATAAATGTTCATACCAGCTCTCATTATGGTCCCATGCTGGAAACTACCCAAATGCCCATCAGCAGTAATCAGCAAAAATAAGATAAGTATGATGTGAAATATTCACATAATGGAAATATATATATAACAATGAGAATGAACAGCCTACGCCCGCACTCAGTATTAATACTATGAGCCTTACAACATAATGTTGAATGAAAGAAGTCAGACATAGAAGAGTCTATACTGTGGTTTCATTTATATAAAGAATAAAAATGTGTGAAATGTGTGCTGATAGAAATCAGAGCTGTTACCCCTATGAAGTTTCTTGAAGGGAACTTCTGAAGTGCTGAAAATGTTCCTTGGTCTGGGTGCTGGCTATGTGAGTGTCTAGTTGTGAAAGTGTTTAAAGCTGAATATTTATAGCATTTATTATTTCAATTTAAAAAAAGGTGAAATAATTATCACAATAAATGGAATGCTGTATTTGATTATTACTGCTTTAAAAAGGAATGAAAATATCTAAAACTTTTTGTGAGTGTGGTCGCGGGGAGAAACTTTACTTTTTCTCAGTTCTTTTGCCTGGTTTAATAATTAAATCTACATGTGACAGACTAAAAAGAAAATAACCAAATTTAATTACATATATATGTATGAGAACTACATGAGAGCTTCGGGAACAAAGTTAAAATGACGTATATATGGCATTCTAAACCAAGGATGAAGATAAGGCACCTTGGGGCTTCAAAGGGAAAGAAGGTGATTAGAAGGATGATAAAAAGAACAGATGTTCAGTAATTAGAAGTTTGCCCTGCCCTATTTTTGGTAATAACTCTTGTTATGGACAAGGCCCCTAATTTAAATTCTCCAAGGGAAAGAAAGGTAGAAGTTTCTTGTGAGCCTGCAGAGTCTTGGTTGCCTTTAGCTTAAAATAATTTGCATACTACATAGATGCATCTTGGGGTAGCTTGTTCTGAATCCCTACAGTGTTTATCCTGATGCAGAGGGAAACCATGATTGTTGAGGGGTTTGATCCCAGACATAACATTTCTGTTTTGTTTCTCACTTTTATGTTGTATCTTAAACCTGAGCCATGAAATAGTGGGATAGAAAGAGTGTAATTGTGAGGTAAGGAAACCTGTGTTTTAGCTTCTAGTCACCCAACAAAAATTCACTTGATGCCTCTATGCTTTAGGTATTGTGTTCTGAAGCTGGAGAATTAAAGATGGGTAAGAGAAGGACCATGCCCTCCTGGTCTCATAAGAGTGGAGAAGATGTGTAACATGTTGAACAGATATGATGTGTGAACTGACTTTTTTTAAACAACTTTATTTTTGCCTTCTACTGCCCCTTAAAACTTCCCATAACCTTATATAAAAACTCCAACAAGCCCTTGACATTTTCCGGTTCTCTCTATTTTCTATAGTTCACCACGTAAAGTAGGTGAACTGTGAGAGAATAGAGAGAACCGTGTTTTCACTGTAGGCTTCCAGCCTGAAGCAGGTCCCAGCTAAGGCTGGGAATAAAACTAAATTAAATTCAAGTTTCTTTCTTTCTTTCTTTCTTTCTTTCTTTCTTTCTTTCTTTCTTTCTTTCTTTCTTTCTTTCTTTCTTTCTTTCTTTCTTTCTTTCTTTCTTTCTTTCTTTCCTTCCTTCCTTCCTTCCTTCCTTCCTTCCTTCCTTCCTTCCTTCCTTCCTTCCTTCCTTCCTTCCTTCCTTCCTTCCTTCCTTCCTTCCTTCCTT
>PVKZ01001264.1:0-79620 GCA_004027375.1 Macroglossus sobrinus
AGAAGGGCAAAGGACTGGAAGTGGAGTGAATGACTGATCGTGCCCTCCTAGTGTGGGGTTCGGGGAGCTTCCGGGTTGGTGAACACATTCACTGTCCGGGGAGGGGGACATGCCCAGCTCCATAGGGACAGAAGATGCTTCTATGCTCGGTCAGGACCCTCCCAGACCTCACCCTGTGCATCCCTTCGCCTGGCTGCCATCTCTGTCGTACCCTTTGATAAACTGGCAAACATAAGTCAGTGTTTCCCGGAGTTCTGTGAGCTGTTCCGGCAAATTAATTTGACCCCGAGGAGGGGGTCATGGGAACCTCCAATCTGTAGCCAAGTCAAACAAGTTGTGGGTAACCTGGGGACCTGCCACTTGAAATTGGCCTCTGAAATGGTGCGGGTTGTCTAGCAGCATTGAGCCCTCAACCTGTGAGATCTGACACTATCTCCAGGTAGACAGGGCGAGAATTCAGTTACACTGTAGGACACCCAGCTGGTGTCAGATAATGAAATATTGTTTTAAGCTGCTAAGTTTGCAGTCATTCATTATAGCAACCAGAGAGAACTCATATCCCAGGACAGGGAGCCCCGGCAACCCCCACAGGGCACAAGGACAGCAGCGGACGGTAGATCGCCCATCGCTGAGCGGAGGGCTGCCAGCCTGGGTCCCCGTGTCGCTGGGAGACATTCCCGGAGGAAATGAAGGCCCCCAGAACGGCCTCAGAGCCCCAAGTGAAGAAATCCTTCACTTGCCCTCAGGAAAGCTTCCTGGGTGAGCTAAGCTCCAAGTTTCGTTATCTGTGGCTGGAATTGCACCTCCTCGGTGTGGAAATGCGGTTCTGCCACCAGAAGCGCTGACTGGCGACTTCCGAGTGGTTATAAAACAGGAACTGACCTCTCGTGGACTTAGCCCGCACGGGGTGTCACGCTGTGGCAGTGTGCAAACACAGACCTTTAGAAAGGTCACTATTACTGTTTCCCAATCTCCATGAAATGAGAGGAGCGACCGTCAGATGGAACCCCCAGCGGGGGTGACTCTGTCACTTCAGTTCCTGGCAGCTCTGTTCCGTGTCTCTTTCACACACACTGGTGGAACCAGAGATCAAGACCCCTCGTCTGAGTCCGCTCAGCTGGCCAGAACCCAACACCACGGGCGGGGGAGGGGCTCAAACAGCAGACATCTCTTCTCTCCCAGTTCTGGGGCTGGAAGCCCAAGGTCCGGGTACCCGCGTGGCGGGGTTCCAGCGAGAGCTGTCTTCTAGGCTCGCAGGAAGACCACCGACCCCACCATGAGGGCCCCACACTCATAAGCTCACCGAGCCCCCGTCACCTCCCGAAGGCCACATCTCCAAACACCATCACCAGGGAGGGGAGGGCTTCTAACATATGAAATTGGAGGGACACGTGCACAAAATGCATACACACGTGTGCACACGCGCACACGCACACGCACACGCGCACACGCACAGAAGGGGGGCCTTGTTCTCCCAGGTGAGTGAAGCCACAGCATACATTTAATGACACATGTTGCAGACACACAGAGTACCAGGAATCGAACTAGAATACACGTTTTGAAAACAAGGCTGATCGCAATAAACAAGGTCAAGAATATCTGAGAAAGGATAGTCATATACTTATTTCCAAAGACAGAGTATTATATATGTCTTTAACGTTGAGGATGCGTCACGTAAAATTTTTTTTGATTATACGGGGCTGATGTCCCTCGTGAAAAGTTCTTGAGGAAATCAGTTCTGTGAGGACCTCCTGGTGGTTCTTGGAGATGAAATGTTGGTGATTCTCGGCCCAGAGGAGGAGGATAGCGGCTGAAAATTCCCTAAATATAACGAGGGTGTCCAAACGGGGCTCAGCAGTCAGAAAACAAGACTCGTAGCTGCTTTACCTGACCCCATAGGTTTGCGATGAGGATGGAGGAGCACTATATAGACCACACATAGGGTGGGCTCTCGATGAATGAATGGTACCTATTCTTCTCCTTGGTGTGCTGCTGGCGCTCATAGTGACTCAACTGATGTCCCACCTCCTGACTGCACTTAGCTGACTTGGCAGCCACCACCCAGCCTGAACCTGTCACAAAACCACTCCTACGCCGTGCCCTATCTGCCAGGCTTTTCCTGTAAGTCGACAGGACTCGGGGGACAGATTTAAACACAAAAGGATGATGCTATGATCTTAATCTTTTCAAAAGAAACGAGAGCCATTTGAGATTGTCTGAATTATAAAAGCCAAGAGGCTTCGTTGCACAAGCCCTTCCTGGAAACTTACGAAGAAATCTCAAACCCACTCACTGACTGCTTCCAGTTCCCACCAGAAGCTTCTGAAGCCCTGTGTCCTCTTCCTGGAGTTTGTTTTTCCAGGGCACCCATCCGGGTTGGGAATAGTAAAGCTTGGGCATTTAGCTAAAATGGAGATGTAGCCTCTCTTTTTTAAAGGGGCTAAAAGAATCAATTTTCCTCCTCTGCTTATTCTCTCTTCTCCCTGCCAGATTTTAGGATATTATCCATCCCGTTTTATGGAGAAACGAAATGCGGAATGTTGTATTTTATAATCGTTGCTTCTTGCAAGTGTCAGTCTTAGGAGGGAGTAGAGAAGAAAAGGGTATGTCTTTTGGGAATGAGGTTTTCGGGTGGGCCCCCTGGGGAAGCAGAAATGCAACCCTTGCAGGGAGACAAAAGGAGGGGCCTTGAAGGTTATGATGAGAAGGCAGGGCTCGGTGTCTGGGGACCGGAGGCGAATTGGTCCAGTTTAAGTGCCAGTCCCTCTGACCTTGCAGCTGGCATTTCTTGGAACAAAGGACTCCAAGTACCAAGCTGCACTCAGCCATGCTCAGGGGCCTAGTTGGGGCTCCGAGCTCTTTTTGCTGCGTCTGAATTAGCGGGGGACACCCACCCACCTACACTTTGGAGGCGTCAGTCTCCGCAGAGATCGACCCTGACATGAGATGATATCAAACAGTAGAAGATGGTAATCGGGGAAGGCAACAAAATCCTCAGGAAGTGGAAGTTCAAGCAAGAGATGGGGTTTTAGAACTCGGGTTGTGGGTACCAGGAGTGGGGAAGAGGTGAGAGATGAAGGGAGGCAGAGGGAGCACGGATGGGGCAGACGGCGTGGGAAGAGACGCAGCACACGTGACTTTTGCGAAGTACATCTTCAAAGACTGGCTGATGGGATAACAGGGTCTTGCTGGGAAGCCACGGAAAGTACGATCAGGTAGGCAGAGCCAGGCCCAAGTATGGGGAAACTAAACAAGGATGAGAAGTTTGTTGTGAGGGGCTTTGGAGCTAGGTGGGGCTGGCCAGGAGCCCACCCTATAACTAATATATTGTCTGTGTGATTTTGAGGGTCAGATCAGCCAAGTTTCGATCAGAGAAGCAGAACCACCATGGGATGCAATGTCAAGTGTGAGTGCATGTGTGTCTGTGTGTGTGCATGCCTGCATGTGTGTGTGTGTGCATGCCTGCATGCGTGTGCCTGCATATGTGTGCATGTGTGTGTGAGAGAGAGGGAGAGAGAGATGTAGGAATTTGATCCTAGGCAATCGCGGGAGTTGGCTACAGTTTATGTGAGACTGTTTCTTCTGTGTTTAGGGCTGGAGCCTGAAGTTTCGAGACAGGAGGCCGAAAAGAAGGCAGACAAGCGTGGATGCAGGAACAAGCTGAAACCCAAGGCTGAGCTGGACGCCCCTCGGTCTCACCATCTCCAAGCCTCCCACTTGGAGGACTCTCTGAGCATCCTGCAAGAGAGCTGGCTCCCATTGCCATGAAATTAAATACACGCCTGGCCCAGGAAGCAGAGAAGCTGTAGCAGAGGATCTGGCAGGAGCTGGAGGAGCCTCGGGCCTCCCTGCAGCCCTGGGCCTCCCTGCAGCCCCTGCCATCCAGGATGCCGGCTGATAGGCCACAATGCTGTAACTACAATGCCCCATGCCCTGCCCCCGCCTCCCAAGCATAAAAATATGGCTGCATCACAACTTTCACCTTTCAAAACCTTTTACAAAAAACGTCTCTCTTGGCCCATGCTAACTGAGGATTATGCAAGGAGGCCGGAAATGCCGGAAATGCCGTTATAACTTAACTAAGTTAACAAGTACAAGTTCACCAACCGATTTAACTCTTTGAGTCTCGGTCTCCTCACCTGTGAAATGGGAGTCAGCCCCCCTAACTGTGAGGCGGGAGTGAATATAACACATGTAGAAGCATCCCTGGCCATCAATCAGTGTTGGCTTCTCTCTTCCACCTCTCATCCAGCAGCCCCCTGAGGGAGTTGAGGGGAGCACCTCTAGATTATTAGCATGAGGGCTACATTTAGGGACGATAGGATGGTTGAAAGACAACAAATCAATGGAAAGGGATGGAGCAATTCAGGTTTTGTAAGCCTGAAGTTTATATACTATGTGGGAGCCCTTTTTGTTAAAAAATACACAACTAAGGGTGGAAAATTAAGTACTAACGTGTTTATTTAGAATGAGAAAACAAATCACATTACAAATTTTTTAAAGCTGCCAAGTACCACTAACATCGCAAAATCCAGAAAAATAAAATATTGGTACATACCTCGCAAATACTTTTACCTACATTTTGACTGCATAATTTTTGCCTCTCCACATGACAATTTTTGTAATACGCTTTCTACACAGAACAGAAAGTCAGTCTTTCCTGGTGGATGATTTGTCAAAGTGTTTCTTATGATAGTTTTAAAAGTTTCTTTTTAACTTTGCAACTTTGTTGATAGTCAAAACATTTCTCAAAAATGCCACAGACAAAAATAAAAAATGCAGATGCCACAGCCACTCCCACACCACGCTACATAAGTATGTTTGTGTAAAGGAGAAGTCAAAGAGGAAAGAGACAGATCCTAACAACTGTGGTTTAAAAAATCTCTTACTTTGCAGATTTCACAAAAGCATATGACTGTGGGAACACAGCACTGGCAGCCTCTTCGTATGGCTCTGGAAGCCTTGTGCAAGGGAAGGGCTCTGGAGATTAAGCTTTCAGTAATTCCATAGGAATTGTGCCTCAGAAAGGGAGGAGCTGCAGAAGGGGACCCATGTAAAGGTTACGTGCAACGATCAAGACATTGCATGATGCTACCTGGGGGATGGAACCAAGCAAAGGGCAGTGCATGCTGGACGCCTTTCTCAGGAAATACCGGTGAGATTGGCTTCCCGATCGCATCAGATCGGGGATCTCTGTGGAAGTCGGTCACCCATTGATGATTGCAAATGCCTTCCAGACAGGAGGAGCAGGGAAGTGGGAATGCAACCACCAAGAAGTGGCCTTCCCCATGGCAAGCCGCTATGGAGTTGGGGACAGTCACTTGCTTTGGGGATACTATGTGCTTGAGGTGACGGTAGGGTGCCCATCCAAACAGCAAAGTGGGCATGCTCCTTTTAGTACTCTGCCAGGGACTTCTGGAAGGAAAGCTGTAGCCCTCTGAGTTCTGCCAAGTTCCTCTAAACAGATAAACTTGGAAGACCCTTCCGGTGGGGAGTAACAAGTAGCCCCTTGTGGGGTGACCATCCCCTCAAAAACAACAGGCTTCATTGTCACTGCCCCTGAACTTGACATCGAGGAAGATGACAAGCCCTCTGTGGCCTGGGCTGAGACAGATGTGGGTTTGTCCTTTTCTTGAACAAGATATATTTGTTTCCTGATTATAAAAGTTAAATGTCCATTGAGGGAAAAAAGGAGAAAAGTATTAAAAAAGAAAACTGTTACCCTTCATCAACCTACTACGTATTTTATGCTAGTATCTCCTCCATTCTTTTTCTTTTTCATTTTTTGCAAGGATTCTGAATTATATCCTGTTTTTTTCACTTAACATACGAACATGTCTGCGTCTTGAAAAACTCAAAGCATCATTCAAATAATGGCTAGATATTTCATCTTATACTTTTACAACAGTGGCCCATTTCAAGAGTCCTACAGAAAGAAAATAAAATGCAAAAAAGACCAGAAGTAAAACTCCGTGTTGCCAAATTCGCTGTTGGCGGCCGGCCGCGAGGACCCTGCGGTTCAATCCGCGGTGTCCCCCACCTCATTCCCCTCTGTGCCCCCTCCCTTCGGCGCTGAGCAGCCTGGGAGAGTGGACCTCCCCGCCCCCACACCCAGTTCCTGCGGTTACTTCCTCATTCTCCTAACTCCTGCCCAGGGCCAACCCCGCAGGCCATTGTGAAATGTGGGGGCGCATCTCCGTTCCTTGGCCTTCTTTACCCCCTTTCCCCCACCACCTCCCCCGAACCCCGCTCCTTCCTTCACCCAGGTCCTTTCTAACTTCACTCTTAAAACCTGTTTTCAAAAAAAAAAGGATGAAAAGCTTAATAACGTGTTCTTTAGAGGCTACTAAGAAAACAAAAGTTGGAAACTCAAAGAGGGGGGGGGTCCTCGAATTGTGCGACCCCGCGTAGCAGGGAGCAGCCGGGGAGGCGCGGGTGGGGACGGGGGCTGCAGGCTGGACGCGAGGCCCACCCCGGGCCTTGGGTTTCGCGGGGGGTTTCGCGGGGGGTTTCGCGGGGTCTTTCCAGAAGGGTCGCAGGACCCCCGAAGGTGGGTGTCTGGCGGGGCTCCCTGACCGCCCGCCCTACCCCGCCCCCCAACCCCCGTGCCTGGCCCAGGCCGGCCGCTCTGCGCTCGGGGAGCCGGCCTGGGGGGGCGCCCGGCGCGGCCCCGGTGCTGGGCGCAGCGGCCCGCGGCGGCGCGGGGCCACCGGGCCGCGCCCGCCAGCGCGTCGCCCGGGGGTGCCGGGGAAAGTCCCCGGCGGGGGCGGGGGCGGGGTGCTGCGGGGCGGGGCGCGGCGCGGGAGGGGCCGGCCTGGGCGCGGCGGCCGCGCGGGACTCCCGCCGCCGCCGCCGCCGCCGCCGGGGAAGAGGCGGGCCGCGCGCCCCGCGCACGCCAGGGCCGCGGCGGCGACGTGAGCGGCTCGGCGAAGCCCGCGCCGGGGCCGGGCCGCCCCCCGCGCCGCGCCCCGCGCAGACCCGCGGCCATGCGGCCGCCGCCGCCGCCGCCGCCGCTGCTCCTGCTCTGGCCGCTGCTGCTGCAGCTCGGCGGCCGCGGCGCCGCGGCGCCCCCCGCAGGTAAGCGGGGCCTGCGGGCCCTGGGGAGCCCGGAGCGGGTGGGGGTGCACGGGGACGCCCCCCCACACACCGCCGCCACGATTGGTCGGCAGCATGCGGGGGCGCCCTCATGAGGGAGCCTTGGAGGGCTCGTAGCGGGGCGTCCGCGGGGGCCGGGGGGTCGGCGGGGCGCTCGGGGCGTCCGCGGGGGTGACCGCGGGGCGCTCGGGGCGGGTGTGGGGGGGGACGCGGGGAATTCCGCGCCGTGCCCGGGCAGGGAGCTGGCGGCGGCCCCAGGGCGGCCCCTCCCGGAGTCCTGGCGCCCGGGCCAGCCCCGCGGGGAAGGCCACTCCGCGCTGCCCCCGCGTGGAGCTGGACACGCCGCTGCCGCTCCTCGCCCGCCCCTGCGCCGCCACGGCCTCCAAGCGCGGTGCGGGGCCGGCTCCCAACTTCTCAGAGAGGACAGAGGAAGCGCCGAATCCAGGGCTTGGGGCCGGGCCGCCTCTGCCGGCCACACGTCCCTTGGTCATGGACAGACGGACGGTAGCCCCGGCCTGGAGCTGGAAGCGGGACCCGGGCCTGCCTTCTTTGCGGCTTTCGTGCCCTGGCGGCCAGCCAGGGGCAGCGACCTCCGTCCTGGAGGTGTGACCCTGACCCCTGGAGGTGTAACCCTGAGCCCGTCTTACTGTGTGTTCCACAGTGGGTGTGAAATCCCATTGGTCAGTTTCTCCGGGATCCCGTAGATGGGGGCAGTGCTCAAGGCAGGTTGTGTTGGAGACCAGACTTTAAATCCCAGCTCTGCTCCCATCCAGACAGCCCCTTACGTGGGCTCAACCTCTGACACTAACTGACCACACTTATTATAATATAAATATAAAATTTTTTAAAAGGGTAGGGGGGGTTGGGGGGTAGAGAGCTAGCTCGGTGATAAAGGTGCAGGTAGGGAGAACATTCTCTCTGTGTTGGGTGTTTTGCTGGCTTCTTTCTCTTGGGGAGACTGATATAGCTTGGGCAGCGCTTAAAAAGTCTCAAGCATTTAGAGGTTTCCTCCCATTTGAAGTCTCAAGGTGTCGTTCCGGTGTGTTTCTTCTACCAGCATCCTTTGCAAAGGCCTTTAAATTCAAAAGCTCCTGAATGAGAGAGAGGAGCCTTGTCTGTAAGAATGTGTGCTCCTGGTTAAATGGTTTTCCCCTGGGAGTTGGTCAAATGGGTGTGAATCCTACCTTTCCCCAGCTTCAAGTCTTGAGCGACCCTTAGGAGGTTTGCACCCTCCCTAGACTTCCTTCAGGTGGGATTTGGGGGTTGGAAAATGTTGGTATTTACCCACGCAGGGTGATGGGCATGGGGTGGTCCGTGAAGTGTTAGCATGAACCCAGAGGTTGACATTGCCACAGCACCCAAGGGCCTACCCATCTCTCTAGTGAGTGCCTTTTACTGTAGTCTACAAAAGTTTGGGTCTGAGTAATGATGGGATCCTTCGATATTCATCTTTATTTTTGTGACTATTTGAAATTTTTGTAATATACAGTTTTAAAACTGGGGTATTTTTAAAAGAAACTTAAAACTCTTTGTTAGTCAAACATAACGTGAAAAGAATTCAGATGATTATATAGTAAATGGGTAATAGATTATTTACAGATGTCCTTCGGTAATCAAGAAATTGTTTTTATGATCAGAGGGAAAAAATAAGTATTGGCATCAAAATTTTAAAGGGAGACTTATAATATCTACCCTTTAGAGTTGTTATAGGGAGAACATATGTAAAATATTGGCCCTGACCCAATGTGTAGTGATAACCTTAGGTCAGGGGTCACCAGGACAGGTCCGTGGCCTATTAGGAACTGGGCCGCACAGCAGGAGGTGAGCTATCAGCAAACAGACGCTTCATCTGTATTTGCAGCCGCTCCCCAGCGCTAGCATCACCGCCTCTGCTCCACCTCAGGTCAGCAGGCTTTAGATTCTCATAGGAGCACCGGTCCCTGGTGCCAAAAAGGTTAGGGAACCACTGCCTTGCGTGGTGGCCATTTACTTTGGATAGAAAACTCAACAGCTCTAAAGTGCAATTAGAGTCAGTGCAACCGACTCTAGTCATTTAATTACCTGAGCGGTGAACTATTAAGTAAGGGGTCGAGCTGCCGCTTCGTTTTCCAGTGGGGTGGAGCCGTCCTCGTCCTCGTACTGCAAAATTGCATTACCGTGATTTGCTGACATGAACATCCAAAGTTTCTGATGTGCTTAGAGAGACCACTGACAAAAAAAAAAAACACAGTAACTCCCAACAACATAACCACCAATTATTGCAAATGAGTGCACACTAAGTCACTCCTGTTTGTCCGTACTTTCAACAGTCGAATCGACCAAGTAGCTGGAATGTTTGGGTACAAACTCTATAAATGACAGTAATAGCTAATAGCTGCCATTTACTGGGCCACTCCTCTAGTTCAGGCAAGCTGCTGAGTGCTTCGCGTACATTATCTTTCTTAATTTCCTCAACCATTCTTTTGAAGGAGGTTACAGCCCCATTGTCCTCCCAACCCATCTCTTTTTTTGGAAGAGACAAATGAAATGGTCTGGGTAAATAAGCTGACATCCAGTGAGCAACTTCCTGGTTATGGCTGAGGATTCAGGGGTTTTTAAAAGAAATTTCTCCTCACCTGCAGTGTGCTGGAGGTGGGCTCGGTGATAGTTACCATAATGACCCATCCACGGAAAGATCCTGAAGGGTCTTTGAATGTCAAGATTAAATTGTACTTTTGTGATGTGTGTTTGTCAAGCTATGCTTGTAAGACCCGGGGTAGCCTATTCTTAAATAGGTGTAATGTCTCAAATGCCTGGATCCAGGGTAGATCAGAGGTGGTGGTTTATGGCGAGAAGGCAGAGCAGAGGAGCAGGGGACACACTGGCAGGTGCAGGGGACACACTCGACACCTAGGTTCTCTCTTCTTACCGTTTAGGAATCATTGCCCCAGAGACTGGAGGTAGAGTGGGGCTTTGGATGCCCTACTTAGGGTGTGAGCTTTGATCTTGTAGGAGCCAGGGTGTCATTCAAGCACTGGTGTCCACCTGCGGGGAACTCTGTTCGCTTCCTGTGGATGCTGTAACAAATGACCACCAACTTTGCGCCTTAAAACAACACACAGATTTATTATCTGACAGCTCTGGAGGTGTGATGCAGGTTTCACTGGACTGGAATCAGGGTGCAGGAGGGGAGTTAGTCTTTTCTGGAGAGGTCCTGGCAGGGAGAATCATTTCCTTGCCTTTTCCAGCTTCTAGAGAAACAGCCTTGTGATGACACTGGGTCCACCCACATAGTCCAGGATAATCTCCCTGGGTTAGGGCTTCTGATTAGGAGACTCAGTTTCATTGCAACAACCCTAAGTCCCCTTTGCCGTGGAGCCCGATGTAGTCGCAGAACACAGACATCTTTGGTTGGACCGTTATTCTGCCTTCAACAGGGTCAGACCATTGAGAACAGTGCTCGGTGCAGGGCTGGGCATCCCGTTGGTGGTCACCGAAGGCGGGGTCTGGGTAACTGCCTGGCACTTAGCACCTGCCGAAGCAGTCATTCATCAGGACACCTTGAAATAGTCACATCGTAAAAATTATACTGAGGCAGTAGTGTCTGGTTTGCCTTTCCTTCATGGTCTTGCGTTTGCTCCTTGCTACACCTCCGGGAGAGGTGGTATAATTTCACTGTTCATGAGGAAACTGAGGCTCAGGTGAGGGCTTGGCAGGGTCCTGTGGCTGTAGGTGGCAGGATCATGGTTCCAGCGGAAGCCCTTTGTCCATAAATCCTATTCTCTTCCTACTGAGCCTTTGTCAACACTATTAACAGCAGGTGCTATGGCCCTAAGTATATCGACTCTAGAGCCATCCATATACAAGTCCATGGCCCTGAGTTTCCTACCCACTCCCTGCCGCAGCCTCTGAGACCAGAAAAAGGGAGGGCTTAAGCAAAAGCAAGGAAGGGAAAAGAGAGCCTGGGCTTTGCATGGGTTTTGAGTGGGCGAGTGCAAGCCGAGGACACAAAAACCTGGCTACAGAATATCTGAAGGAGGTTGCGTGTCTACTCCTCCAGACATTGGGGTTAAAACAACCCCCGAATCCAACCCCACCAGTCTTCCTGGAGCTCACCACTTTAGCATCCGGGGCAGAGAGTCAGTAAGCTGCTCGCGATGAGAAGAGGCAGCAACCGTGTGGTACCCACGCCGTTCCCAGCTGTCGCATCCTCGTTCTACAGATGAGATGGAGCCAAGGCACAAAGAGGTGAAGCAGAAGCAGCTTGCCCAAGCTCCCACGAAGAGTGTGTGGCTCTGAGCTCACGCAGTCCAGTTCTGGAACACGCTCCCGACCACCGTGGTGTGAGCAAAGGTGGCAGAAAATCGGGGAGAGGGTGCCCTGTGCCTGGGGCACGGTCTGCGGGAAACAGCTCTGACAAGGGGGGGTCACCCGAGCAGAGATGCGAAGGGCAGAGAGCGGTGGCACAGCAGGAAAGAAGGTACCGGAGAAAGAGGAGCAGCAAGGGAGTGTCTACAAGGCGGGAGTGTGTCCCTCGTTTTCCGCGTGGGCCGGGATAGAGGGGCGAGGCCGCTCGGGGACAGGCCTTGTGAGAGGGCAGTGGTACAAGGCGGTCGTTCACGGGTGGACGGCCTGGGGCACTCCACTGGAAACGCACAGTTCTCACTGTGGTAAGGCGGGATTCCAGGAAACTCGAGGGCAAGGGCGGAACGGCGGGTCCCCTCTCACACGCCTCGGTAAGAATGGAAGTCGAAGAAAGTGGGAGGCCCGTCTGCGGCAGGGAAACCCTTCCTCCGTCGCTGGGTCCCTGGGTGCTTCCTTTCTTAGCCGAATGTCTGGACTGGGGAGATGGGGGTGTCAGGAGAAGGGTGGGGGGAGAGGAAATGCCTGCTGACTCCCCCCTGCCCCAGAGATGGAGAGATGGCGAAGGGGCGCTGCAGCCGGCGGACGAACGGTCCCCCAATGTGTCCACGTGCTAAGTCCCAATGGGACTTCACAGATGTGATTGAATAAGGTTGCTGAGATGGGAGGTGACGCTTGGATCATTGGGCTCTGTGGGCCCGATATCATCTCAAGGGTCCTTGAAAGATGGAAGAGGAAGGCAGAAGACTCCGTCCGAACCAGACGGATGGCAGCACAAGCAGGACAGGACTCAGCCCAGCGCTGCCGGGGGAAGGGGCCTCCAGTCAGAGAACAGAGCAGCTTCCAGACGCTGGGAGAGACAGACAAGGAGCCGTGTTTCCTCCTGGAGCGACCAGAAGGAGCACAGCCCCTCCCGACACCTTGACTTCAGCCCAGTGAGAGCTGTTTCGAACAGCTGACCTCCAGAACTGTTAAGAGCCTAAGTCTGGGTTATTTCAAGACATGAAATAAATGTATGGTAATTTATTGCAGCATCAATAGGGAATTCACGCCAGGTGGCATAGGGGGGTCTCCGAGTCTCTGAAGCAAGCATGTACCCCGTGAGGCCCTGCATGGCCCCCCCTGGAAGCAGGATTTCAGTGCTCAGCTCAGTCTGGTGGCCCTGGCAGCCACAGCGAGCGGGAAGGGCCATCGGGGGAGCAGCCCCCCACCACGCCGTGCCTGTCCATCTGCCTTTGGCCCCGCTCTCATGAGGCCTGGTGTGCATTGGGCGAGGTGTCGGTTCGCTGGTTCAGTAACGATCTGGAGTGAAGGTTAGCCAGGCTCGTAGATGTGGAGACGGTGGACATTCCCCAAAGTAGACAGGTGGCCACAGGCTCTTGGTAACGCATCTTTCAGAAGGAGAGCTGGCCGGCCAGGCCGTAGGCCCACCTGGTCACTGTGCGTCAAGATTGGATGCATTTACCGAAAACGTGTGGTTTTAAATTTCCTGCTCCTAATTCGGGTACAGCACGTTTTCCAGACTTTTCTTCTCACCTTCTGGGTGTTTCTCATTCATCTTTCAGTGTCAGAAAAAAGTCTTATCATCGTATTTGCTCACTAGAGCGTAGGCTCTTGAGCCCGCAGCCTCCAGCCCAGGCCTATAAAGTATCTGCCTGGGGGGTTGGGGATGTGTCTGCCAGGTCACCCCAAGGACGGGGATTCTGATTTGGGTGGTGGTTCCCTGGGGAGCGTGGCCGCTTGTGGTTTGTAGTTCTCAACCTTTCGTGGGCTTAAGATTCAGCTGGGAAGCTTGTTGAAAATGCAGATTTCCCTGTCTGGGGTTGGGCCTGGGAATCAGCCTTGTAAGCAGCATGTCGGTGATTGTGATGCTGGGGGGTCCTTGGGCAGCTCTGGTAAAGCCCAGGGGCAGGCCTCGCGCTCCCCGCCCCCCGCACAAGTTGGGGGTACGTGTGTACGTGTTTGTGGAGGTTTACCGTATGCTCCCTTGGTACTAAGTCTGTCACATGGCCACCAATTTAACCTTCACAACAGCCTGTGGAGTGTACTGTTACCTTTCCCTCATTCCGGAAGCGGAAACTGAGGCCTGACTGTTAACGTTTCCTGCCCAGTCACGCACACTCGCTCAAGGTGGAGCGGGCATTCTGGTCCGGCCAGACTCTGGTGCCTGGCGCCTGTCACAAGCAGGTGGAAAGGCAGCCCCGAGCCCCGCTTTCTTCCCGTGGACTGCGTTGATGGTACCACCTGCAGTCAAAGCTGGAGTGGGGACCTGCCAGGGCCGTCGGGCAATGCCCTTCCTGCCCTTGGACAAAAACTGGCTTGTATAAACGTGGTTCAGCAGCGTGGATTTAAATATGTTTGCAACTGGGTTTTCTCCTTTTGACCCTCCCTTTCCATTCCACCTCTTCCCCCTTCTCTTATTCTCCGTCCCCTTTCCAGACTCTCATTCCCAGCTGCCGGCTCCTGAAAACCCGAAGATTCTCCTGTACAACGCCAAGCAGGTGCTGAGTTGGGAGCCGGGGTCCCTGAGCAATGACACAAGGCCGGTGGTCTACCACGTGCAGTTCAAATAGTAAGCAGATGTTTCCATCCGTGTCTTTCTTGGGATATGGGGGTGTGGGATACAGGGGGAAGCAGAGCCACCCAGGCCAGCCACTCATTCCTACCTGTAGACACAAGTGTCAGGACATCCATGGGAAGCAGCTATTTCTCTCATATTTTTAAAATCCCCAAGGACAGAGATGTCACGACTTCCCACTCATCCAGATGCTCAGAGAACTCCGCTGTCTAACCACATGACTTCTTAGTGTGCCGGAAGTTCATTCTCCCGTTGGTTTTGGGAGAAACCTGTATAAACAGGCTTCACGGCTTGAAAGGGCAGGAGGCACCTTTTAATCGTCTTCTTCAGGTCTAACAATCGGCTTTATGCAACTTTATAAGCCACATTTGGCCTCAAGAGGAATGTATTCATTTAATGGCTGTTCATTCTCAGTTTCGAAGTGGGTTTTCCATTTTTGCGTAATATTCTGGCCCCTCATTCTCTCTCTCTCTCACCTCCTTGTCAAGCTTTTTTGTAACACCTACAAAGTAGAAAGGCAGAACCCAAGTCCTCAGTTGTTATTTGCTTCCACTGTTAAATCTAAATAAACAAAATTAAAAGAAATGGTAATTCTCAACGCTTGTGAGAATGTGGTTGGTAGATACAATGCTGGATCAGGATCAATTGGTACATCCCTCTTAGGGAGTAATTCTTCTATACATTTAGTCGTGGAAATGCTCGTGTTACTTTTATCCTAAGTTGGAAAAAAACCATGTCCATCAAAACGTACACATTGAAGTGTATGTTTATGTCCATCAACAGGAAAGTGCAAACTGTGTCACGTTTAGTGGTTGCAACTCTGTAAAAGTTGGAAACTCTGTAAAAATTCAAGAACAAGAAAAATGGTAGGCAGTTCATGTGTTGGAAGAGTAGGTTTCTGGATGATTTCTTCTTCATCTTTTAACATCCGTTGTAACAAAATTCACTTAATAAAAACAGATTCTAAACTAGGGTTTGAAGGTTATCTCTGAATCATATGTATCTATTCCTCCAGTAATGATAAATTACAAACACAATCACCTCTAATAACTAGACCAGTCCACTGGGACCCATGGTGTAACTTTTGGGACCCAGTGGAAAATGAAACTGTGGGGCCCCTGTTCAAAAGTCATTAAGAATTTCAAGGTGGCAGCAGCAACGGCACGTCAAACCAAGTGTCCTCCAAGAGTAGGGCTTCGTGTCACTGCGTCGGTCACAGACCTGAAGCTGGCCCTCCTCGGCATTTGGTAAACATAATATCATAGAGCTAAAGAAAAGGATTTCAGTAACAGGAAGTCGCAGCTGATTTACTGACTAGCATTTCTTAACCTTGAATGTGGAAGTACATTTGTGGGTGGACACAGTGTCTGTAAATATATATATACATTTTTTTTTTAAAGCTTTTGACAGTTTCATATCACAAACTAAGTTGTTTCCTTTGTTTTCTTTTTGGGAAGCATTTCGTAGATACTTTTTTTTTTTCCAGGGCAGAAGTTAGTTTTGGGGAAACAGAACAAAGGATGGGGTGAATGTGAACGTTCCTGTTTGGAAAAGCTGAGAGGTCACTCACAAGCGAACCTGAGGCTGATTTTGTTTTCGTTTCCAGTGGCAGATTTGATGAGGAAGAGGGTTTTGCCTCTGTTTTGTTTTAGCTACTTTTACACAGTTGGGATATTTTAGTTACATTAAATAATTTAATGTTGAAGCTTGTGGGACTTAAAACTTTCCATCCTGTTTCTCTACAGTAAAGCATTACTATAATTATAAACAAAGGTACCTCTGTTTTGTGACAGTCACAGTAACAAAGCCAAAATCACATAGAGCACTTTGTAGGAAAATCTGAAGTTTCTATCGGGGGTTGTAGATAATGCAGCCTACAGGCTGTATTTGGCCCACATTGCTTGGATTTTTATTCCAGTGACTGTCAACATTAAAAATCTGGCTATTTCACTTTAAAAAAAAAAAAAAGAGCCCAATTTTTGTTCTTGAAAATATGGATAGGTAGCACAGCCCTTTCTAGTTCGTGTCCCACCTGGCCTGCTGCCAGGCGGGACCTGCCCAGGCCAGTCTTCTCAAGACATTTTTTTAACTTCATTTTTTTTTCCCTGATTTTAATAATAATAATATATGTTCTTTATAGAAAACCCAGGAAAGTAGAAAGAATAAAAATAAAACAACCTATTGTCCTACAGTCTAAGAATAATCACTGTTCTCATTTTAGTGTATTTCTCTCGACTTCTTTTCTAAATACGTGAACTTGTTTGAAAAGGTGCTGGTGTGTGTATAATAATGAAGCAAAACTGAGGTGTGCTTTCGGGTCCCATGTCCCTTTGAAAATTATTTTAACATAGTTAACCACGCGAGCATTTTTTTCCTGTGATTATTTCTGTGCTAACATCTTTATTGCATGATGCATCACACGTGCCCCACTCACGGATATAGGTAGCCGGCGTTTGTGACTGTTGTAGGTGAAGTCCTCATACATAACTCATCCCCTTATCTTCTGATATTCCTAGAAGAGGATTTGCTGGGTCAAAGGGGAGTGGTCCCGCAGGCTAATCGGTGAGATCTGTAGTTGCCCTGATGTTTGCCAGATACCTGCATGGTGCTTCCTAGGTACCAGGCCCCTGACCAGGCTCCTTCCTGATGGCCACAGGTTCTACCTTCGTGACAGCTCTGGGAGGCAGGTGCTATAGTTTATCTCCACTTTGTAGGTAAGGAGTCTAAAGAACAGGGAAGTAAAGTAGCTGGGATTTGAACCCAGGTGATACGGCTCCAGAGTCCATGGTTTTAACCGCTGTGCTATGCTATGCTCTCTCTCGTGATGAGGGTTGCTTTCAAAAATAGGCAAATTCAGGGACAGAGGCAATTCATAATGTGTACACTGCAAGGAGGAACTAGAATGACTCGCTGGGTGAGGCTCAGACGGGCTGATGGGTCAGAACGCCAAGCTTGAAGCTGAGAGTCTGGCGCTGGGCAGTGTCGTGCTCTTGAGGCTGTGTTTATTTCATTTTTCATTTAAATGGGGCCCACATCACCTTATTTTTACCCTCCGCAAATAGATGGGGAAGCAACTTTCCGGAGGCAGCTTCCTTTCCCCCAAAACGGCTGGCCTCGGTGTGTCAGCTGTCACTGAAATGTGGATGGCTTGTTCCTCTTTAAACTCCTTTTTTTGAAAACCAGTTTTAAAAAGTGCTTCTGGGAAAGGGGCAAGTTGGCAGGAGAGATGAGGAAGTGTAGCTGATTCCATGGTGAGTTAAGGAATGAGCCTTGGCCCACATTCAACAGCTGGGATCAGGGGAGAGGAGGTTAGTGTACCTGTAAGTATCCATATACCTTGAAAAAAAAAAAACCATGTACTTCTGAAGCGCACACCCCCCAATCTGAGAGGGGTGCCTGTGGTTTGGGATCCCTCTCTCCGTTAGGGGCTGTGACCCCAGGCCTTGGAGGCGTGTGGATATGGCAGTCGTCTGTGGAAGCCCCAGCCACACATCTCAAAGTGGCTTTCATCTTGTCACTTGCCACTGTAACAGAAATAAGTCTCTAGTCAGGGCCAGAGGTACACTTAGAAGCACCTGTGGTGTGTGAAAGCTGGTGGCAGTGATCCCCAGAGTCACTGTCCCTAGAGGGGATACTGCCTGCTGCCCCTCACTGAGGGGACTAGCACCCAATCTCTCTGCCTTTTTCCCAAATCTGTCACCTAAGACAAGGACAGAGGTCAGAGCCGGGGACCAGAGTCCCATCTGGGGGATGTAGCTTTGGGACTCTTCGGGAACGCATTGTCACTTACAAGGACACATGGCCATGTAGTTGGCAGGGTTTTCATATGGGGAAGGCAAAATTCTCTTTAAATGGGCAGTGAAAACCAGCTCCACACTAGCTGGATGCATGAATGGGGTTTGTATGAACACAGTAGCACTTCTAAGACACAGGCTGCAGAGGCTGAAATCATTTGTACCCATCGTTTTGTTATTTGTATCTACAAAGTGTGTTTTTCTTTTGTTAGCTCATTAGTTACTTTTTGTTTTATATTCCACATATGAATAGAAAGCATAGGGTTTTTGTCTTTTTTCATCTGACTTATTTCACTAAGTTAATTAAAAAAAAAAAAACCTTTAGGACAGAATGGGAGAACATATTTGCAAACCCAATATCTGATAAGCAACTCGTATCTAGAATATATCAAGAATTCTTACAACTCAACCACTAAAAGACAAATAACCGAATTAAAATATAGGCAAAGGACTGGAGTAGATGGTCCTCCAAGGAGGATATATACAGATGGTCAACAGGAACATGAAAATATACTCAACATTATTATTCATCGGGGGACTACAGACCAAAACCACAGTGAAATACCGCAGCACACCCACTAGGCTCGCTATAGTTAAAAAGGCGTAATAACAAACATTGGTGAGGATGTGGAGAAACTGGAACCCTCGTACGTTTCGGGCAGGAATGTAAAATGGTGCAGCCGCCTTGGGAAATAGTTACAAATAGTGTTATTATACTGACCCAGCAATTCCACTCCTAGGTATATACCGCAGAGAATCGAAAATATATGTCCACGTAAATGCTTGTATGTGAATATTCTTAGCTTTATTCACAATACTCAAAAAGTAGAAACAACCTACATGTCCATCAACAGATGAATGAATAAACAAAATGTGGTATATTCCTACAAAGGGATAATATTTGGCAATAAGAAGGGACGCAATACTTATACATGCGATAGCAGGTATCATGCTTGAAAACATGCTAAGTGGGACAGGCTAAGTGAAAGGAGCTGTTAACAAAAGACCAGGTAGTTTATTATCCAATTTATAGTCACAAAAGACCATATAGGTTAAGATTCCATAATAGGCAAGTCCATAGAGACAGAAAGTAGATTAATGGTTGGTTGCCTGGGGCTTTGGGGTTTGTGGGGGAGATGGGGAGTGACTGCCGATAGGTACAGGGTTTCTTCTTGGGATGATGAAAATGTTCTAGAATTGATTGTGGTGATGGTTGCACAGCCTTATTGAATGATGCTAAAAGCCACTGACTCATACACTTCAAACGGGCGAACTCTATGGAATGTGAGTCATAGCTGAATAAAGCTCTGGGGAAACGGTCACATGTAATAAATAGGAAAGAGAATTCTGTGACACAGAATCCCTTTTTTCTTTTCAGCCCCTTCAGTAACGAGTGGTCCAGCGTCCACGCACCGTACCTGGGGGTGAACTGTACGAGGATCACAGCCACAGAGTGCAACTTCACCCAAACCAGCCTCTCGAAGGGGTTCCCGTGGCATTTCAACGTCTCCTTACGTGTCCGGGCTGAGCTGGCAGAGCGCGTTTCTGCCTGGGTGACGGTGCCTTGGTTCGAGCACTATAAGAACGGTAAGAGACCTTGCGTACCAGACGTGCTCTGTCGTGCCCAGGTCTCCTTCGCTTCCTTTATCACCGAGCCGTGTTAACTCCGTGTGCCTCAGTCCTGCCTCTCACCCTAGACAACCAGCAAAGAGATGAGTTTGATGGTCCAACCTAAGTACGGACCATGGAGGCTGGTGCTAGGGGTGTGTGATTTGCTTAGATCAAGGCTTAGATCAGACTATAGCCTGAGGGCGAAATCTGGCCCGCCAGCCTGTTTTTGTAAATAAAGTTTTATTGGAATGCAGTCATACCATCTTTTAATGGCTGCTTTCATGCTACAACAGTAGAGCCGAGCAGTTGCAACAGGGGCTGTCTGGTCTGCAAAAACTAAACTTACTCTGGCGCTTTCTGAAAAAGCTTGCTGACCGCTGTACTAGACCGAATACTAAGTATGTTGGCTGCACTGATCACTCTTACCCGTCCTGGCACAACTTCTTTCATGTTCAAGAAAGACTTTCATCCAGCCTCGAATGGTCCCTGGCACAGAGTAGAAATTCAGTAAATATTTGTTGAATGACTGAAAGAAAAAAAATATGCTCCCAGGTATTGGAAGTGAGTATGAAAATCATCAGAGACAAGTTTGTACACTTGTTCCTTCAAGGATTCATTTTTCCCGTGGTCATCTGTGCCCGATGTTTCTTCAGTGTCCATGGTTTAGACAAACAAAGTGTCAAACTTATTGGGATCCCGATTCAAACAAACCGAAGCGTAAGGCAATCGAGGAAATGGGATTGCTGTCTAGATATTTGGTGATGCATTAAGCTGTTATTGTTTTGTATCATTTCTTTGTATTTGTACTATTTCTTTTAGGTGTTATAATGGTATTTTGCTTATGTTTTTAAAAGGGAAGGTCCTATGTTTTAGAGATACATTTCTGAATGGATTTATTTACAGATGAAATGATGTGATGTCCGAGATCCAATCAAAATAATCCAGAGAGTGGGAAGGTGGACAGGCACAGGAGAAAATGCACTGGCCAAGACTCAATGGTCGATTTAAAGTTGGGAAACCAGTACCTCAGCTCTGGTTAACGATCTCTCTGGTTTCTATGCGTTTTGAAATTGTCTGTAATAGGAAGCTGAGAAGGAAAAAAAAAAATCAGTGGCCTGAGCTGGGTGATGCAGGGATGGAAAGGGCAGACACGCAGCCCCTGCCAGCCGATCTTCTACTGTGGACAAGTCATTTGTCCTGGAGTGGACAACCGTCGCACATTTGAGCTAGCAAGGGTCGCCTAAGTGAGAATTAGTTAAAAATAATGATGATAATGGTGGTGGTCACCGGTCACGACCCAGGAGAAAAAGTATGATACTTAGAAGTAGGACCTGGCCTCAAGGTCATTGGTCCCCTGTCAGCTGCTGCCTGTCCTTTCAGCCCGAGTTGGGTAGCAGTGTTCCCGGTTAGCCGCTGGCTGGCGTGTCGTCTCTGCCCCATCACGTGCAAGGTCTGGCGGTGGCGCTTGCCAGTCCCGTCGCCGCTTTCGCCGCTTGTGGAGCTGGGCTGAGTAACCAGCATGAAGATGGTTGACCCAGTGCTTGAGGGTGGAATGGTGAGATGGCTAACGGGAGCGGGCTTCGGCGTCACACAGACCCGGGTTCAAATCCCTCCTCTGCCACGTACTGGCCGTAACTCTGGGCCTCGGTGTCCCCTGTGGGACACGGAGACCACCTTCTACGGTCGCTACACAGACCTGTGTGGACTCCCACGTGAAGGCCGTGTCACCTGGTTTGTAGTAATCACTCAGTGCGCGGAAGCCGCTCTCAGCGGTGATTCCTAGTGCCACCGGCCCTCCTGAGAGAGGGCAGGTCGCTTCCCACCTCAGGGCGAGCGTATCAGGCGGGTGTCAGATCCCAGATCCAGCACTCCCCTCAGAAAGGGAGCACTGACCTTGCAGATGAAGCGATGAGTCACTGTCGGCTTCAGCGCCCATGCGCCACCCCCGTGCATAAGTCACGAAAAGGTCTAGAGAACGTGTCCTCCTACAGAGGCCAGAGGGGCCTGCAGCAGGTGGCTGAGCCTTGCGTGTCAGCAGGCTTTCCTGTGCTCCATTCATCTAGCCGTGAAAAGGGAAGCTCGAGGACGTGTGTGCCAGCAACTGAGAGCAGTCTTCATGAAAGAGCTCTCTGTCACTCGCAGCCAGTTCGCAGACCTTCCTCTGGCTGTGGGCGAGCCGGGCCCTCCTGCCCTGTCTCTGTCTGGATTAGTTCCTGCACCAGAACACATGAGGTCAGAGGGCACGGTTGCCAACCCCGGAGGGACTGGTTACTTTTGCGTACAGAGAAAGCTGGCCAGACCATACATCTAACCCTTGCCCAAGAGAGAGCGTGGAAGCGTAAACACGAAACTATGCCCAGTGATGCGACCTCGTGTCTAAAACAAACAGAAACGGGCCTCTTAGAGCTGGAAGACCCAGCCTGTACTTTGATCTGAGTTCCTCCGATAATTATACCATCAAGTGCTTACTCGATAACTGCTGTAACCTTTTGTTTATAGCCCATCATGAGTCACAGTCCCTTAGCTGTCCCATGATTACATGAAAAGGCTTAACAAATAGATTTACAATAGTCGTATTTCCCAGTTATTATATTTAAGTGTCGTGTTACAATAAGCTAGGAGACAGACGAGTTTACAGGTTTGTAAACACCACCTTTGTTCATTTATATAGAAATTAACGGAACAAGATAGGTATAGGTGAGAGCTAACAAAAGCTTTTCCCCTCTGCCTGAACATGGGACCTTCAGTTAACCTTCCAGCTCTGTTTCTCTGGAAACCGGATAAAGGCGGCATGTCAACCATGACGCTAGGCAGCATTGCTTACGGTCAGAATAATCCCTGACTGGTAAACTGCATTCCAACTGAGACGATCCGAAACAGACCTGGTAGGTAGGAAGCCGCATCTCTGGGCCGCGATCCTCGCAGCCGGGCGCAGGCCTTACAGGGACCCTGGGACTCGTTCCCATGAAGCTGTTGTAAGAGGCATTGGCCCTTGTGGCTTTGAAGCCACGGAGACCCGTGTACCTGCCTAACCTGAGTCTTGACCCCGTGCACCTGCGCTGTCTCCTGGGGGGCCTGAGAGACCCGCTCTGGCTGCCAGGTGGACCGCCACGAGAACCCCTCCTTCCGTGACGGCAGGAAGTCCCCGATACCAGGCTTCCTGCCCCATAGCCTTGCAAGGAAATGTGACGGGAGCAGCCGCCGGGAGTCTCCGTGGGCCAGAACGCAGCCTCACTGCGTATGTAAATGTGCGCGCATGCGCGCATGTGTGCACATGCGTCACGTATGCAGTCTATAGTAGGTATATGGATACGTGTATTGTATAGTAGTATATATACTGTGCATATATAATACAATGCACTATGTGTGTATATATACACGCACAGTAGATATATGTGTATGTATATTTTTATATATTCTTTGTTTTTGTTTGTAATTCTGTTTCAGTTACCGTCGGGCCTCCAGTAGACATTTGGGTGACCCCAGGAGAACGCTCCCTTATCGTCAGGTTCTCCCCGCCCTTTGACATCGAGGACCCCTCCATGGCCACTCTCTTTTATTATGTCCATTACTGGGAAAGAGGAGCAATCGAACAGGCAAGAGCATCTTTTCATTGTCGTTGTCTTGACTTTCTTTGCTTTGGAGTTTCCGACGCAGCCAAAGCAAGTAAACTTTAACGTTGGACAAGGCGGACGGGCTGTCCCAGTCTCACCTTCGGAGTCTGAGACCTAATCTGGTTTTAAGCCACATCTTCATGTCCTGGTTTTCTCCTCACTGTGCTGAGAGCTCCCTCCCGCCAGGTCCATCCGAGGGGTCCCTCGGTCCGATGTCACACTCCTCCTGTCATCTAGGGTCCAGACTTTGCCGGCACAGGGACTGTGATGCCTTTGCCACCCTCTGGAGTTCGAAGGAGGTTCTAGTGGGCCTATTTCTACAACAAGGAATCTGGCACTGCAGTCTGCAAGGCTTAACGATATCAGCTTCTCTGCTTTGGACAGTTTACAGAGCGGGCACATAGGAATAGGTGAGACGTATACTGGGAGGAGAGATGGTGTTCTAGGGAGAAGGCCCAGCGGGCGTGCGAAGGCCCGGCCCATTTGGAGAGCTGTAAGTAAGCGTGGGGATCCATCAGGACGCCCATGGGGCGAGAAGGGTTGAGAAAGGTGGGTCACACCAAACGGGCCTGGTCAGCCCCGGGTAGCACCAGGACAAAATGATGGCTCTCAGTCATCGCCAGTGCCTGATTGTCCAAGTTGCATTTAACGAGGTTTCCATTACCTATGTGAACTTCGCGATGTCCTAGTTTCAACATTATAATAATTTTTTTTTCCAATGCTCCGTAACAGCTTAGGTTTACCAAGGGCTTTCTCTATGTCTGGCACTGGGCCAGATGTTTTAGATACATCTTCTCTCATTTAATCTTTATACCAACCTGTTACAGAGAGAGAAACAGATAGTTAAGCAGCTTGCCCAAGGTCAGCCGCTGAGAGCTAGCAAAGCAGAGTGAGACATCTCGTCATCTCTTTAGGGTGAGTCTAAAATCACCGGGGAAGGCAAAACTCATGAAAGAACAGGTTCTTAGCACACACGGAAGAAGGAAATAATCATTTCTCCAAACTGGAGGTTGCTATCTGGTCAGCCAGACTAGGGGATGCCTGGGAAAATCCAGGAGGGAGAGGCAGCCGCCTCTTCCGTACACGCCCTGGACTTCAGACGTGCTGCTGGCAACGCGGGAGAGAGAATAGCTGCTCTGACCACGTTCTTCTCCCCCGCCATTTAGTGGGTCTCTTATCCCGAGTGCACATTACAGTGCTCCCTACCAAGGGTCCTGTCCCCACATTTGTGCTTATGATGGAGTCAGTGGCTTCACTCCATTGAATCGGCCCCCAGAGGGCAAGTTGGTATCGTAGTTCTGGGCAGGGCTGCCCAGTGCTGGAGGACTCGGCCTCCAGGACACTGAAACCAGGCTCACTTGGCGGTGTGCCCTACTGAGAAGGGCACGGATCACACTCTGCCACCTGGAATTAGCTTGATGTCACTTAGCCATTCTAGGCTGCAGTTTCTTCTTCCATCAAGTGAAACAGTTGACATAAGGTGGAAAGTCCCTTTCCCCCTTTCAGTCGGAGCTTCCAAACTTTGAACTTCCATGAACAAAAGACTCTAAGGCTAAAAAGTTACTCTGAAAACCACCAGTATGATCTCTATCCACGCCGTGGGGCTGCGTCCCCACGAACAACCCTTAGATTTGCTCAAAGGACTTATAGGACTGGGCTTATTATAGTTGTACTCATATGATTTATGACAGGGAAAAAAAAAACACAAAGCAAAATCAGCAAAGGGAAGATGCTCATGGGAAAATTCCAGAGGAAAGCAGGCGTGAGTTCCCGACTCCCCTCCTAACAGACTCACAAGGGGCACACTTAATTCCCCAACAGCATGCTGTGACAATGTGTGGCATGTCATCGACCAGGGTTTTTTACTGGGGACTGATCACATGGATGGAAAGCAAGTCTTCAGCATAAAAAACATCGTTGGTACAATAAAGCACCCCCTATCGGTGAGGGAATGGTGGGACCTCACCGAAATGCAGGTTCCCAGGGGCCAGCCGCCGGCCAGCCCTGCAGGCAGGCCTTTCCTTCCAAAGATAGCAGTCTTGGGCCTGAGTGTTGGCTCTTCTCTGCAACCTGTGTGATTCTAAATTTCAGAAAGGCTAACATGCTGCCAACATAAACCCAAAGGGAATGCTGTCCTTAAAATTGTTTTATGTGGCAGCACGAGCAAATTTTTTTTTTTCCTCTGCCCTGGGAACCTGTCAGCATTAAACAGAAGAAAATAAAATTAATCATCACCTGTAATCCTACTATTCATAAATAATATAATTATTTTATATTTTTAAGAATAATATCAGTAATCTAAAATAAGATTAATAATCTAATATAAGATGAATAAACTTTTATTCAGTCAATAATACTATAGTAGCTTCATCTCTCCATGTTACTACTGAACATTTGTTATACCATTTCCAGTGGCCACAGTATATTCTACTGTATCTCAGAATTAGGAAGCAGTCTTTTACAAGAAGTCCTATATCGTCATAATATAGTATATCTTTCTCTTGTTTACCTGTGGAACAATGACAGCTTTGCCCAGGACAAGAGGGAGAAGCCAGTGACTCGTGTGGAGGTGACGAGGCCTGAGGGAGGTGGCAGCAGGGAGGCAGAGAGAACACGGGATCCTCTGAGGCTGTGGGATCCCGCTGTTTACCGATCACATAAATTGCTAAAGTCATTTAGACTAAAACTCTAAAAGGAATCAGCACGTGTTAAGTCAAAACCAGAAACGGGTTCAGAACTAAAGGCACATTTTTTTTCTAGAATAATTCTTTTTATTCTCTGTTGTTGACTCACGTGAAGTACCTACATGAGATTAACCATGAAAAACAAAGTGTTGATTTTAAAGGAGAAAATGTCCTCAGAGGTTTGCCAAATTCCAGTTTTGGACCCTCCGTGGCCGCCTTGGTGCCTCAGTGGGCCCTCTGAGGCCTCCCAGCCAGAAACAGCCATAAAGCCATCACACTACTCACCATTTTTCACCATTAAAGTGTGTCCAGTGTAAGCCAGTGACTCCTTACAAACGGAATCTCTTTTATCCTTTGGTTACATGGCCACCGTGAATTTGAGGAAACACGGAAAAGATGGAAGTGGCTTAACAGTATCTGTTTGGGTCACTTAATGTGTGGCTGTTGGTGGTTTTCGCACAGGTCAGAGGCCCCTTCAAGAGCAACTCCGTTGTGCTGGATGATTTAAAACCCTTACGAGTGTACTGTTTACAAGTCCAGGCCGAACTGTCTTTGAGATTCTCAAACACCCCTAGACTTGGGCTGTCAAGCAACATAACTTGTCTCGAAACGACGCTGGATGGTAAGCTGTGCCTTCTCGTGTCCTTCTGAGCAGGGAAAAGAATACTCACTCCTAGGAGAGTGAAACGGAGGAACTGAAACGAGGCAAAGGGCGGTAGGAGCGGGGATATCCAGGGGGATGGGAGAGAGAAGAGAGCTCGTAACTGTTGGTATCACGAGCTTGCGGACAGAGGTCCAGTAGCAAAAGCTGAACATTCGCTTGATTTTAGGATCGCCTTACTAGCTGCTAATTTAAGTATATGGTGTGGGCGGGGACTGGTATCTGTCCATTTTACTGGGATGTGAATCCTTTTTAAGCGGTTTGTAGATGAGAAATGACCTGATGTTTGTATCATGTGTGGGATGGTCCCTTTTTACTTTTATGTCATTTTTTTTTTTTTTAGCCTCTACCAAGCTGCAACGAGA
This sequence comes from Macroglossus sobrinus, assembly GCA_004027375.1. NCBI lineage: Eukaryota > Metazoa > Chordata > Mammalia > Chiroptera > Pteropodidae > Macroglossus > Macroglossus sobrinus. The sequence goes on from PVKZ01001264.1 coordinate 26,744, forward strand.
CATCCTGATCGCCATAGGAACCTTTTTGATGCTGGCAATGCTGGCAGGGCCCTGTTTCTTCCTGGCCCTGAAATACAGAGGCCTGATTAAGTACTGGTTTCACTCTCCACCAAGCATCCCACTACAGATAGAAGAGGTATGTGTGCGTCCATCTAAATAGGTGACGTGTCAGCATGCCACAGCCCTCCGGTGGTACCTAGGGGTTCAGCAGTGGACAGAGCCGTGGACACAGAGGTTTTAGTGGTTTCGGGGCTATTTGTATGTTCACGTTTATGGCAGCATCATTCACAGCAACCGAAAGATGAAAACAGCCCAAATGTCCGTCAACGGATGAATGGATAAACAAACGTGATGTACACATACAATGGAACATTATCCAGCCTTAAAGAGGCAGATCGTAGTATTTATGAATTAGTAAGATTCATAAATAATGAATTCTCTGACCCACGCTACAACCCAGAGCAACCTCGAGGGCGTGATGCTCAGTGAGATAAACTGGTCCCGGAAAAGACAAAACGCCGTGTGGTTCCGCTCACGCGAGGTCCTTAGCGTGGCCGGGTTCACGGAGACAGTGGAGTGCGGTGCTGAAGGGGAGCTAGCGTTTAATGGGTCCATGGTTTCGGTTTTGCAGTGAAGAAAGCTCTGGAGACGGAGAATAGTGATAGTGAGACAAGAGTGTGACTATACTTGACTGAACTATATGCTTAAAAATGGTTAAGATGATCATTTTTATGGTAGGTGTCTATTAACACAGTTTTTTTTTTTTTAATGGTGATTGCATGAGGCTGGGCAGATCGGTGGCCTGGCCTGGCCAAGGGCTTGGCAGCAGGAGGCCACCCCCCACCTCTGGAGGCAGCATGCCAGTCCTGTGATTTTTGGAGACCACCCCCTGCCCCCAGCGGAGCCTGGCTGGAGGGGGCGAAGGCCGTAGGGACAGGAATCCAGCACTCGCTGCTTTGGGGCAGACGGTGTGTGCGCTTTGTAGGAGCCTGGAGCAAATGCACACGAGCCATGAGCACGGGGCCTTGCACTCCGGGGGCTCAGTGGGCGGTACCAGGGTCGTAAAGGCCTTGAGAAAGAAGGATGAGGTGGGTCTTGGGCAAAGTCTGCTCTGCCTGCACAGCCCCCAGACCCCCAGGGGCCATTCAGGGCAGCGGGCACTCTGAGGACACAGTGAGGGGACATCCCTAGCATCAGAAGCCAGCCGATAGAAGAATACTTGAAAGTATCTGCTTCTGGAGGGTTAGTATTTCTCAGTAGAATTGGGTTAAAACTGAAAATCTGTTTTCGTTGGAAACAGTCTTAACTCTGTCATCTCTGGAGTGCGTCGATGGCAGGTCAGGCCGAGCGGTGCTTTCAGACAGAGCTGCGGCCCTGTGCTTTCCCCCACTGTCTCCAGGGTACTCTCGGGCGCTGTCCAAGGGACATGTGCAATTCCCTCCTGGAACCTCCCTACGAATACCGAATACCGCATGATTCCGCTCATCAAAGGCCTGACAATAGTCAGAGCCACAGAGACAGAGAGTCAGAGGGTGGTTACCGGGGGTGGGATGGGGGGCTGGGTAGCAGGCAGTTGCTGTTCAACGACTCACAAGTTTCAGTTCCGCAGGGTGAGTAAGCTCTGGAGAGCTGCCGTGTGCAGCCCGGGCTGCAGTCAGTGCCCTGTGGTGCTCTCAGAACCTGGTTAGGCGGGTAGGACCCACGCTGAGTGCTCTCACCGCAAAACAAAAACAAAGCAAGACTTCCCCGATTCATACTGTTACTGAATCACAGCTCTCGGGGGTGGGTCTCAGGATTTTACTCATAATCTCCCTCACACAGTAGGACTCCAGTAAAGCGAACTCTACGCCTCAAAACGGTTAAGATGAGGTACCTCCAGTGGCTTTTATTTGCGGGGGGCGGGGGGGGGGCGGTGGGCTCGAATCTAAAACATGAAGTCTTTCGGTTCACTTCCCAGGGAAAGTGTGAAAAAATTCACATCAGAGGCCCCTGAAGCTACCCGAGAAGAACGAACGAATCCTGTTTCACTTAGCTTTTCGAGGTTTGACAAGTGCAAGTGATTCGTGGTTGTCCCTCATTTGAGACAGCCAGTTCGAAGCTGGGCGTATTGCAGTATCTTTCGGCATTTCCAAGGGCCAGTCACCGGGCGCTTGGTAACCTGGCGAACGGATGGCCAAGGGCAAAGCAGAGGCCGGAGGGAAAGCAGAGTCGGGCTCGGTGAAATGTCACCGGTGTCAGGCCCTCAGCTTCCCCACCGCCCCACCGTCAGCCCCCGGGGCCATATGCCGGCCACCCCTGCGGCCCACCTTCTCTGCTCAGCCCACGTCCTGTGGCGTCAAGATGACCGGTGGGCGGAGCGGCTGAGAAAAACACTCACAAACTTCTCTTCCCCCCACACCCGCCATCGTAGGTGAACGAGAGGTCCTGTTGCTCTCCTTCACCGAAAAGTTTGAATTTCAGAGACATTTTAGGGTTAGGGATCCACAGGCACCGAGTGCACACGTCGGAGCTCGCCCTCCCTGAGTGCGACACCCCAATTCCACCTCCAGGCGTCACCTCCCGGGCCTTGGACTCGTGTTGACAGTTATGGGCGGCGAGATGTGGGGGAGGGCAGGCGCGCTGAGACCGGATGTCGTACCTGAGAACAACGAGGCGGTACCGACTAAAACTCAAGTGAGAGGTCTGCTGTTCTGAACCGATAGACTAATCACAATGTTGGTTTTCACCCTTTTCCAGTATTTAAAGGACCCGGTGCAGCCCATCTTAGAGGCCCTGGACAAGGACAGCTCGCCAAAGGATGACACCTGGGACTCTGTGTCCGTCATTTCGTTTCCAGAGAAGGAGTGAGACGACGTCCTCCAAACGACTTTGACCTGACGTGCCAGTCCGGGAAGAGGACGTCGAGCCTCTGAAGCTGCTGATGTCCCCCTCAGGACTTTTCGGAGCCCAGGACTCCGTGTCTCCGTTGCAAAAAAGGGCCATGTCGGTGCCTGGGGACAAGTAGTGGGTCTCGTGGGGGAGACGAGCTTATTTTTTTTAAAAAAAGAAATTTCTAATGATACAGTTTTCTAGAATTGATTCTTCAGAGATGTCCCAGAAAATTTAACGTTTCTCTTAAACACTAAAATGTCATGTCATTATTTTTGTTAGCAAAATATCTCTGGCGTACCTCTGACATTCTGTTTATCGTTGGTTGGACCGGGCAGTGAGGAGACCCAGTCCTCTCCTTGACTCTGGCTAGTGAGCTATGGCCCCTTGGGCAGGTCACATGACCTGTCCCAGCCGGAGACCCTGAGCAGCCCTTCACATCCAGCCTCCCAGCTTAAAATGTGATTAGTCCTGTGAATATTTTCCAAGTAATTTAAAGTATTTTCTTCAAGCCAATAATAAAAGACTGTATAATTAACTTTTTAAAAGTCTTATGTGGAAGTTTATCCCTCACCACTTTGCCTTCTTATTTTGGCCTGTTGTCTGCAAAGTTTCAACTTTTTAAAATTACCTCTGTTTTCTTACATAGAACCCAGCAGAGCTACTGAGGCCTCATGGTCACTCAGCAAGCACTTTCTACAGGTGTCGCTTGCTTCCCTGAGGAGTTCTAAAGGGGATTTCCAGAAGCCCTGTTAGCCTTTCGTTTACTGTCATGAGTCACATGGGTTGACCAAGGCAGGGGCCTGTAGGCGGTAAAGAGACTTAATCAGCTAGTGGATGATAAGTGATGTCCACTGGGCTTGCAAGTCTTCGGATTATGCAAGTATCGGTGGGCTCTTTTGTCCAAAGGACATTAGATGAAAACCCATTTATGTGACTCTTAGCATTTAGGAAGTCGATGTGTAGCTTCACGCCCCTTTCCCCACATGCACACACAAAGTGACACAGTTGCCGTAAGGTCTGCGTTAAAAAGAAGCCCCTCCTGGGCCCCTAACCTTGACAATGGGAAGAAGAGATGCTCACTGTAAGTATACGAAGCTTCTAGCACTACTCGATGGAACCACCTTCTTCCCCACCGTCTCTCCATCTTTCCCTCTCTCCTTCTCTCTCGCTCGCTCGCTCTCTCTCTCTCAACGTTTTTATCTCAGATGGGGCCCTGTGCTGCTGGTGAGGAATTGGCCTTTGATCCGACTTTCTGAGCAAGCACTGTGTACCCACCCTGCCATCCACGATGACAAGAGATAAAAGGACACTCACCCACAACCTGCACCCAGCGAGTCCTTTTCCGAAGCATCTACTGAATCTGCTTGGTGCACCTTGAGTTGGGACTGGTTTACAGAAGAGTTAGTAGCTGGAGGTCGTAAGGACCTACCTGGATCATTTAGGAAGTTGAAGGCAGAAGCGCTTCCTCTGCTAGCTCATGGGAGGACGCTCTGTGGGAAGAGGACACGTATGCAGCAGACAGAGAGCAGGTTACGGGTTCGAGCCCAGCAGAAGGCGGGACGGATCAATTCTGTGAGAAGTAAGAACTTATGTTCGCAGTAAGCACATGTGTGCCACCCTGTGTAAAAGAGGGGTGTAGATTCTGATAAGGGTGAACTGGGTTCAGGACAGAACCGAACCAGTGTCCTGAGGCAGGAGGTCGCTGTGGTTCAGGCCTAGAGAGACCCTTAGTCGCAGGCAACAGCTCGAGTTAGTGACGGACTCAGAGCCTAAGCCCAGGGCCAGCGCTGTGTCCAGGGGCCGGGATCTCCATGGTTATTGCCTCAGAGGGGAGGGGCTGACACTACAGCAAACCGCAGTCACAAGACTCAACACATGCTGCCTGCTGCAGGCCCTCAACATCCCGGCTCAGCAAACACCCCAAGCAGGTGTGGGGCTGAGCTGTTATCCAAGGGGAAAAAACAGGATTTGGGGGGCGGGGGAGGTAAGATACTCCTTTCTTATAGTAATTCCTAAAAAGAAACACTCAGTTTTACTTTGTAAGATAAATGCCCAATCAATGGCATTAATACTTAATACTAATTTGGGACTCATCAAGCTAAATACATAATCATAATATGTTTCAGTTAGAAGTGATAACGGTTGACAGGGACTTTAAACAGGCATAACCAGTCGGGAGGGGCTTTGGGAGGAGCTAGAGCTGATGAGAGGAGTTCTCTGCGTCACGGAGAGCACTCCAGAGGAAGGATTACGCTTGCAGTAGAGTTCTGTGGTTGTCACTGCCCCTCTCCTTAACTTCTTTTTCCCCTCTGTAAATACCTCTCCACCTTGGCACATGCACGATTCAGTGTGTGCACGTGGCCATATCTGCATGGCTGGAGTGCAATCCTTGATCCCTCCCTCCCGCCACCAATAATTCCTTTTTGGTGACAGAACACCTAGCTGATACTGTTTTCCCGTCGACAGAAGCAATCTTATAAATCATCTATAACGGAGCAAAGGACCCAAGAACCCAATCCAGCCTGCTCCCTGTTTCACGTGGCCTGTAAGCCAACAATAGTGTTTTACATCTTTAAATGGTAGAAACAAAATCAAGAGAATATGAAATTTCAGTGTGCATAAATAAACTGTTATCGGAACCCAGTGATGCTCATTCTTTATGTATCATCTATGGCTGCTTTTGCACTGCAAGACAGAATGGAGAAGTTGCAACAGAGACTGGATGCCTACAAAGCCTAAAACATACGTGACAAGAGAAAGTTTGCTGACCCTTGAGCTATACAATGAAATGTTCGTTATGCAGGAAAAACAGACTCCCCCCCTCATTATTTAGGTTTATACAATAACTGAAGGTTCCTACAGGACCCCATTTGACATTGAGATGATCTAACTCAGGGGCCATATATTCCATGGGCTGAGGGGCATTTCATTCTTGCAGGTATCCTATGAAGCGCTAGGGATGGACCAGGAATCAGGAAAGGCTGATAGAGTTTAGAAATACACCGATCAATGGAGGAAATTTGGCCTTATACTAAGAATAGGTCACCCAGAGAGGATGGATTAGTTAGATCAAGGCCACTGCTAGCCTAAAAGCTACCTTTATGGGAATTAGTTAAAGTCACCCATCTTTCAAGACACTTTGATTTCAAACGCCACGAATTTTCTTTGAAGTGAACAGGACACATCCAAGCCTGCACTATGACTAGCGCCCCCTGGGGGTTCTGCAGTGCTCGGCGTGCACTTGCAGACTGGACAGCGGCTAGGAGAGGAAGCTGCTGGCTGAGCTTGTTGCATTGGATGGTGCTGAGGAGCCAGTGTGGTCCCCATCCTCATTCCCACCACTCCAGGCAGGATTTGGAGGTGGAGCAGAGACAGAGAAAGGAAACTTTCTTTGGATTTGCAGGACCAGTAACTGGAGAAATTGCCTCTGGCCTCTGAGCCAGGAATTGCCCCAGATGGACATAAACTGTGTTAAAACCAGTCCTAGCTGGGGGCTTGGAGCAGCCACCCTTGTGACTTTTCTTTCACTTACAATTGCTTGTCTCTGTCCCAGCGTTTAAAAAAGTCTGCATAGCCCTAGTTATGCTCCTTTCAGCAACTAGAAAATGACACCTCTCCTTGAGGTGTCCCAGAGCCCTCCCAGATAAATTTGCTGTATTCCAGGTTGCCCAAACTTTCAATGAGAACATCCTAAACTGCTTTTGTTTTGGGTGAGAATGAGAATCCACCGGGTATTTTCATAGGGTGCCGTCAGACACCTCTGCTCTTCGACGCCACTCACAGGCCCCCTGAAGAAGCAAGGCCTCTCCGACGGGCATATAGCAAAAGTGACTTCTTCTGCTTCCAGTGTGTGGTGACAGAGGACATCTAGCTGCATTCGGGAGGGTATGGAAACCAGTCAGAGTGGGTCACATTGCTGGGGGGTGTGCCGGAACTAGCCAGCTAAGATTGAACAGATCCTGAGAGGGGGATTGAGGATTGAAAAAAAAAAGAGAGAGAGAGAGAGAGAGAGAAGATAAGAGTCGGGAGGGCTAACAATGAATACTGAGCCACGAGTTTATTAAGCACAGCATATTTATACCCTAGGATGTGCATGAGAAGCAACACCCACACATATGCAAACAATTGCTGACCTTTACATAAGTTCTCTCAAAACATCCTTGTTCCTGTTTTCCTTCTCCTATTCCTTGGGGCAAGGAACGTTCAACTCTTTCCATTAAGCCAAACTTCCGCCTTCTGCAACAAACTATCCATTAAGCCAAACTTCCTCCTTCAGTAAGGAGCCCACCTGCTCTGCAAACTTCTAGCTTGCAGGCAACTTTAACCCTGTCTGTAGGGCATTCAGCAAGAATGGCTCCCAACAGGGGTGCTCTGGTTAGTGCAATTAGCCAGAGCTCTGGGAAGACTAAGGATAATGCTGCCTAAAATTTCATCCCAGTATAGAAATACGGGTACTAGAGGCTCCTCTGGACGCCCCAATTATTATTTAAAGGAGAGGGAGACAGACTTCTTGGATTTCTTTACATACATATCACTAGTTATACTGTAAGGTCACTTTCAAAAGGCATTCACTATTTTTCCTTGTAATTAGTGATACAAATAGCAATTTATAATGAATATGAATGTAATTGAGCTTGTTTCATTTTGCAGTCAGGTGACTAGAACTACCTGATATATTCTCTGCAGGTATTAAGTGTATTTTTGTAGCTGAGAATATAAGAGAAGACCTTAGCTCTTCAAGGGCTGATGATGAGTCCCAGTTGAACCCCAGGGTCCTTGGGAAGGGCAGGGAAAGGGCCTGGCATAAAATTCCATTAATCAACAAAACTAGTAAGTTTCTTGATTATGTCCTTTCTGAAATGTTGCTGTGACCCTCCAAGTGTAACCCCAAACACCTCTCTGAAGTGGCCAGCCCACGTTACTGCTAAGAGGTGTACGTGGTACCAACAGTCGGGGCCATGCGGGCATCTGGGTACGTTGTATACTACCATCTCCAGCATATACATGTGTACACAGCCGCTGCTAGTCACCCTGGTTTATAATCCAACGAATTTTCAAAAGTATGGTTGGTTCCTTTGAGACTTAGAATATTCTCATGAAATCAAATCGATGGCGAGGTTTCCGAAATCCAGTTGAAAAATTACTATCCACCTAAGTGCCACTAGTGGACTTTAGATGGGTAGTATGAATTTCTCCTTTCTAAGCTATGTGTTCCAGCCGTTTCCTATGAGAATATTCTTTTACGGTAAAGGAATATGACACATTTCAGGTAAGAGGAAAGTGCAACGCTCTGGGCCCAAGAGAAACCGGATGGAAGGGGCAGGTTTCCAGACGAGGCAAGATCTTCCCCCTGCCCCCAACCCCACATCCGGGTTTTCCTTCAACCAGACGAAAGTAAAGGTTATAATTTGTTACATACAAATTGTGTATCCCCTCTGTCACATCACAGGGCCGTGTTAGTTCAGCTCCATGTAATGCTATAAGTAAAGAATACAACGAATTAGTTCTATTTGATTTATTAAATTAATCAGTCTCTCTCCCCACAAGGTACTCTACAGCAGAGAAACCTGGAGGGCGTCACCTTGAGCAGACAAAGTTAAAGTCATCAGGACGAGGGCGGATAATTGCTTGCCGATATGCTGTACTGAAAACATAACAAACATCGCTTCTGTGGTATTCCTGCCAAAAACGCATTCGTAACCTGGATTTAATCACGAGGGAACATCAGACAAACCCAGATTGAGGGGCATTCTATGAAACAACTGGTTTGCATTAGTTTGCATTCTTCAAAAATACCTAGTCATTGGAAGACAAAGGCTAAAGAATTATTCCAACGTTGACATTACCAGCCACTAAAGAGATGTGACAATTAAATGCAATGTTCGCTCATGGATCGGATTCTGAAACAGAAAACACATATTTTTCTTTACCATAAAGCATATTCATGTGGCAGCTGGCAAAATTTGAACGAAGTGCTTAGTACTGTGTCAGTGTTAACTTCCTGCTTTCGGTATCTCATTTGGGGAAATATACATAGAAATGTGCATGGATAGATAAAGAGACATCACATCGACAGCACATTGACTGATAATAGATTGCAATGTGGTAAAAATGTTAACGTTTGGGAAATCTGAAGGCTATATAGAGATTCTCTGCGCTATTTTTTGTAACTTTCCCGTGAGTCTGAAGTAATTTCAAAATAACAAGTTCATCTCTAAATTCACAACGTTTATAAGAGGAGGTAAATACATACAACATCCCACCGAATCACTTGTTGGCACCTGGAATAGAACAGGTGGGAAAAAAAGCTCTATTTTGCTTCTTTTCTGAGAGGTCTCTGGTTTTCAGCCGAGGCTTCTGGGGTGGGGTGAGGCCGTGTCGAAGATAAGGGTGCTCTCTGCAAAGGCACGGTCTGGAAGGCCCGCCCTGCCTCACCTCCTTGTAGAAATGTAAACTATCCTATTTGCTACGGATAACAGAATTGAAGGGGCACGTGCCATCTTCAGAAAACCCTGTGTAAAATGGTTTCAACTGTGTTAAAACTGCTACTGGAAAACTGAGCACTGAAAGTTTCCGAAGACCGACTCTTATTTTCTTAGGCGGCACGCCACCTTGTGACAAAAGGTGAAAAAGCCATCGAACGATGGGGCGACATCCCTTCAGGTAAAGCCATTGGGTTAAGATAAGAAAGGTTCCCGTTTACTAGTCACCTACTATTTCCAGGCACTAAGCTGGACACGCTAACTCTCAGACACACACAGGCAGACAGCCCCGGGGTCACCTAGCTAATAGGTGTCAGTGCCAGATTCAGGGCAAAGTCAACCAACCGACACATAAACTCATAGTCCCCCAAGAATCCCAACTCCAAAACCGAAAGTGTCTGGTGACAAAGCCACCAGAAACACTCTTCCTCCTGTCTCCACCCTGACCTTTTTCATTCTCCGTGTGAGGCTGGCCACTGGCTTTTTCCCAAGGCCAGCCACGTCCAAACCTAAGTTTCCCTCCCCTTTTGCTAATTTCCTGCACTCTTATCTGTTCCTCTAAAGCCACCAGAGCAGCCATGCCCCCAACTTTCACTTCTCAAAGCGTTTCAGGAGAGACATTTCCAAGTCACAAGTCTGGAAAACACACCATTTAATGGACACCTCCCTCCTAAAACACACAATGCTCATTTTATAGAAAGCAGACTTTACCGAGTTCAGTCCAAGGTGTCCCCGGCTTCTTTGACCTCGGCACACTTTTTCCTAAAGGAACGCCAGTTCTAGAGCAGCTGGGGCAATGCCGGCTGAGAGGACAGCAGGGCATGGCGTCAGGAAAAACCACCTGAGCGGCGATCCTAGTCCTTGGGCAAGTTAACTCACCTCTCCAGAAAAAAAGTTCCCACCTCCAAACTATGAGAGTGAAATGAGACTATACATGGAGCACAGACAGTTCTTGATAAGTGTTAGCAAATGGTGTTGAGCAGGAAAAAAAAATAACATTATGAAACGGGGCCCTGAAACTGGAAGACGTAGCCAGAGGGGAGACATTGAATGAGGAAAGAAATGGTGGATCGTGATAGGAATGATGAAAAAAATATCCGTTTACTAATGGAAAATAAGGTCAATAGGAGCTCTTTAGATACAGTTGGTCTTTATTGCTTGCATGTTCACCTACGCGCTAAAACATTTATTAATGACTCACTCCCAGATCAATACTCACAGTGCTTTCCAGTCACTTGCAAATATGTGTGGTGATAAGTAATGTGAGTCACCTGACCCGCCTGATCCCAGCCGGGGTGGAGCAAGGCGACGCAGCCTTCTCGTTCCAGCTGTCGTGCGGTAATAAGTGTTCTTTTCATGGTCAATTTGGTGCCACGGTTTTCACATTTGTGTGTCTCTGAGTGATTTCACCGTGTAAAGTGGCCCCCGAGTGCAGTGCCGAAGTGCTGTCTAGTGTCCCTAATGTGAGACTTAGATGCTTCCTTCAGGAATGAATCACGGTGTCGTTTCGAGCTCTAGGTTAATGAATCATCTACATTCAACAAACAAGGTGTTTTTAAACAGAAACACACCTGAAGCAAGGTTAGACATCAATGCTTGAGGAATATGTTTCAGCCAGAGCTCGTGTCAAAAATTTAGCCTCCATGGTTTTTCATCAGTGGCAGCCACACAAGGAATACACTGAGGATCTTAGAAATAATGTAATTAATAATAATAATAAAAAGAGTGCTCTGATAATATTGGCCTACACGCAGATAAACACCAAACACCAAAAGACTCTCAGATTCAATGATTCAACAGCCAGAGAACCTGTGTAACAAGGAGATCTTTCCATTAAGGAATCACATATATTTTAAAATAATTCCAAAAGATTCTGTCTTTTCTAACTCATATTACCTATAAGAGTGAATACTAAGATTATCTCTTTTTTAAAAAAAAATGAGGAAACAAACAAGAGGAAATTAAGTGATTCGTTTACAATGAAAAAAAACCAAATTCACGGCATAGTCAAGAATAGAAAAAATCGCCATTATTTTCAGTTGGCCTTCTTCACACGAGCATTTTACAAATCTGAGTAGAATAGTTCTCCTTGTGGGAGCACGCAGACCCAGGAAAAAAAAAAAAAAACCCTGAGAGTGAAAACCTACCTCCATGAGTGGAGGGCCGGGAAAGACCAAAGAAAGAGGTTGGCCACTCCAGTCTGGTGATTAGCAGAGTTTATTTAAGGGAAGCTTACATGCACACAGGGTGGATACTAGTGGATATGGATCCCCACACCCCAAAAGATTATACAGGGTAAAGGGGGGTGCTAGTACGTGAATACTGCCAGGTACGGGAGATTGCGTCACGGGCTTGACCAGTCAGGACAAGGGCCAGTTCCAGGAACCGGCGAGGCGTGGGAGGCGGGGGAGGGGCGCTGACGCATGTCAGAATGGACACCGATTATGATCCGACAGCCGCTAAGGAGGGTCGCGGTCAGCGATCTCCACTCTGGCCCTGTCCAGCCACATCCCAGACAGTCTCGCCCCCGCACTCCGCCCCTGGTGACCGGCTCTTACAATCTCATGTGCCTTCTTCCTCAAGGTGCCCTTCCCTGAGCGAGGAGCATCCCTAGCGGGGCAGACAACTCCCTTCGTCGCCAAGTGATTGCGCTGGAGACACAATCCACAGCCATAACACGGGCATAAGCAAGAAAAAAGACGACGAATCACTGGGAACAATTTCAGTATTCGTAGGGGCCCACTGTAGGAGGGCGTGTCCATCAGTGCCCACCCAGAAAGTGTGGGAGTCCAAGGTCGCAAAGACATTTAGGAAGAAGGGTTGAGACTGGGAGACCTTCTCCTTCGGAGTTCACACTCCTAGCCTAATCTTTAGATGTGAACGTGGCCGCCGCTTTGAAACCTGGCCAGACAGTGCAAACAAAACACGTTGGCTGCAAAGGGTTCTCAGCTGTAAGGAGATGATGAGTCAGGGGGATATAAGCCAGACTCAGACCCCACTGTCTCCCACTTTTTCAATAGTACGTGTCCCACAGGTGCTGATGGCATTAAAATAACATGATTCCACCTGAGGCTGAGCAGTTCCTCCCCACCCAGGGGCCTGAAGTAATTGACCCCTTCCTGGCGGATTGTCCCATGGCAGGTTCCGGTACAAGGTCACCTTTCCAGGCACAATCGGGTTCGGTGCCCTCATCATCATGGCCCCCTGGCCCATGACGAGTGTTGAGACTATTGCTGTGTCCTTTGTTTCCCACTCCTTTACCATTTGGGGTGCCTGAGCCTGAGTTCTTTGTCTGGCATAGGGGGGTGACAGTCCCCATGGGTTGGTCACTTACTGGTTTAATGCCCAGGAAGTACTTTGTCCACCCGGCCAACGCAGTTTTCCGGTTAGTAACTATCTGTTGTTTAAGGACACAGTTATTTTGTTTGTTTTACCGATCCAGCTGCCCGTGGGTTACGTGGGAGATGGAACCCCCATTCGACACCGTGTTCTTGTGCCCATTCCCGTACACCATGTCCTTTGAAGTGCGAGCCCCTTTGCTCTCCATTTGTTGGGGTGCCCGGACACGGTGCTTAATTTTTCTAGTCCCTCTATGGTAACAGAGTAGCCCACCAGCGTGGGAAGGCTTGAGCTGACCCAGAGGTGCTGTTGACACACACCAGAGCATATGTGTCATATGGGGAGGGGGCCTGTGTGGTCGATTTGCAGTCCTTTACCAGTTGGGGTCTCAGCAGATGGCCCTGGATTCCCATGGCAATTGCCTAGGGCGTGGTTTGGGACAGACAGACAATAGGATGCACTACTTTAACCGGGTCCCTGCATTTTAAAGGCAGCCCTACCTCCCTGGCAATGCGCCATCCCACTCAGGCACCGTGGTCTCCACTTTCGTGATGCACCCAATTGACAGTGATGGATCCGTGTCTAAGGTGCGTATGCTTCCTGGTTACCAGGAGATGCAGACGCTCTGCAGGCAGGAATATGGAAGACAGCGAGATCTGCCTTGGACTCTTCTTGTAAGTGAGCCCAAATATCTTTCTCTATCTCTTACCCACCCCCAAGAAAGATTTGTTCATAATCATCCACCATTGTCCAAGCCATGAAGTCAGCCCTTGAAAATGGCCCAACTGTCGATACACAGGATCACGGCAGGATTACCATCCAGGCAGCCCCCTGGCTGCTGGGTGTGGTCCTGTTTCCATCCAGATAGTATCAGCGGACCACGGACCACGGATGGGTGGCTGTGGTCATCCAGAAAGATGGATTGCTCTGGCTAGAGCCATCGGTGTACCGGGTTCCAGTCAGAATGTCCCCCTTGGTAGGTTGAAGGGGGCAGACGCAGGGATAAGAGCAGGGCCTTTTAGAGGGTGTTCAACGGGGCCTAATAATTGCTGCATCTCTAAAGAATATTTGACAGAGACTGTCTTTGCTGCAGGTAGGCATGCCATTTAGTCAGCGTGGGAGTCTGGGCCGTGGCAGAGGCAGGTCACTGGAACGTGTCCATCCACCCTGTGACGGGAAACAAGTCCTTACTGCAACTGGCTGTGCTTAGCTAAGAGTCTCCACCTGCAGGAGTGTTAGCACGCTGCCAGAAGCTGCCGTTCCCCTCACTGCTGCTTCCCAAGGGACGGGAACTCTCCCCTCGCGCTGTTCCTGCCACGATGCCCGGCCCATGCCTTCCAAGGTGCTGAAACATCTAACTCGAATGGCACCGCTCGCTGCCTGGGAGACACTGAGAGTTACATTGTTTGACCAGTATTTGGCTTTTGTGAAAGCAGCCTGCTGTTTTCATGACTGATCCCCAGTCCCACACATGTCCTTGTCTAACTGAGCAATACCATGGGCCAAGGCATTGCACTAAATGGTGTAAAAATGGTCTCCAATACCCCCCAAACCCGCAGCAAATCCTGTACCTCTTTTTTTACATTTTTTGGTATGGGGTAGGCTTCTATCTTGTCTATGGCTGCTTCAGGAACAATTGTGGGTTTTACCCGACCATACGACTTCCAAAAACTGTACTGCGGTGGACCTTGAATTGTCTGTGGATTCCCTGCCCGTCCTCTCTGTTGTAGGGGGACCAGCAGAGCCCACAAGCTGTTCTGCAACGGAGGCAAACCTTCACATGTTAACATTATGTCATCAGTGTCATGGGCCCATTTTTATAGGCGTCAGGAAAGAAAACGGGTACAAGTACAAGCCACCATCCCATGACATATGGTGGGACTATGTAATTAACCTTGGGGGAGCACCTGGAAGGCCCATCGTTGTCCCTCCCAGGTAAAAGCAAAGTGATCTTGAGACTCGACAGCCAGAAGGAGTGTGCTAAAGCAAGCACTGGCCAGGTCCAACATGGCGTGACGTATTCCTACGATTGTAGCGAAGTGTCTGATTTAGTGGCAACGTTAGGCACAGCTGCGTGAATAGGAGGCACCACCTCACTCAGCGTTCTGTCCTCCACTGTCACTCTCTCCAGGAGCCTTCTGGCTTTTTTATAGGTCACGCTGGACTGTGGAGGGCACTGTGTGCAAGTCACAAAACGACCACACGGTGGAGCTCTTGGATAGTGTCCCCTATTTCCTTGTGTCCTTGCGGTAACCGGTACCGCTCTGGGGTGGAGGTAAACTTAACAGGCTCCCGGTTGGCACTGCCTCTCACGGGTGACTTAATCACTGGTACCCATGGCGGAATTCTCAACGGAGGTTTGCAGCGTCTGGCCTTGTACGCCATCAATGCCCACCCAGTACGTCCCTCCAGGATTGGGGAGATAAGACCTCATACTGGGGGGGGGGGGGGGGGGTTAAGGGGAATGCCTAATTTGCAAAACAAAGGGGACCTTTCTAACCATCACATCTGGCCTCCGAGGCCGGCTGTAAGCACCGAAGGGGCAGAAAGCTTTTTAGGGTTACCGTGTGTTACGGCGCATTCAGCACCAGCGTCAACCAAAAGGCAGGCACTCTTTATTTCTGAGAACAACGAATGGTGAGCTCCACATGCGGCCTAAGAGCGCCCCCTGTGGCTCTCAGCTGAGGACGATCTTGACCCTTAACCTACATTGGGGGCGGCAGTGGGGGAGGCAGCAACCGGAGCGGGATAAAATCCCAGATGACCTCTCCCACCCGCAGAACGTCCGCTGGGGGAGCGGACGGTGTAGGCGAAATCGCTGCTCCGGCTGTGAAGGCTTCCATCACCGCACCCGCACCGCATCAGGCTGGCGGCCGATCTTGGCTCTGGGGATGCCTGTGGCAACCGGATCACACCACACTGGCTTTCGGGGGGTGGTGGAGGGGGAGGTGGTGTCCTCCCAGGCTCTTTCTTTCCTGCTGCATTGATTCCCATGTCCTTTCCTGTCCCAGTTCCTTATCTGTCCGATGGCTCAGACGCACTCTCGAGAGGAGCTGGTTTCCCCTAGATCTGCAATAGCCCAACATCAAAATGTCCTACCCACGCCCCCCACCCCGTGGGGCTTAGTATGGAAATAAGCATCCAGTACCATGTACTGTTTCCAAATCTTTGCTTTCCGTTCCTGCTGTAAAAGTAGCCTGGCCAGGTCCCTAGAACAATGGGGCATAGATTGCCAGGCACAAACCCCGCTAAGTGGGGACTTTTCCCTCCCATGTCCTAACCCTGGCCTCTGCCTCTATCTGAGTTTTGGTGGGTAGGCCACCCTCCCAGAAGCGGCCGGCCTGCAGCTACGGCCGTGCACTTCCCCTCTCCGTGCCGCAGTGTGTTATGCGTAACATCCTCAAACAGGTGCACGAGGGCAGCCTGCATTTTCCGCACAGCGGGTACCCACATGGCGGTCCACACGCACCTAACATACAGGCCACCCCTTCCCACAGAGAAGGAGACGGCCAACCTGCAGTTTCCCCCATGGACGCCTCTCTCCTGAGGCCCGTTTCTTCAGTCTCTTGGCTGACTCAGCAACTAACGGTTAGACCCCAAGTCCCCGGGCAAAGCCCTGAGACTGAAAACCTACCTCCATGAGTGGAGGGCCAGGAAAGACCAAAGAAAGAGGCTGGCCACTCCAGGCTGGTGATTAGCAGAGTTTATTGAAGGGAAGCGTACATGCACACAGGGCATGTCTGGGGCGTCTGCGAGACGACATGGATCCCCACACTGCTTGACAGGTACCAAAGATTACACAGGATAAAGGGGGTGTAGTCACAGGAGCTAGTACGTGAGTGCTACCAGGCACGGGAGATTACGTCACGTGCTTGACCAGTCAGGGAGGGACACTGACGTACGTCAGAATAGACATGAGTATGATTGGACAGCCGCTAAGGAGGGGTGCGTGCGGTCAGCGACCTCCATTCTGGACCCATCCAGCCATGTCACGGACAGTTTCTCCTCCACACTCCTTATTGTAGAAAGATAAATGCCTCTTTGACTGGGTCTACTTGAAGAATTGAAAAATGAACAGCAAACCGATTTTTATGCTTCATTATCTCAAAGAGATTGAACAATATTAGAATGTGTTAGAAGTAATTATTTATTACAGCAGGTTACAAGAGAATGGAAACAAGTCATAAGTCTTACAACCTGTTGGAAGCAAGACAAAGTTTACGGACATTTTGAGAGGAAAAACAACAAGAAAGAAAGAAGTAATTAAACAAGATGGCATCTAGACAAAGGCACAATGTCCACAACTGCTTCATACTCTGTGCACTGTAAATGCTCTCGAGGAGAGAAGTTAAGCTAAATAAGGCTCGTGTCAGAAGCTGCATACAAACAAGACCACTGATACTGTCTTACAACAAAAGGCTCTATAAAATCCCTCCGGGGGAAACCAGTGTAACATAAAGCCTGTGTATCAAAGGAAAGCAACAGTGGTGATAAAGACCCAAATATCCATTGGAAATCTCTCACAGGAATATACACAGTGCAAATACAGTGTTTTGAACTCAGCAAAAGAAGTTGACTGAACTATGCACTTTTGGATTAAAGATATATTTTACAGGAAGAGTTGCCCAGAGCTTGAGAGCTGGAGTGAAAAGAGACTTTGCAGTTAGTAACTAATGGATGAAACGCCTAATTTTTCACTCGGTCATAATAATTCCCTTTAGGAAGAAGTGCTTTGTCTTGAAACTCATTATTCCACTCTTTGTTATATGGTTCATGCAGTTGTCTCAAACTCGCTTGATGTTTAATTTTGTAATGTCGGATAATGGTAGGCTGTCAAGAGAGAACTCTCGTAGATAGATCACGTAAGCTGCTTTTATAAGAAGCATGTGGCTGAGCTGCCTTACAGTCTTTTCACAGTAACCATATAAAACTGAGCTTATCTGACCATATATCCTCCCTTTTCCAATAAAGTCATAGTAAGAACTAGCTTTTTAAGACAGGCTTTTGAACTAATCTTTCAGGCATTTAAAAAATCTTCATATAAAAGTCCACTTCTTTAATACACAAGAACAAATATTTTTCCTTTTAAAAAAATCTCAATTTTTTAAGCCAAAATAAATTACAACGTGCTGAAATACATTTTTTAATGGCTCAGTGCTTATTTCAGATATTTGGAGCTACATTTTTTTGCACATCTTCGGAAATGAGAGATACCGAAACAAAATAGTTAACTCTACAATGACATGACACAACCCTGGCTCAGGAAACAGATCAGGCTTTAAGTCTTCAGGAATAAAAGACTGATACGGATCGTCTCATCTAGATAGTCTTATATTATGTACATATTAACAATCTATTCATTAAAAAAAAGGACGGAAATTTCATAAAACTATTTTAAAACTTAGAGCATAAAAGGTTAAAGAAACAAATATTTAATGTACAGTCTATTCCATTTGGCAATGTATAACTATATTGGAAGATAAAAATTTATCTACAAATTGAATATAACAAAAGGAAAATGTGATTTAAGAAGTGATCTCAGGTCCATAGCTCTTCAGTTCTTCCAAATTTGTAGATCAGAGTGCTATAAAGATATTAAAATAAATCATGAGGGGAAAAAAAACCACATGGAACAAGCAACAGAAAATTTATTTTCTAAACATGCTTTCACAGATATCTCACTGATCCCTTTGCAACAATTTCTAAATTAAACACTGTGGTGGTGTTGATCTAAATTTGCTTTCTTGGTAGAGCAGTTTGTTGACCTTGATGGCTGAGCTTAATTAAATATCCTTCCTTAATGCCCGGAAAGTTAGTAGATAGGAAATTTGTAAGGAAAAGGGGGATTTCTCATAGTGGCAGGCATTCTATGGCATCTGGGCTATAGTAACTGAAGCACCTTATAACAAACCATGCTACAATTCTCTGTTCATTTAGCAACTAATTATTGCACACTGAGTACTGGGTAAGTGCTAGTAATGTGATTATGAGTCAAAACAAGACAAATGTGCTCACGAATGACGCTAAGAGTCTACTGAGGGAGACAATCAAATCTCAACTGTAAAAAAATAAAAAATGCTGTACAGGTGAGGTGCATGGCACCGAGAGCGCGCAATAGAAGGCTCTGACCTAGTGAGCGAGGGCGAGGATTTCCTGAGGAGGAGGCTGGTGACCCGACTGAGGTCTAAAACAGGAGTGGGAATCATCTCAGCCAAGTACAGGGGGAAAGAGGGAGAGGAGCAGAGAGGTGGGACACTGTGGGACCGTGAGCTGAGCGGGCATTGTGATGTGCTGGATTTGAAACGTCAGCCACCTAGGAGGGGATAAGTAGGAGTCTGGTACGAGGTTTAGACGTGGGAAGAGACATCTGTGACTCATCAGCATATAGAATAAGTGGAGTCTTAAGCATAAAGGAGCTCACCTAGACAGAGAAAAAGAGCGAGCGGAGAAGAGAATGCCTAGAACAGAGACTGAAGAAACTTCAGCAGTTAGTGGCCTGGGGTGGAGGGTCAGCTGTCCAAGGAAACAGAGGAAGAGTGGCCAGACGGGAGGAGCTGCACCTGGCGTGCAGAACGGGCCCAGCGCGCAGGGCGCACTCGGCCAGCCGCAGACCTCGCCAGCCTCCGGGCAGAGCACAGAGCTCATGCAGCAGTCACCGCCCACGAGAGCACGGGCCTGTACGCGTACATTCGCGTTCTGTTCCTCCAGCTGTCGTTGATGTGGACTCACCTACCACTCACTACACGAGGCTGAATTCAGATTTAAATGTACTCTCTAAACAGTGCCTAACATGTCTTCATAAAAACTTTCTGTGTCTCCACAAGACTGTCAGTCACATGTCAAGAAATACAATCACAAGATAGCAGAAAACCATCAACCATCTTCCATAGCCACGAGTGTCCAGGCCATAGTGTAATAAAAGGACCCAGGCGGAGCACGGCGGTCTCCCTGAGTTGAGGAAATGGAACTGAGGGTTCAGGAATGCCAAAGCAGCTACAGTTTTTAGGCAGAGTACAGAGAGCTACAGAGAAAGGGCACTCAGGAGATGTGTAGGGAGTTCTCCTTGAGCCTTCGGCTGAGCATCGATCAGCAGATGCGTATGAAGAAAATATCCAAGAAAAGGAAAGAATGTACCCAAGATGCAAAGGAAAGAATAATTCCTAGAGCTGTGAGGACCTCATGATGTCATAAACAGAGAGGGAAATCACAGAACTCATGAGCATCAGGAAGAATGCTCAGTCTACTGCCTTAGTACAGAGGACAAATCAGATTGGTCCCAGACTGAAGCTGCTTAGCCCTACCTAACAAAGCTTAAAAGCAAAACTTGAAAGGATCAAACTGTTTCCAAGGGACCTAACTGTATCCAGAAGAAAGCTCAAAAAATTTTAAAGAATTACCAAAAGGCCAGTCCCCAACCATCTGCATGCA
The DNA here is from genome assembly GCA_004027375.1 of Macroglossus sobrinus. Classification (NCBI taxonomy): domain Eukaryota; kingdom Metazoa; phylum Chordata; class Mammalia; order Chiroptera; family Pteropodidae; genus Macroglossus; species Macroglossus sobrinus. The sequence goes on from PVKZ01001264.1 coordinate 46,864, forward strand.
AAGAAGCAAATAAGGGAAAAGATATCCAAAATGAAAATAAAATAGAAATCAACAGGAATAGACTCAGAACTGACACAATTAGACAAGGACACCAAAATGGTTGTAAACATACCTCATATGTTGAAGGAGGTAGAGGAAAGCATGAGAGTGTTAAGGAGAGACGTGGAAAATGTTAAAAAAAAAAAAAAAGATAAATCAAGCTAATAGAGATGAAAGATATAATGTCTGAGATAAAAAATGCATTGGATGGGAGAAACAGTGGATTAGACATTGCAGAAGTAGAGATTAGTGAACTTAAATATACAATAGAAACTATCCCAACTGAAACAGAGAGAAAACAAAAACAGAAAAGAACTAAACACTGGTGAGCTATGGGATGACTTCAAGCAGGAGGGCAAAGAGGACAGAAAAAGTATTTGAAAAAACAATGGCTGAAGAGATTCTGAATTTGATGAAAACTACAAACTCACAGATCCAAGGAACTCAATGAACCCCAAGCAGAAGAAATATGAAGAAAATGACACCCTAGAATATCATAAATTGCTTAAAACCTGCAACAAAAGCCAAGAAGGCTTAGATCTTAATGACTGAGAGGAGGCAGGATATATTTTTATAAATGGATGCCTAAGATACCTATCTTAACACTAAAAGACGTCCATTCTGAAAAGAGACTTTAGAAGACAGCCCCTAAAAAATACTTTTAATATCATTTTATTTTAATACTTACTTTACCTTAAAAACTTAATTTAAAAAACCCAACTGTCCTACTAGGTTTTGTATAAGACACTCACAGCATGTATTATTCTAATTTCTTCCTTCCTGCCTGCCTGCCTTGTTCCTTCCTTTCCTTCCTTTCTTCCTTTCTCTCCCTCCCTCCACCCCTTCCTCTTGCCCTTCCTTCCTTTCTAATAAAGGTACCCAATATGGATTTGTTTGTTTAACAAAACACAGGCTATGAAAACAGCAACCTGGTTCAAATACCAGGTCTGCATGTACTAGCTAGGTGTCCTTAAGTAAACTCTGGGCCTTATTTCTTCATCTACTAAATGGGAACACCACCTGGTTTATATATTTAAGATAATTAAATGGGAATTAAATGGTAACATACAGCGTCCAGCTGAGGTCTTGGCCCAAAGCAGGCCCCCTAATTAAATGGCTTATGTATACTCTTACGCATACGAGTATCTTCACCCTTTAAAAGAAGGTCTACATACTGCAACTAATCCAAGGGAGTTATGCATGTTCCATTGCATATGCTGCCTTATAATAAAGATGACATTTCTGTAAATGTTCTAGGTGTGGTTAAGAAATGAGGCAACTTACCTAAAAAATATAAGTGCATTTTGAAAAAACACAGCTAGTCCTGGATAAACGTCAATATCTGCACAAATAAAGTAGAACAGAAGATTACGAAAGGTAATTGGCAGTAACAAAGCACATGTGCCATTCACAACATGCTGTGTATATTAAAACAATACCATTATTATTTCTTAACTCTAAGAAGTCTATAATGAAATTGAAATTTAAAAAATGCCATTCTCATTTACCCAAAACAAAGGATTGCTCTTACACTGGATAAAAGGAAATGAGCTTATTCAGTTTTCTTCTGGTCTAAAGTAACTCTTACTTTTCTAGCTGGATCAAGACTGCTGAGGAAGCAGCAGCTCATCTCCTCACTTCTTACGGCCAATATAGAAATACAAAACGTTAGAAAGGTACAAATGAAATTCCTGATGATTTAATAGACGGTTCATTTTTTTTTCTTTCATAAATTCAGGAGTTTTAGTCCACAAACCTGATGGATAGGAAAAGGGTCATTATAATTCATCATCATGCTGTCAGCAAATTTCTTTTGGGGGAAATTTCTTTTCATAGGAAGAGAAAAGAAAAAACTGGAAATGGCCTAAATTTTTGTGAATATTTAATTTTTATAAAACTATAAGTGTTAATTAAAAATACTCAAAAGGATTAAAAAATTTCAGTTTTCACCTTTTGATATAGCAAACAATGCAGCGGCATGGTTAAGGAGCCCCAAGTTGGAGTCAGCCCCTGTATTTAAATCCCAACTGTACCACTGACTAAATGTATCTCCACAGGCAAATTACTTAACCTCACTATGCCTTAGTTTCCTGCTCTGTAAAATGTGCATTATAACAGCAGCTTCCCCACAGAGTGTGAGAAATGCTTAGAGCAGTACCTGGCCCATAAAGTGCTATATAAATTATATAGCTCTCATGATTATTAATAGTTCAAGAAAATCTGTACAGTAAAAGACTTGAAATATGGTTAGAAATGCTCTCTGAAGTAAAGCCATATCCAGTGAACGGAAAAGTATATTTAACGAGCAATGCTGTAGAAATAAGATGAGGTCCATAACCGAGAAACTGCTCAGTATGTACCAGTGCTTTAAAGATTAACATACAACCAATCGGAGCACAACCTTTATAGACTGAGTACTTCCCTACACATCTCTCAGGAACGATAACTGATTCCTATTTTCGTAATAGAAACTGTAAAGTTTCATGTGCTGCTTCAAGTCACTAGGCAGACTCTGCGAGAAAATCAATAGTAGTAGCCCACTCTTCTGAGAGTCAGGGATAAAATGAGCTTAAAATGCACTTCCTATATGATCCCGTGTGTATAAAATAGGCAAACCTACAAAGTCAGAAAGTAGGTTAGTGTTTGCCTAGGGCTGGTGGAGAGGGGAAATGGGGAGTGACTGCTAATGGGTTTTTTTGGGGGGTGAAAAAAAAAGTTCTAAAATTGGACCATGGTGATGGTAGCACAACTCTGTGCTAAAAACACTGAACTGTAGGTTTTTAATGGGTGAATTACATGATAAGCAACTTACATCTCAATAAACTTGTTTTCAAAAAAGCAGTTTATATGAGCTGCATACTAGATCTGGGTGCTCCGTTAGCATTTTTAATTAACTAAAATAACACACCTTAGATATATCTGGTGAGCAGTATTATTTAAACACTAGTCAACCACTGTCCTCTTGTACTGACATATTCTGTGCCAAGTGAAAGACAAAGGTTTTCGAAGATCTGACACTGATCAAAGTCTGAGACTTAAGGGAATCTATCAAGATTATTAAAAGGTCAGCCGTGGGTCAGGACAAGGAGATGTGACCGTTAAGCAGAGATAGAGGGGTCAGGAAATGAATGAGCTGTGCTATCTGAAACTGACTCCTGCCTTTGGAGGGAGGGAGGGAGCCAATGAAACAGGTTCTTCCGATGCTTCCAGAGGCACAGGCTCAGAAGGGGTCCTGCTTTCCAGCCCCATCCTGGAGGAAAAGCTGTGATGCCTGGAACAGCTAGAAAACTCCGAGTGGGTTCTAAGAGCTCACTCTACTGCATCAACAGTTCCTGCATGAAGACTACACACACATCTTCAGTCTTGCCCTTAAAAAACTCACTCCCCTTGGACCTCTGACTGAAAAACTACAGGCTGGGGTTAGAGAGAAGAGGTACTGATGGAAAGAAAGATACTGTAGTCCACAACTCCTTATCTGAAATCCTTGGGGCAAGGTAGATTTTGGAACTCAGAATTTTTCAGATTTAAGAATGTTAACACAGGGTATAAACATTACACAGCAAACCCAGCTAGGTAGAGATAAGCATCCCATAATCAAATACAACCACATTCCTGCAAGAAAACATTCGAAGATTTATTAAATGGAATAAAGACTATAATGAGCCTCATAAGAATATGCCAAACTGGTAATGAAAAAAAACTAACTTTTAGCACCGTGTAGATTTTAGGAGTGTGGATAAGGGACTACACTTTTACTACTGTGACCCTCGGTAAATGGGCCTCTAGCATAGAGCCTGGCTGTCCAGGGTAAGGAAGGAGATCAGAAACTCTAGAGATGGTTAAGAGTTACAGTCTTATCAGTGGCTTGTATCCTAATCGGGCTATCCCATTGCCATCACTGACCCCACTAAGAAGTTTTATTCAGCAACATATGTACCTTCACACCGAGTCATATTTCCAAGCTGAGAAATTAAACTAAATTTTTATTCCAGGTGGAGTTAACACACTAAGCCAACTATAAAAGACATATCTGAATCTCCCCTATGAAATAAAGGAGTACTGAATACTTACTTTGAGTAACATATGCACCAAAAAGGATCCACATGGAAGCAATAAGCGACCCAAACATCAACATGAAACCAATGAAGAGCCAAACTCGAGCACCTGTGTGAAGAATAGGCTTTATGACTTCGCTCATTTCTGCAGCTCTATGTCTAAGGAACACGTAACACCAGAAACACTGTTAACCTGACATATAGTCACAGGTTTACACATGCCTACGGGAACAGTTAACTGAATGAAGATTTCTAAAAAACTAAAAAGGGAAGGAGAAAAAGGGAAAGTTACTTTTCTACCAGCTAGAGAAACTATAGCTGAATAAACTAAATGAGGCAAGTTTCATAAGTGATTATTTGACTAAATTGATTAAACTCTAACTGAAAATTTACCCTGTTACATATATATTATCCAAGTTAATTGCTCTATTAGAAGTAGCAAATGTATTTCAGACAGCCATTACCACACAGGAATGAGATACTGAAAATGAATAAAGACCAATGTATCCCCTTTACTCAACATGGTATTATTAAATGGAATAAAGACCACACCATTACTCAACATGGTGCAACGCCTGAGCATGCCCAAAGGACAGTTTGTCCTTAGTTTCTGAAACACTAGGCAGAACTTTCACTATATGCACCACATGTAAATACATATAAACTATATGTAAAACCTGAATTACAAATTTTAACTAGGTAGGGAATAGTCATGAAATAAAATGTAATAACTTAGTGAGGGTAAAAAGTATGGGCTTTGGGACCAGAGAGACCCAAGGCAAATACAAGTTCTACCTGTAAGCTAAAAAACTTTGGGTAAGGTACAGTGAAATTTCCTACAGAAAAGAGTTAATAGTCACATAACCCACAGCCATGTCAGCGGAATATTCGTAAAAGAAAAACCATCAGACAATTATTGTGTGCTCTATGCACAAAAGTTTCACTTGCTAATACATGCTTTCTTATTCTTTACTCTTACTCATTCCTGACACTACCTGCTGAGGGTGGGGCACAACACATGTATGTGCACGCACACACACACACAGCGCACATCTAACTTAGGTTTGTTGGCCATTTGTCACTATTCCCCTCCTCCCCAGTTCTTAAAGGATCCCAGTGGAAGTGAAGTTACAAAATGTGCATCAGTTTTTAAAGCATCGGGTAGAAAAGAAAGCTAATTTGTCCCCCTGTAACTGGCTTATTTCACTTAGCGTAACGTCCTCCAGGTTCATCTATGTTGTTGCATGTAGCAGGATTTCCTTTTTTTAAAAAAACACAATTCCCCTTATGTGAGGTATCTAAAGTAGTCAAACTCTTAGAAACAGAGTAGACAAGTGGTTGCCAGGGGCTGGGGAGGGGGAAATGGCAGCTGCTGTTGAGCGAGCGTAGTTTCTGCCATACAAGATGAACGTAAGCTCCAGAGAGCGCTGTGCACCACGCCTACAGTTAGCGGCACTGTGCTGTGCGCTGAAAATTTCACTACGAGAGTAGACCTCATGTTAGGTGTTCTTACCACCAAAAATGCTTCAAATTAAATTCTTTTTTTAAAAAGCTAAGCTCTTCACAGCTTCATTTGGTTTAAAATGTCATACTTTATGATTCCACTCATGTGAAATTCTAGAAAGGGCAAAACTATAGGGATAGAATGCGGATCAGTAGTGGCCAGGAGGTTAGGGAAAGAAGATCAACTACACAGGGGTATGAGGGAACTTTCTGGAATAATGGGAGTGTTCTATAACATGACTATAGTAGCAGTTACACAACTGTATACATTTGTCAAAACTAACCCAACCGTACACTTTAAATTGGTGAATTTTATTTTATATTCTATATAAATTATACCCAATCAAGTCAACAAAAAAATAAATATTTATTACTGTATCAGACAAAGACAGCAAATGGTTCTCAACTGGAAACGAGCATAGCATGGTGGCAAAAGACGTGGGCTCTGGAGCCAGACTGTCAGTGTTTACATCCTGGCTCCACCGCTTACCTGCTCTGTGACTCTGGACGTGTTATCTAATCTCTGTGTGTCTTAGTTCCTTCCTCTAAAACTGAGGGCCATAAGAGCACTTACTTTATAGGAATACTGTGACTATTAAATAAGTTTATATAACACAGTCTCAGGCTCACTCTATTCTTTAAGTATTTACTATTCTTCTTCCTCATCCTTCAAAATTCCTCTGCCACCTACTCCGAATTTCCAACGATAACCACAAATCACCCTCTATAGACCTTAAAGGTTGGAAATAAGTCCATGATTTTTCCATACAGCATGGAAATCCCACTCAAAACAAACTCCTGGATTTTAACAGACTGTGTTATAACCTGAATAAAAGGAATATACTATTGAATGACAGTTCAAAAGAATTCAATCTTCAAAAAATTATTTATAAGTAGACAAACAGCATGTTCTTCTAAAATGATTTTGCTGCAGTGTGTGGGTGGTGATCAGAACTGAATGTGAAAAACACTGCAGGCCTGGGTCTGGTTTCCTAACGTGCCCGTGCTTCGCTGTTGGTAATCATGACACCACCTCATAGGGAATATTACCGGTCAACGTTTGGGATAAGAATAATCCATCATTAGCACTGAAAGAGCAATCTGGAGTCCAAGATCCATTGACTTTGACTAGTAACATTTTATCCATATACTATGGGCAGTATAACATGACAACAATAGTCACTTCTGGAAGTAACTCTAATCGTTTTAAAGATTTAAATAACACTTAAAACTTTTTTTTAAAAGTTAATAAAAAAATATTCCACATAACCATTACCAGTCCTAATTAAAGAGTCACTAGAGGCTCTGTTTTCCCTGCTGAGAAATCCCTCTTTCGCCAGCATACGTTAACAACTCAAAGTGCCTTTACCTGTTCTTCCTAAACAGCCGCTTTCGTAGCTGTCACCTCTCACCTGAGCGTTGGACACAGCATTTATCCTAGAACAGTACAAAATCATCTCATAAGCTTTCATGATGCTAAAATATTCACCAGTATTTACTTATCATCTCAAAGGGAAATATTTCCTAACTAAAGCATCAATATCTGAATAATTGAACATATATCTTTTAACTTAATAACCTAGTGGATACAAACATCACATTAGCCCTTTTTTCCCTGAAGTACACCCAGAAAACACCCTTATTTTTAAGAGATTACTATTAGTTGTCTCCAGAGATTATAAAAGAGGGGCCGTTTTTCTGATTTCTTTGCCTATTTCATATTTATACATGAATGACTCAGTGTGCATTTTCTCATTTTAAGGTTCTCATTATACCAATAGTTTAAAAGTTTCTCTTTGTGTTAAAAGTCAAAGGGTTTCCTCGGATACATTTCTCAAACTCTGAGAATGTTTGGTCTATGTATAATAAATAGGCCCATTTTATTCAGCTTCCCTTTCCATTTTTGTTAGAGCAAGGTACATTTGTAGCAGGAATTCCCTTTTCTTAGCTCCCTGAGTGAATGTAAGTAATTTCACCTTCTGTAATTTCAAATTTTAAAAAAATTTCTGCCAGTATAAGGGAATTATATAATCTAACATTTAAGAGTTTTTAATTATTAAAAGACACCCACGAAAAACTTTCAAACTGTTTGACGAAGTGAGATAACAAATAAATCCAAAAATGATTTAATAAAAAAAAGCCATTTCTTTCTTATTTGATACCAGTCCTGCCCTCACCCTCCCACCCCCAAATACTGGCAAACACAGTCAAGACACATTAAAAAAAAAAATCATACTCCGCAGTAAAAGTTTAGTACTTAAGGATGATTCACTACTAAAATATCTAGAAATATAACATGTTTCATGAAATCTAAGATGCCACTGAATTTTTTAGAGGCATAATTATTTTTTAACTTGCCAAGAAAGAAAAAAATGTTATTAACTATAATTATAAGATACCACTGACTATAAAAAGCGCCTCATATGCAGAGGAGTTAAAATGTAAAAAATAATCTTAGGACTGATAAAATACAGTAATTTACCAGTTTAACAAATATAAGGAGAAAAATTACATGATAATCTTTACAGATGCTAAAAAGATAGCTTACTAAATTCAACACTAATTCCTGATTTTAAAAAAATCTTCACAAAATGGGAATGTATTTATCATGTTAAAGAATCCATTAATTAAATTAAAATGTTATTCCAGGCAGCAGAGAGCATTAAACTTTAAGGAAAAAATATTTTTAGAAAAATCATCTTGAATCGAGAATTACCTTCACACTTACATGAAAAAAGCTAATGTGGAAAACACACCACACGTGTGAAAGGCGTGGTTCAACTGTTCGGGCTTCGGATATACCACGGCTGCGTCAATCATTATCCACCAACCTGTAAAAAACTTGAGAAAGGACCCAAGTCATTAAAATAACACTAATACTTTAGATTAGCATCACAGCTGCTCTTAAACATTCCTCTTCTTCTACAGACCATATAAATGAAACATAAAATATTTCTAGTTTAAATTTTGGATGTTGAAATATGAAAAATAAGAATCCTTGTTTACTTATCCTTTATAGCATATGAGGTGAACCTAACTAATCGAAACCAAGTACAATTCTGAAGTTCTCTCAAGGCAAGAAGACAAATGTACTATCAGGGAATGAATTATCCACTTCTCTCATATACCATAATAATTGTATGCAACCAAAGCTCTCTTAACCAACTTCCAACTAACCAGTTCCCTGATTACCTGATGTATTTCATTCTAAAGAACATTCCTTTTTAATATGCCCATGCACTTTTCCTTCCAAAAATGAGCTGTAGGCTTAGCAAGAGTCAGCTCTCATGTCTCCACAACTATTTAAGCCTGCTAAAGTATTCATTACATAATCTGATTAAATACTATGTAACTGACTAAACATGAGTTTGTAAAACAATGTTTCTATATAAACTAAACTGAATAGACTTAAAGTAGACAAGTTGCTAAAGAATTTCATAGACAAATTAAATGGAGGTGAGATGAACATAAAGACCAAGATAATCTCAGAAATATCCAAAAGAATTCAGTATGCAGATTGCTTTGCAATTATCTTTAGTTCCTGCTGTTTTATTTTCCTCCATTAGACTTCAGGTATAAAACCAAAAGAGATGAATTTTTAAAATTTAATAGATATTAAAATTTGCTTCAAAAAATTCAATGGGGTTAGGGAGTGGTTGGTTTATAGAATGCTAAAGCAAAATTGATCACAATTTAATTTTTGTTAAGTACATGGGGTAAGAAAAGGATAGCTCGTTATACCATTCTCACTATTTTCGTTTATGTTCTTGACATTTTCAATAATAAAAAGTAAAAAAAAAAAAAAAACTTTTAGGAAGAAAATTAAGCAATAGTTTCCTCTACAAATTCCTTTTCACTTGCCCCCGTGCTGCAGCTAGGGAGATGGAGATGGCATCTCTTCCCTAGGGCTCTGCAGGGCATCAGTTCTAATGTAGCCTAAGGTCACTGCTGCAGTATATGCATCCCGAATTTCAGTGAGTCACAACCATAATATTTGCTTTCATCAAATTCTGAGCCTCTAAGAATCTTAAAAGACATATATATATATATATATGTCTTTATATATATATATATGTCTTTATATATATATATATATATATATATATGTCTTTATATATATATATATGTCTTTATATATATATAATATATATATATACATATATCATTAACTTAAAAATGTTACTTCCTACAATAATTGTATTATCACTGGGACTAAAGAAAAAAGATATTAAGTTTAACAAACTTACAATCAAATGAACCCAGCTCCTACCATATTTAGTTTAGTCTCTAGAACTCTGACAATTATTTATACAAAACAACAGTGAAATAAATAGCTTTAAATAGGTATTCACAGTTCAAAGGAATCAGCATTAATTTTCAGGGCAAAAGATGAGGCATAAATGTTACTACCTTTTTTCACTTACCAATATACCTGCTACCACAGAAGCCACAGCGTTTCTTCTCTCACTCCAGTCAATACATTCACATTCTGGCCAACGGAAATTATCTAGGAAGCCTGCCATTTTCACCCCTTAAGCATGGATTTTTCATTAAATACTGTATTCTACAAATACAAATACAAAGAAAAAAAAAACAACTAAGGAAAAGTTTTTAAGAAATATCTTACTCCTCTTTAAAAGCTTTAAATACAAATTTACTTTAGGTCCAAATATACTATAGTTAAGAAGAAAAATTCAATATTTCAATGATTGTCTATTGAGATGTACATAGGATTGTACCAGGACACAAGGGGGAGCTTACTATTTGTTAAATGAGCATGGTGGTTTTAAAACATGTCTGCAAATTCTATGACACTTCTCCCACTGAGAGGTGGATCTATGTCCCTCCCCTTGGGTTCAAGCCACAATAAAGACTGGTCGATCTATAAAGAAGTGATGATGCTATGTAACTTATGATATACAACTTCTGAGACTAGACCATAAAATGCAATGCAGCATGTAGCTGGTTCTCTGGAACACTAATAACAAAGTCCTGAGTTGCTACATAAAAAAAATTCAAGGCCACAATGCTGTGAGGAGACCATGTACTGGTGGTGTTCTGGCCCACAGTTCCAGGTGAGGTCCCAGCCAGCTGCTAGCATCATCTGCCAAATGTGGAAGTAGACACTGCTAGCTGGTTGCTATTCCAGCTACGTCATTACCCCCAGAGTTTAGGCCTTCTCCAGTGAGGCCCAGATATATGGAGCAGAGACACATCATCCAGGCTGTGCCCTTTCCAAATTCCTGACCCATGGAAACCAGAAGCATAATAAAATGGCTGTTTTAAACTACTAAGTTTTAGAGTTATCTGTAATGCAGCAGTAGGTAACTGAGAGAAAAATCCCAGTTATGTACATAAATAACTATAAGGGTACAATATGCTGTGGGAATTTTCAAAACAAAGAGTATGTTCAGATAAGGTGATTCAGGGATACTTTTAATTCCTCAAAGAAAGGGAAAAAATGACTTAAAGGCATTGAAAGGTGCTGAAAGCAGGCAGAAAGTAGAGCAGATTTGACCCTTGAAAGAAAACACAATGAATAAAATCCACTTTTATTAGCTTTTAGCCCTGAAGAACATCCTTAACTTCCCACTCCCAGCCCAGTGAATCCCCGTGGTACAAAATGGCTAAAACTTAAGCAAAAAGCCACAATCTTTTTTGGCTTGAGGTATCAGAGGATGAAGTTCAGGATTTCCAGAGCAGATGGAAATTAAAGGGGGAAGTCTTGGAAATGGGTGAGTCATAGGAAGGAGCCCCAAATACTTTAATAGAAAATCTCTTTAAAGATCGTGTCAATCTTGGAACAGCACATGATGGAGAAGACTCCAAGGAACTCAGGAAAAAGGCATAGCTAGAAGGCTAAAAGAACCAAGTGCAGATTTCAGCTGCTGCCTATTGCTTGACATTTGGAGTTTGCAATCTACCAAGTCAGTAGAGATTAGTAAAAACCTTGAGGTTTCCAGACACTCTTAACATAAAGTGTAAAACCAAATCCCCACAATTTCGAGGTACTTTAACTGCCTATTAGAACTGCCTCTATTAGAATAAAAAGTATCTTCAGATGATGATAACTAAATCTAGAATGTCTATAATATATCAACCACAATGTCCAGTATATAATAAAAAATTACTAGGCATTGACAGCAGAAAAAAATGTGATCTATTTTTAAGATAGGATAAATATAAAAGACTAGCTCTTGTTTTCTTCTCTTTATTTAAAAGACAACTATTTAAAGCAAAATTTATAACATTGTATAGGATATCCATAAAGATAAACTTATTTCTAAACTGTATATCAGTTATATTTTCAAATAATATACTTAAATATGGGTTTAGGTGAGATGCCTCTAAATTTAATGGGCCCAACTGTTAATCTGAAAAAAAATAAATAAATGTACTACAGAAGGAGATAATATTTGCAAAACAAATATCTGACAAAGAACTCATATCTAAAATATAGAAAGGACTCTTTAGCATTAATAATAAAAATATAAACAAAATACAGGCAATATAAAGTATGCAAAAGACTTAAACAGACTTGAAATGGGCAAAAGACTTAAAAAGTTAATTAAGAAAAGCACATAAAAAGGTATTCAACATCATTAGTCATCAGGAAAATACAAATTAAATATCATCACACATCAAGGAGAACAGCTAAAATTAAAAAGACTGACAAAACTAAATGTTGGTGAAGTCGTAGAAAAACTGGTAATCTCATATATTTCTTGTGGCAGTTTCTTATAAAGTTAAAAATAACATCCCTAAAACGCAGCAATTCCATTCCTAGGTATTTACCAAGGAAAGTAAAAACATATGTCCACAGACACAAAAAAAGAGACTTGTACAAGAAAGTTTATAGCAGTTTTATTCATAATAACCCAATTGAAACAACCTAAATGTTCATCAACAGAAAAATGGATAAACAAATTATGATGAATTCAAACAATGGAATACTTTTCAGCAACAAAAAAGAAATAACTCATACATATAACCACACAGAAAAAAAAATCTCAAAACATGATTAAGTGAAAGAAGACAGATACAAAAAAATATATACTGTATAATTCCATTAAATGAAGCTTAACAAGAGGCTAAATTAATCAATGGTCCCATAACTCAGAAGTGGTTGCCTAAGGGAGTGAGGACTGACTACAAAGAAACTTTTTGAAGGTGATGGAAAATTATATACATTGATTGGGATAGTAGTTATGCAAGTAGATACATTTATCAAGTCACTGAAGCATGTACACTTAAGATTTATATATTTTACAGTATGTAAATTTATCCACAAGTTTTTAAAATGTTTAAATCATTCAGATATGCTTTAGCTTGCACTAAAGCCTTACTCTATTATTTTATGAGCACATTTTATCAAGACATTCTTCAAACATGGTAATGAATTATTATCAGAGATTAAACATTCACTAGCTAAAGGCAAGTATGAGGAAGGTCAACATGAATTTAAGACAATGTCTGAAGGTTAAAAAGTCTTATTCCCTATTATAAAATTCATTTCCCATATATTAACATTATAAATAGTTCTGTAAGCAGAAGATATATAGCTATTTCCAGACTCTGATTAATGATATAGCATGGTCTCCTCTCTCCTGGGGCTTAAGTTGATGGGTTAGGGATGGCGTGGAGCAGAAAAACATTAAACAAAGTAATATAAATAATTACTATGAAGGAAAAGCACAAGATTCGGATAGAGAATAAGAGGAGATCTACGTTAGAATGGCTGGTCAGGGAAAGCCTCTCTGAAAAGGTAACACTTTCTAAAATTTTAAAACATACTGACATTTAAAAGCTGAGTAAAGTTAAGTAGATTAAGGAGAAGCAAAAGGGGTAGAACAAGGAAAAGGTAGATTATATATAAAGGTCCTAAGTCCCTTTGATACCTACAAGGAAGCATTAGCTGGTACCAGAGAATCGGGACATTGTTAAGTTAGTGGAGAGAGTAGCTTGAAGTAAGTTGGAGACAAGACAGGTAAGGACCAGATGAACATGGATCTCATAAAGGATTTGGGGTTTCACTACAGCTGGCACTGCGAAATCAAGTGAAGATCTTTCAAGAGGAAAGGAGGTGAGGCATCAAGAGCCCAGTGACTGTGGGCAACATTTAGGAGAGGAAAATGAGGGGAGGAGGGCCAGTATACTAAGGACTAGCACTCTCCGCTGGAAAGTCGGACTTTCCTAAGGATTTTATTGTTGATATTTGCCAAAGGCTAAGCATATTATATCATGACACAGTCTTAATTTAATGTAAACTGACAATACTGGCTCCCTGGCTTAAAGTGGAAACAATTACACAATATTTAATATGATAGGCCTTTGAAGACTTAATGAAGGCAACAGTTACTTAGAGAAAATTTAAATGTTCAACAATAGAATAAGTGTTAAATAGTTTACCTAATGCAAACAATGAAAAATCAATTTTCGAAAAACATTTAAAGCATTAGGAAATGGCAATGACTAATTATACTAAGTGAAAAAAAAAGCAGGATATTAACACTATCTATAGTGTTATTTCCTTTTTTCAAAAAGAATTAACAGCATACATATAAAACATACACAATAAAATACTGGAAAGACAAATACCAGTACTTTTATAATATTAGTATGCATGTATAATGATAGGATTCATGTTTTTTTATTGTTTATTTTCAAAATATGCTGCACTGAGCACGAATTACTTTTTTTTAAATACAAAGTTTCTAAAAATTATTGTAATTAACTCAGTGAATTGCTGATAGTTCTTGCCTATTGAGAAACCTCTTATATAATGTTAACAGGACTATAACTGCTTTTAAGAAGCTTGAAAATACTTTTTTGAGGTCAAGTAATTATTAGTGTGTTCTCCCAGAAAACTGATCCTGGTATCAATTTTTTAAAAAATAAAATTACAGATAATCATGCTAAGCAAAATAAGCCAGACAGAAAAAGTTGAAAACCACACGATATCATTTATATGTGGTATGTGGGATGTAAACCTAAAAGCAACAAACGAACAGGACAAACAAACCAGAGACTCATGGACATGGACAACAGACTAGTGGTTATCACAGGGGAGGCAGGAGAGGAAAGCAGATGGGGTAAAAGGGGTCAAATACGTGGTGACAGAAAGAAATCTAACTATAGGCGGTGAACACATAATGCAATATATATAGATATAGATATAGATATAGATATAGATATAGATATAGATATAGATATATAGATATATAGATATATAGATATAGATATAGATATGCCTTACTGTTGAATTGTACACCTGAAACTTACTGGATTTTGTTAACTAATGTCACCATAATAAAAAAATAATAATTAAAAAAAAATAAAAACAATAGCAATGAAGATAAAATATTGGGTCATGGATAGAAACCTGCCAAAGGGTTTTCTACTGTTAACTTATTTATCATATACTGAGTGATAATAAACAGTATTTAAGTCAAATATCATTAGTGTTAACCCTTTACCAGTGAAGAATTTTTAAATTTAAGCAATTTTAGGCTCTCCACCTTTTGTGTGTGTGTGTGAAATTTTGCGTGATGGAGGACGGTGACCAGATGAGCAAGTTAAAAGCAGGCAGACGCATCCTCGCCTGTCTCGGTACCTTCCCTGGGGCAAAGCAAGTGGCGCTGGTACAATCCAGTTATAATTCCATTAACCAACAGAGAACTGCTGCTTAGTGGCAACATTAAAACAGAGCAAAAGAATAGGCTTCAGGTAAAGGGAGTTTTAACAGGAATACTGGTGTTTTATGTTATATTTCTTGCAGTACCTGTTTCCTTATGTTGTTTTGTAACATTTGTGCATGCAGAAATAACTGTGACTAACTTAATAATCACATTTTAAAATTTTTATATTTATTTTGGGGGGGCAGAAAACAAAAGGTGTTTTTTTGTTTGTTTGTTTGTTTTGTCTGCCAATTTTTGACAGGCATTTTCTGTCCAGTAAGGAGGAATTTGAGCAAGGTCACTCCACACTTCTGTTCCCAGACTGTGGGCCCTTTGAGGGAAGGGACTGTGTATTTACGTCTTCGACCAAAGTCACAGTCCAAAGAGTACATGGGGTGAATGCTCAATAAAAATATGTCGAGTAAGTAAATAAATAAAGGGCACACAAAAACAAACAAACAAATAAATAGTAAAAATTTTAAAAAAAACAAGGTTATTGAATTGCACTATATATTATTGGTCTGATCTATAAGTCTTCTAATAGATTAAGTAGCAATTATTCCTATTAATAACAGAGGCAATTTCCTTTATAAAAGGAAATTTGAGTCTTTTTTAGAGGGCATTTTAAGTGATTCAACTACTGAACTTTCATTTCCCAAAATTTAGTTTAGAAAACCAAAGGACACTTTCAAAAGCAAGTGGAGAAAAGGACTACACACTTGAGCGCACAAACGTGGTCTGACCAATTCCATATGCATCAAAGTCCCAAATGACACGTCTAATTCAGAAATTTTTCCTTTAATCAAACTTCTATACTAACGTGTTTATTCATCCATGTCTACACTAGTTGTTAAATGCTACTAGTGTTAAGCCCTGAGTTTCTAAACATGATTAAGACAATCAATGTAGAGAACAGTCAGAGACACTATCAGAAAAACAGCTAATTAGATTACAACATGTGCTATAGCACATATATACCATAGGCTATAATATAAAGTGATATAATAGAAATATAAAAAAAGTGTTATAGGACACTACCTTCTGGGAAGAGTTTGGAGAGTTTGATAGAGAAAGAATAAACTTGGTTGAATTCTGAAGCATAAATATGAGTCTGGCAGATGAAAAAGAAGGAACAAAATATACAAAATTATGTAGGTTCAGAAGAGATACGGGTAGTTTAAGGTACTTCAAAGAGCAATGGTGATTAACCTGTTTGGGGCAAGATCATACAGGTTTTGGCAGCCCACTCAAGTCTGAATTCTATCCTCTAAGTCAGGGATTAGCAAACTTTCTGTAAGAACAAGATAGTACACATTTTTAGTTTTGTGGGCCAATCTGTCAAAACCATTCAATTCTGCTGTCATAGCATAACAGCAGCCACAGACAACACATGGACACATGAGCATGGCTGTATTCCATGTATAGAGCTTAATTTACAAAACAGGCAGCAGGCCAGACTTGGCCCACAATTCATAGTCTGCAGACCCCTGCTCTAAGCAATAGGAAACCACCAGAGGCTTGTAAGCAGGGAAGTGACAAGATCAGCTCTTGGATGATTTAGAAAGATAATTCTGGCAGCAGCACTATGTGGGGACTGAAGAAAAATGTTCAAGATACCTGCCCTCATTCTATACAGTAGTATTATCTAGAGGCAGGGAGGAGCTAAACAGGACATGGTTGGGTGCCCAATGGCGAGTGAGACACCATTAACCAAAACAGAATGGGAAAGGTGAGTTTCAGCCTGACATATCTGTATGACTGAAGGACATTCAGGTGGAGACATACATAAGACTGATGTACAGAAACCTCTAAAAAGGGTGGTTTAAGACAGAAACACAAATTATAAGTCCACAGTAACTGGCAACTGAAGTCGTGGGGGCCGCTCAGGTATCTGAAGGAGAAAATATGGAAGATGACTAAGGACTGATTCAGGGTTCATCTCTGCCTCACTGTCCTTCTTTCTTAAATTACTGTGCCAGGCATTGTAGCAGAACTACATACATAACGGTATTTAATCAGCATATAACTCCTCTAAAGCAGTGGTCCCCAACCTTTTTGGCACCAAGGACCGGTGCTCCTGTGAGAATCTAATGCCTGATGATCTGAGGTGGAGCTGAGGCGGTGATGCTAGCGCTGGGGCGTGGCTGCGAATACAGGTGAAGCTTTGCTCACCTGCCCGCCGCTCACCTCCTGCTGGGCGGCCCAGTTCCTAACAGGCCATGGATCAGTACTGGTCCAGGGTTTGGGAACCCCTGCTCTACAGCATGTACTGAATATTTACAGATCATCCCCTATGAGCAAGGTGCTGTGGGAAAATAAAGATAAATAAAAAGTAGCCCTCAGCATCAGAGAATTTATAAACTAGCAGAGAAATCAATTAACACTTTCTTAAATTAAAATACAATTCGGATCATTTAAAAAAATCTGTTACAATATTGTCTTCTTCACACGACTCTTACTGTGGCCTGGACAGCCTTCTGTCGCCTGTGCACAGTGACAACTCTTAAGGAAAGCTGACTGCACCAGCTGCAGAAGAGGCTGCAGTCCTAGACGATAATATCACTGCAGCGGGTGCTGGACAAGTTGGTAGGGCGTGTGCCATCAGCATTCTGGGAAAGTCTCTGGCTGATGGGCTTGCTCTAGTGGATATTCCGGAAGATAAACTCAAAGAAGAAATGATGGCCTGCCACACGGGAGCTAATTTCTTCAGGCGCTTACAATTATGGCAGATAAAGATTGACCTGTGACGACCAATTCTAAGATTGTGGTGGTAACTGCAGGAGTTCACCAGCAAGAGGAAAAGTCATCTCAGTCTGGCAGAGGGATGTTAACGTCCTCAAAGTCATTATTCCTCAGATCATCAAGCACAGTCCTGATTGCATCATAATTGTGGTTTCTAACTCAGTGGATAGTCTCACGTACATTACCTGGAGACAGAGTAGATTACCCCAAGCACTGTGTGATTGGAAGTGGATATAATCTGGATTCTACTAGATTTCGTTATCTTATGGCTGAAAAATTTGGCATTCAGCTGCCATGGGTGGATTTTGGGAGAACACGGCGACTCAGGTGTGGCTATGTGGAGTGGAGAAGATGTGGCAGGTGTTTCTCTCCAGGAACTGAATCCAGAAATGGGAACAGAGAAAACTCAACTCAAGAAAACTACAGATACCCGGGGGACATCCAGAAGGACCTCAAAGACTTGTGACTTCAGGCTTCTAAGCTATAAAAATTTTAAACTACAGTGTGATTAACCATGAGCTTTAGTTTCCATGTACATGGACCTCAGTTTGCTTTTATCTTCCTAAATATGTGAATCTGGGCTCACAGAATCAAAGCCTACGCTTGACTTAATGTTTGCAATGAGCCCCTGAACAAATAAAATTAACTATCATGGTGTAAAAAAATGTTACAAAAAATCAGGAGATTAACCAAATACGAATATCATTCAAAGTATTAGGTCTAACATAGCCATTGCAAAATAAGTTGATTCAGATGAAAAAAAGAATAAAAGCTACATCTTCCTCACTGTTACTACTATTACTAACTATTGGTTATAGGGTGCTTATAGGTTACAGACCACTCCATTCCATCCTCAGAAAAACTCTTCTCATGGATTATTCCACTGAATCCTCACAAACGCTCTAAGGCAGGTACTACTATCATCTCATATTTCTGAAGCAATTTAGAGAATGGTTAACTTGCCCAAGGTCACACAGCTAGCAAGAAGGAGAGCCAAGATTTCCACTGAGGTTCTGATCTGATTCCAAAATCTGTGCTCATGACCATCTCATAAACTGCCGCCCAGCACGAGACAGTCTCACAGTATGTCTCATTTCAGATTTCATGAGAAGAAAGGTACTGTACCTGTGGTGAAGAGAGCATGAAGGTGGAAGAGAACGCCCCAATTTGGAGGAACGCTGTGGTCACTGGGAAACAGAAGAAAGTAGCCCGATGCAGTCTACCGTGACCGTGGTGATTACCACTGATTCAAATCTGGCCGAAGGAGTCTGGAGATGGTTTTTCTTCCTGGATTGCTATAGACCTGGTTTCTAACAGTGTGAATATTTTATAGGCCTAAAATCCAACAGCGTGAATTATTCGGACATTTAAATACTTTTGGAAAAGACATTCTACATATTTAATCTCAAGGAATGCTTATTTGCCTTCTGACTTGTAAATCACATATAACAAGAATAAAATTTAATAAGTACAACCAATTATAGTAGAAGATTTAAATCTAAAAACCAAAGTAAAGGATAGGGAGCACAGATTTCTAGACACTTAAACTTTATAACTATATAACTTCTCCTAGTAATATCCTTAACTACTTTAAATTATTCAAAATGTGGGTTGCTTGATAAATTCTCCCCTCCACTGCTTCTCTATGCAACTGGTTCACAGATTTAAACAACTGGTCCCAGATGCATAGACGAACGACCTGCAAGCAAAGTCACCTCAAAATCAACATGTCCAAACACAAGTTCATGATCTCTTCCTCCAAATCTGATCACATTCCAGGTTCCCTACAGTAAACGAATCACTCTTCATCCAGGTACACAAGCGGAAACGCAGGTGTCAGCTTTGTTACTTCTTTCTTACCTCTCACATCCCATCCATCACCTGATTATGCCTCCTAAACAGCTCTCAAGTCTAACTTCTCTCCATCTCCTCCACCGTGATGTGAGTACTGCTCTCACCTGTCCCATTACGATAGCCTCCCAACTCACCTAGCCACATCTGCTCCCGCCCCATCAATATGTTCTCATATTGCAGCTGGGATGATGGAAGGAAGGAAGGAAGGAAGGAAGGAAGGAAGGAAGGAAGGAAGGAAGGAAGGAAGGAAGGAAGGAAGGAAGGAAGGCAGGAAGGCAGGAAGGCAGGCAGGTAGGCAAACAGGCAAGCACAAAGCTGGTATCTCCCTCCTGCTAAAACTTTCAATGCCTTCATTTGTTTTAAGATGAAGACAAAACTCTATATAGTAAGGCCCGGTCACTTGCCCCAGGCTCCTCTTACATTTTTTTCTGTCCCTTTCCTCCAGTCATCCTGGTTTCTCTTTTAGTGCCTCATACTTGCTAAATCACCTTATCTAAAACCCACACACCCTCTGTCTGATACCGGTCCATTCCCAGCTCACCTAGTTAACTCCAACTCATACTGCCAGATGTCAGCTTAGTTGTCACTTTTCAACTCAAATATCAGCTTTTCCCTCCTTCATTCAACATTGATCTACAGTGTCTACTACATGCCAGACACTGTCATGGACACTTAAGGTATATCAATGAACAGATGAAAAGCACTGACTATATGAAGCTTCAGTGGGGAGCAGGGAGGAAAAAGAGACAATAAACATAATTGTAAAAGTAAACTACATGCCATGGTATTTAAATGATACCTTCTACGGGGAAAAAAAAACAGAGCAGAGTAAGAGGCGTTGGGAGTAGAGGTGAAAGCAGGGCCGGATGAAAGGTCACACTGGTCATCAAGGTAGGCCCATCAGAAGATGACACCTGAGCAAAGACTTGAAACTGGGGAGAGAGTTAGCCCTATGGCTATCTGACAGAGACAACAATAGCGGGGCAAAGGCCCTAAGGCAGCGTCTGGATACTCAAGGAGCAACACAGAAGCCAGTGTAGCTCCGGTGGAGTGAGTGAGAGGGGAAAGGAGAAGAAAACAAGATCAGAGTGGTAACAGGGGCAAGGAAAGGTAAGTGAAGAGCCTCACAGGCCACCATGAGAACTTTGCTTTCTACAGATTGAATTCAGGAGCCATAAATTCTGAACAGTGACTAACATCAAAAGGATCCTTTAGGCTGCTGTGGGGAGAAGAGACCATAGGGGCAGGAGAGGAGAGACCAGTGAAGAGCTTGTGAATTAATCCGAGTGAAAGATACTGATTTCCAGGGCCTCCTAACTCCGTGACCTGACCTAATCCCCCTACTATTTCATTATTAATCTTATTATTTGATTAATACTTACCTTTCCCTGTACATTTCTGCTCACCATAGTATTCCTAGGGCCCAGCACAGAGTCTGGCACACAGTAGGCATTCAAATACTTGTTGAATGACTAAATCTATTATAGCTTCCAAATTTTGAAATGTAATACATGTCTCATTATCCTGTCACAAAAAGAAATGGAGTAACTTCATACCTAGACTTATTTAAACTGATCATTTGTAGAAGCTGGTAATAGGATACATCATTTCAGTGAGGGAAATACATTTGCTGTAATAATATATCAAACACATCATTTCTTAAAATCATCTTCCCTGCTTTCCAAGTCCACATTCTGCCAAATTTTCTCTCAAAAACTTGTAGATTGGATCATGCCATTCATTCAAAACTTCCAGCCGCCTGTGAGATTATGTCCAAAATATACAGAGTATTTACAATCTCCCCTAATATAGCTTTTTTATCACCTACTATCTTGACACAGTCTATATACTCCAGCCACAGAGAAAGAAGGAAAAAAGCAGCCAGTATTTGCTGAATATCTACTTAAGCAAACTACTAAATTTACACACACACACACACACACACACACACACACACACACACACACACACAGAGGTATGTGCATATGTGTGTAAAAATCTCCTTGGAAAGCCCCTTTCATCTCTTGTCTACAAACTCCCAATTTAACCTTCAGGACACAGATCAAACATTTCCTTCTCTAGGAAGAATTAGCGTAAATGCTTTCATGAGCAGTTTTTGTTTTTTTTTAAATAAGAGCACATCACATTGCAAAGCAATTATTTTGTGTATGTTTGACAAGTGATATTCAAATAATGCCTGGGGGAAAAAACGAACATGGGAAACCTGCTTCTACTACTGGCTCTGACACTGTCTAGCTGTGCGACACTGGCCCATGAGAGTGAGGAACTAAAGCAGTAGTTCCCAAACACAAGTCCATGGGCCAGTGCCAAGCTAACCTCTAAGCAACCTGGGGAGTTTAGGAAAGGAAAGGTAATTGGGACTTCCTCCCTCCACTCCCCCACCCCAGTGTGCAAAAACTCAAGGGTAACGCCACACTATTTTTCAAAATTCCCCAGGCGAACCTAACAATCAGCAAACTTTGGGAATCACTGAGCCAAATTACCTAAAGGGTTCTTTCCACTGCTAAGATTCTGAGCATCCTTCTCTGTCCAGTAATGAGGCCATTTCTCTAAACAATATGAGCTAGAAACTTCAAAGGCTTTTATCCTTAATTTCATCTATGTCAAAACATACAATTTACAAACCAAGTAAATTGTGTAAACTTTTATTGATCCTGGTTTTCAAAAAGAAAAAAAAAATTTTTTTAAGGCAGTCTGGGCCAACTGGGGAAATGTGAATATAGGTTAAACATTAGAGGATAATACAGAATTATTCTTCTTGGATGTAATAATGATAAAATTGCAGTTATATAAAGGGAATGACCTTACTCCTAGGAGACGCATGCTTACATATTTAAGGGTAGAAGTGTCGATGTCAACAACATACTATCAAATGGTTAAGTGAAGAAAAAAAGGAGAAAGCAAATATGGCAAATGTTAAAATGTTGACTCTACTGTCCAACTTTTCTATATGTTTAAATTTTTCTGTAATAAAAAGTTGGGGGGAAAAAAAACCATAGGCACACTTTCATGAATTGCCACCTAAATGGAGATGACTGCTGCACATTTCAAGAGCCGATGGAGCCAGGGCAAAATCCCGCTCCGTCTCTGAGGCCATCTTTGCCCAGGCTCCGCAGCAGAAACCCTGCTTCGGCATCTTTGCATAATGCTCTCCTCCCCAATTCAGAGAAAGTGGTGCCAGGGCCACAGCTTTCAGCCCACACGGGTGAAAGGGCACCTTGCTGGCAAGCAGTGCTGGGAATGCAAAGAATATTTTTAAAGGACTCAAAGGAAGTAGACACCTTGAAATCCTAGTTATCAGCTTCCAGAATCTGCCACCAGAGAAGCAACGAAAAGTACAGGTTTTGGAGTTAGCGCTGGCCTGGGCCCACTCCCACATTTGGTCCCTTCCCAGCTCTGTCTACTTGGCCAGGCTCAGTCGTCCACTCTACTCTTCAAGGAACAGTCCTATGTGCAAGGTGCTGTTCAAGCTTTAAATGTCCCTAAGCTACGTTCTTCTGGTATGTAACTGGGGTGATGAGAGCACGTCCCTCAGAAAGTGAGAATTAAGAAGAACAGCAGTGTCCATCACATGTGATGACTCAACACTTTCAACTACCTACCGGAAAGAGAGTTCCCATACATATGACTGCTTTGTAGAGGGCACGCTGTTCCTGGCAGTACTGTTATTACTTCTTAGTCAAGAAAAATTAGTATTGTTTCTAGGTGAAGATGGCAGAATGTACATCGGCATCTCATTTTGCTCCCTCTTGAAACTTCATTAAAAGTACAATAAACGTCATTTTTAAAGTCATAAGCTCCTAATGATAGGGAGAACAGGAAAAGAGATTAACAATAAAATTCTGGAAAGCATATGGACAATGGTAACTGACTCAGCACATCCCCTTTGAAACTATTGTTCTATAATTGAAGGAATTCTAATGAAACATGGTTGACAAGGGGTTTTCCTATAAAAGGAACGAACATTTCAAAGTATAAGTTGCCAACGTTCCTCCATATGGTAATGCACAAGGGATGATCACCTATAATATATATTTCTGAGATTAATACCAAGCAAGAATGAATAACTAATATTCTGGTTCCCATGTATGAAAAAAGTCATTCTTTGTTTTAAAATAAGCAAACACTGCATTGCAAATTATATTAATTTTTGTTTCTAGAAACCCTCTTATTAAAATTTAAACATAACTAATGACACAGGAAATATTTCAAAATATAAAGTGATAATTTAAGTTGAATGTTAAGCCTTAGAAAGTTAAATATGCCTAATGATAGAGAGAACAGAAGAGGAGATAACAATAAAATTCTGGAAAGCATATGGACAATGGTAACTGACTCAGCACATCTAAGAAAACTGAATTCCACAGCCAGCCATGGGAAAAGCTGAGAACCGACCCAGTAAAGACTTGGGGGCAGCAGTTAGAAAAGTTAAATCCCCAGATCCTCTTTTCCCTTTATGATGCTGGCAGCTGCATCTCCCATATCCTAGCCAAAGTCTGAGGTTTCCCGTTTCTTGTGTTCTGGCTCAATGGAATATTAAGTACCATACTGACAACTGGACACACGGGACTGCTGTACTTCTGTTCTAGCTCAGGAAATTGGCAGCCAGATGCTTTCCTTCCAGAGAGGAAGGTGGAAAACTATACAAAGAAACATAAAACAAGTCATTATGACCTCAGAGATCAGAGGAAGAACATATTGCATCTATTAAACAAGAATAGGATGCTGTCATAAGAAACATTCAGACTAAAAAAGTCTTTGGAAATTAAGAACATGATCGTGGAAATGTTTTTAAAAATCCAAATAGAAGGATTGGAAAATAAAACTTAAGAAAATCAAGCAGTAAATAGTTGGAAAAGCACAGAAGAAAACATAAGAAAATTAGAAGCCCTTTAATAGGTAAACATGTAAATATCAGGTGTTTCAGAAGAGAGACTATAGAGAAAATAGAAGAAAAAAAAGAACAGAATATTTCAAGAAAATCTCTCCAGCCAGAACAGAGGTTTTAAAGGGTCCCTCAAATACTCAAACCTATTGGATGAAAACAGTCCCACACTAAGACGCATCATTTAAAATTTTAAAACACTGGAGTCAAAGTGTAGATTCTATAAGTTTGTAAAGAGAGAAAAAAATGGGTCACATACAAGGGATCAGGAATCATAATAGCTTGGAATTCTCAAAAGCACTGGAAGCAAGATGACAATGAAGTAATAACTTCAAAATTCTGAAGGAAAATTATTTCCAACTAAAATTGTATTACCAGCCAAAGTATCAATCAAGTATGAGGACAGAATCAAAACATAGGCAAGTTCTCCAAAAAATGTTACTCTTCTAGTTAAGAAGCTACTAGAGTTTCAGCACCATCAGAGTAAATCAATAAAAGCACATACAGGAAAGATTCAACACAGGAGAGTGAAGGAGAAGCCAGCTGTGCCCCAGACAAGGAGGATACAAGGCCAGATTGAAACAGTGTTAACTAACTTGAGACAGATATGTCCCAGCTGCTATATCAGCAGACCAAATGCCCCTGAACCTGGCCTAGATTCCTATCTGTTCTCAGCTGGGCTGGGCCTGATCTTGATCATATGCTCATGAAGTTCCTGCTCTCCTTTCCAAGCCCCAGTAGCCTACAACAGCAGAGGGCATTCACTTCCCTCACAGAATGGTTCTGCTTTGACCTAGCCAGCTAACTGCAGGAAGGCAGAGCAGTGAGCTAAGAAGAAGTACAGAGCAGCCCACTCCCTCTAATCGTACTTCTGCTGGCCTTCCAGTACCTGGCACACTAGAGCCTTCCAGATGCCCTGACTCTGGTGAACCCCGTTTTCTAGGACTCACTTGTATCACTGCCTACTGACTTCCTCAGAAAGGGCCCCTGTAAACAGAGAAGCTGAAGCCTAAAAATTCTGTGCTGCTCATCTTTTCCTGGAAGCCTTCACCTAAAAAATGACAATACTGTCCTTTCTCTACACAATCAGGTTTATCCTACAAGTATAAAACAAAATTTTAATCTCAAATTTAGAAAGCTCTAGCATTTCCTAAGCTTGTTTGGATCTCATCAGAGCTCTGGGAAAAGAACTCTGTTATCACCGTTTATTTAATGAAAAAATCCACTGTTAATAAAAGCACACTTTATAGTCCTGTAAGGTTTTCATTAAACTGCAGAAATTAATACGGTATTATGATTTTAAAGACTAGCACACACACAAAGAACTAATTCCAAAAGTATAATTTTACAGCCCTGTGGAACATTAACCAATTATATCTAGTTCAGCAATTTTATTGAGACATTCCTTTCCCTATGGACTACTAAAAATAAATATTTCTCAAATCCTCTTAAAACCAGCTCTTTGGGACACTCTCAGTAACAGTTAAAACTTTAAAACATGCTATCTATTTGTATGAGAATTTTGTCTTTAACACTACTGATTCAAAACCAAATATATTGTTTAGGATGTGTTTGTGTGTGAGCATATTCATGTGTATATATGTAAATATATATGTATATATGTATGTATGTATGTATGTATGTATACATTTATGTGTAAAGCTTATTTTAAAAAGTGAAAGATTAACAAAAAAAATCAGGATAGAGGCTACTTCTGGAAGAAAGATATAAATGTTTCTTAATCTGGTGGTGGATACAATGATGATCATCACAATAATATTCTTTACATTATATATACATATGTCTTACACACTTTTTTGTATCTGAGATACATTTCTCAATAAAAGAAACATTAAAAAAGAGAACAAGAATTTCTGTTACTGTTGGACATTCAAGAGTACCACCAGATAGTATTGAATAAAATGTCTATTCACCTTTTTTCTTCCTGAAGGCCCTCTCTATTCATTCCTGTCAAGCCAATCAAATGAGTCAATATAAACTGAAAGTCAACACCACTAAGTGGTAACAAGGTTAATAAGTTAGCCATTATTAACCTGGTCCTCAAATTT
Organism: Macroglossus sobrinus; assembly: GCA_004027375.1. Lineage (NCBI taxonomy): Eukaryota > Metazoa > Chordata > Mammalia > Chiroptera > Pteropodidae > Macroglossus > Macroglossus sobrinus. Next base: position 73,709 of record PVKZ01001264.1, read on the forward strand.
TTTCTTGATCCAATCTCTAAACACAAAAGGATACACTACTTCTAAGAAATGCATTCAGATCAAACAGAATTAGCTACTGCCTTTAAATCATAAAATTCTTTAAGTTACAAAAAGTGTCCTGGTGAAAGAGCACTATGTTTATATTTAAGTACAATGTCCTGTTTAAATGATCTACTTGAAACATCCTACAATGCCAAAAGGATTTTTATGCAGCAAGGCTTTTAATGGCTAAAACCCAGAAACAATGAAAATGTCCATTGATAAGGGGCGGAAAAATATATTAAAGTATATCCAAATGATGACATACTATGCAGCATTTTAAAAATGAGGTAGGTCCACAGTACCCATACAAAAATGTGTCCTTATATTAAGCCAGTTGCCCAACAGTATTATGGTATGATCCCCTTCCAGGAAGTGGAATTTCGGGTGTAAAGGATGCTAAATGAAGAAGTAAGGAATTCTAACTTTTTATTTGATAGACTTCTGACCGGTATGAATTTTTTACTTGATATTCTTCTGTAATATTTAAAAAATTGTTACAACTTGACTATATTACTGTAATCAATCAAAAGGAGCAAATAAGGATAACAATGATAAGATAAATTCTTTACCTGGGAATCCAGAAGTGAATTCAGGAAAGACTAGCCAGTTAAGACTACAGTAATCCCAGTGGGCAGAGGATGGGGCTAAGGAGGGCGTGTCTCTCCCTGCTCTCATTAAACCTGCTTTTCCTGCCGCATCAATATTCGAGATTACTTTTGATTTTCATTTTTAAGAAGAGTCTTGCGGTACTATTACCGATAAAAAAAATGTTTAAGGTGCGTTCTACGTCTGAAACCTGTACAGGTTTGGAAAAAGAGAAGACAAAAAAGTGACTGAAGATGAAAGAAATGAAGTGTGTTGAGTCTGGGAGTTAGAGCCTCGGGCACTGTTAAGAAAAGGAATTCAGTACCGGTAGGTGAAGAGTCTGAGAAGAAGAGGTGGACACTCCGAAAAGAGAAATTTATAACGCTGTTTACACATTCATTCCGACGGGAGCCTCGAATCCACCGCGCCCCCAGCTCCCCACTCGCGCGCGCGCACGCGGAACTGGCTGCGGGGAGCGAGCACAGCCCATCTTCGTAACTGCTCTGGCTTTTAAAAAGGTCATACATTTACCTTTCAGATGAAGCACCTCCCAGTAATTAACTCGGAAGTCAACTTCTTGGTTCAAAAAGCCAAAACTGCCTTCCCCAGCACAATTACCACGGCTACAGTGGCAATTCACCCACCGCTGCTGCTGCTGCTGATCGAAAAGGACACTCAATACTTTATGATTCATTCGCAAAAGAATGTTGATCCTCTTTCATTTTCTCTTCCCTTCTCTGTACCTGACTCCCGTACGGAAAGAGTCAGAAAAGTCCACACAACGCTGACAACGTTCCCAGCGATGGTTCAGGGGCAACCGGGAGGGACGACGGAGTGCCTGGGTCGCCCCCCGGACGCCCCGTGCCGGCCTTGCACCGTCTCTACCCCCTCCCTGCCCGTCGCCCTGGGAAGCTCACTGGCTGGAGATGGAAACCTTTCCAGACCTTCCAGTGAAGCAATTCCATGGCTAGACAGAGCGAGGGTGCGACCGGCCCCAGCCGAGTGCGGGTCAGGGCGCATCACGGCCCGAGGGGGCACGGGCTGGGCCGGAGCGGGAGGCGGAGGCCCCCATCCCGCCTGCAGCCCGGACGCCCCGCCGGCCCGCTCCGCCGGGCGCCGCCGCACTCCGCGGGCCAGGCCCGGCGGGCCGGGGGCGCCTCCCCTCGCGCCCCCAGGGGACTGGCCGACAGTACTCACCCGGCTTCCCCGACGCCCACGCCGACCCCAGGGGCGCGCACAGAGGGTGACAAGGCTGCACCGCAGCGGGGCGGGCGCACTCGGCTCCACCTCAGCTCGGGAGCCGCGAGTGGAGGGCGAGCGCCAGGCGGGGGCGCCGGCGGGGCGGGGCGCGGGGTCGTGCGCTCCGCAGCAACCAATCGGAGCGCAGCAAGTGGCCGGCAGGGGCGGGGGCGGGGTTAGGGGCGGGGCTAGACTCCAGGGGGCGGGGCGGGGCGAGGGCGCAGCAGCTCTGTGCGCCGCCAGTCTGACTTCGCTGTGCATGTAGACCTTGCTTATCCTGTGGTCCCAGAGATCAGGGTTCCAGCGGCATTGGTCGCCAGCGGCCCAAAGTAGGGCAGATGCTCCAGGAGGAGTCTCGGGAACTCAAGGTCTGTAGAGATGCCCTTCTCTAATCCCCGCCACTCAGAAATGGAGGCCTGAAAAGGTGAGTTACTTGTCCAAGGCTACTAACTAGTACTGTAACCTGAGGTTACCAACACAATACAGATGGTCTTCTGACACTGTCCGGATGGATGCCTTTCTCGGCCATCCATCCAGATTTTTAGCTTTCTTGTAGTCAGGTCTCTTCCTACTGCCTTCTTTAAAGGTACTGCATCTTGAATTTTCAGCATCATTTCAACAGCCTTTGAAAGCCTCGCCTAAATTTCCTACCGAATATAAAACGCCATTTAATTGTTTGAGGAAAAGACATTGTGTAAATCCAGGTATTATCAATGGGAACCTAAAAAAGTTTTTACCTGAGGTATAATGAAATAAAAGGTTCTGTGTTCCGAGTTATCACAAAAATGCCATCCTCTTATACTCCTGTGATTTCTCCATACCTTATTATACATGTAAGGGGAACAACCCCTACTGTTTGTTATTTTTCCACTTTCCTTCAGTTCTCATTTTCATGTATATTGTATTTTTTTTATCCTTTATATTTTGTCAATGGGCAAATAATACATTTATGTTACATTGTCTATCATCCTGATAAATGTGCTAGGATATAGACGTTCAATAAGTATTTGCTAAATAAATTACTTTTGAAATATGTGCAACCTTAAAACTGGTTAAATTACTGACCTCTAAAGGTCGGCTTTTTAAAAATAAGTTTTTAAATCTTCTGTTTTGATTATGGTATTAGGATTAAGTTTGGCTAGGAGTAGCAGGGGGAAAAACACAAAATAATGGTGGCTTAAGCAAAAAATTGATATTTTCCTCTTATTTTTAAGAAATCTAAAGTTAATCTGGAACTGCTCTGGTACTTCACCAAGACAGATCCAGCCTCCTTGCTCCAGCCAAAAGTGTCACACATATATTCATTTGTGCTTTCAAATATATAGTCATTTGCAAGGTATCAGGTTCCATTCCCAATATCACCTCATAGTCTAAGAGAGCTGCAGTAGCTCCAGCCATTGTGCCTACATTGCAAACAACAGAAGAGAAAACAAAGATGGAACCACTCCTCTCTTAAGAATCTTCCACAAAGATTGCATATACTATTTCTGTTTTCATTTAGCTGGCAAAAAGTTAGTCATTTAGTTAACTAAACTACAAGGAAGGCTGCAAAATCGAGTTTGACTACTGAGAAAAGAAGGAAGAATGGATATTGGGGGACAAGTAAGAGTTTCTACCATAGTCTTAAATCTCACCTCTTTTTAAAGTATTTCTTATTCCCCAAGATTTTTTAAGCTTTATTACAGAAGAATATCTGTACCAAAATGCTTACCTCTGTGTATGAAGGAAGGATTACCTGCCGTCAGGATGCACATGCTTTGAGTTGTTTTTCTAGAAGTAAATAGGAACTTAGACTAGTGTAGCTTGGCTCTCTCTTATTCTATAAACTATTTCAGAAAGAGAGTCAAACATGCATATGGCTATGCTTTCAAAAATATGGGCATTTGAAAGATATTGGGATTAAGTTGCTGATGTCAACATTTCAGTGTCAGCATTTCAAATGTACTGATTTGAATCTTTAGTAAAATTGCAAATAAGCCTAAAAAGGGCTCCATACAGGCCCTGATTCAACTGGTATTTCATCATGTCACTATTTAAGTATATGTTTTGTTAGACTGTATTACCTGAGGACCTTGAAGGGGCTTGCTTAGATTCTGGAGTCTTTGTGACTTCATGACTATTTTCAGGTTTGGGCCAGAACAGGTTCTAAAAGACCTACTTTACCTAAAACTGGACGAGTAGAATCCAGTCCAGTTGGTTCAAACCTTATAAGAGAAAGGAACAATCCAGTTGCCTTTCACTCTAGCTCCTGCTACTCCTAGTTTGTTCTTACTTCCTCAGGGCTACTTCATGAACTTACTCTGATAAGAGTGGCATTCACTTCCCATCTTTTGAGAGTACACACCAACTGTCACCACAGGAACTAGCAGAAAGACTAAAGCATGTTGTGTAAACATGTACTTCCAAAAATGTTGTCTCTCTTCCTCCAGAAGCTAATGGGGTTGTGTAACAAGACGACTTTGTGTAAGTCAGTCAGAACCGTTGTATTTTGATAAGGGTTGCTTAAGACTAAGGTCGCACTTCTGTCGGTCTGAAATAACTCTTCTGAAAGAATGAATATTCAGTGTCAATATTTGGGGAAAGACTGGTCTTTAGAGAGAAACAGAAAACCAAAGCTTGAACGATGATTTGACTCTGTCAGAAGAGGAAGGATTTCTTCAATCTACATTCTGAAAACAGAGGTTATATTTATCAGTTGGTTTCAGTTACAGACACAGAAACAAAAAACAAAAAACAAAAAAACTTAAACTGGCTTAAAAAATAAAGAGGATTCAGTGGCGCCCGGAACTAGATCAAGAGATATGGTGGGCATCAAGGCAAGATGACCCACTGGCTCAATAGTGTTGTGTCACTTTCTGTCTCCACAGCGTTGTCCACAAAACTAGCTTCTTCCTAAGGTGCTTAGCCCTCCTCTCTGATAACCTGAAGTCGCTGGGCCTACAGTCTTTACTAAACAAATCAGGCAAAGAGCTTGTCTCTGATTGGACCATCCATGAACTGATTAAAACTAGCAAACTGCCAGGCAGTGATTGGTCTAAGCCAAGTTACCTGAACCAATCACTGGAACAAACATTTGCTCAGAACTCTATGAGGCCCAATGTCAATACCCTTCTACTAACTGTATTATAATGCTTCTTAATTATCTTGAAATGGAATTCCTCGAAAATATAACCTACCCATACATTTAATTTTTAAAATATCAGTAAATGCCCTAACTGTAATACAAGAGAAACAGAAAAGATATAATTTACAATTTTAATGATGTTTTAATATGTAAGCAATCAAGCAGGGCATAATGAAGTAGTCAAATACTTGCATGTACTTAAATTGAATGTATGAATTTAAGGGAAGTCATTCTAATCAAGAAGAAAAATGAAAGTGCTGACATACAGATGAAGCCTAGAGTAAAATCTAGATTTGGATAGTAATGTCATGACTGGCCTGTTTGTATGTGAAAAGAAAAAAGGAGACATAACCTCAGCTGAAATAGAAATACGTATGGAGAAAATGAGGAGCATGGCACTCGCAAATGATGAGTCGGGCCTTTTAATAAGTGTAGTGTTAAAATAATCATCTATGTTGTGATACAGAAAAAGGTGGTGATAAAATATCACAAGTACCTTATATCAAGGATATATTCAAACTCCAGTGTTTAAAAGACTGATATGGAGACAAATTCTTTAATATCAACAGGGTACAGAGGATGAGTTAGATAAGTACTACAATAGTACCAGAAGCCATAGATAAGTTAAGTAGAAAGCCTCTGGGGACAGTATAAAACAGAAACAGAATAGGTGGCCCCAAAATTAATAAATCATTTCAATATGTAATTCTTACAATGTAGATTGACTGTAATTATAGTAACAAGGTAGCACATGACATTTTAAAGTAATGCTTATTGATGAAATTAAGATTCTGACTTTCATGTATATTTACTATAATAGCTATTTATTGCTACATAGCTAATCATCCCCAAACTTAGCAATTTAAAACATCAAACATTTATTATTTTGCACAGTTTTTAAGAGTCCAGAATCTGGGAGCAA